>JAIEZT010000068.1:6861704-7386704 GCA_019594935.1 Periophthalmus modestus
TTGTAGTTTTTCTTTCAGGATCACGTCAGCGCTCCTGGGAACACATCCAATTTCAGGTTACAAAAGGCTTTGAGCCAATGACACATACAGGGTGACTCAGACCTGATTGAGAATCCACTCCATCCTGCCTCCTCCACAGTGTTATCAATACCTACTCACCCTGGTTCATTATTAAAGGATTCGAGGGCGTTTAGTCATTCACACGTCACGCTAGATGAGCTGGTAATGAGTTTGTCCATTTGATCTTTGAGAGTGACAAAAGTATTTTATGTGATTAAATGGGCCGAGAAGTACAAAGCCATTTTTATATCAGTTCTGCGCAATATTACAAATTGATGACCTTGGACAGAATCATCCTCACTCTTACAGTAGCCCACTAGCTACTGTATTTATCATGCTGTTTTCCCTGGAAGGTTTTGGCATTATGACATTAAATAGATTTCTCTCATATATTGCATTTGTTGAATTGGAGCAGTATTTATTGCTAAAAAAGGCATTGAACAACATGCCTTCTAACTGTGAGCAGGCTTGCCTCTCCACAGATCTGACCTTTAACTTGGCCTGGTGGAGTCACTTGGTTGTTTCCTTGGAGATGGTCCATGTCAGCCTACAGCCCTAACGTCCTTGAAATCCAAATCCAATCACATACTTTCTAGTCAGCTCGCTTGTGTACAGTGCAGGAAGGAAGCTGAGATGGTCTTTGATGATGGTCACATGTTCTGAGCAGAGCCAGGGGCAGAAGCTGTTATTGAGTTACTGCGTCTTTAACCAGGCGACCAGTCAGAGCAGAGTCAAGTCGGAGGTGTGTGTGTGTCTGCTGCTGTCCAACCACCCTGACCTGACCCAACCTAATGATATTTACTCCTCTACTTCCTCTTTCTGTGGGAGTACAATTCAATACCTTATACCTAATCTAGTTATGATTATGTAAGACAAGATGGCTTCATTTTACCTGAAAAATGTTTGACTTAAGCTAGAAAATAAACTTGTTAGATTTCTGTTTTTGTGCCATTCACAATTTGCACAAGATTCCACAATCATCATTTTATCATTTATCATTTTATCATTTATTATGTCCACAAAGTCACAATTATTCTAAAAACTCACCATTTTACAATTGTTCCCATTTGTTGACCCAATGACCAAAGATGTCACATTCAAATTTGCTTTCATGGAGTTTAGAATAAATTTGCTTATTTTTTCTGTTCATGTTAATCAATACAAAAGTTTACTTCATTTTCATTATTTTACTTTTTACTTGTTATATTATTTACTATTATTATTGTTACTATAATTATTATTTTTACATTGTATAATTTCTATATGTTTATTTTGTATTTATTTTGTTACCATTATTATTATTAATATTAGTAGCTAATTCTTTTTTTTTTTTTTTTTTGTTCTTTGTCTATATGCCCATTGGGGGGGGGGGGTGAAAAAGGGGTGAAAAAAAAACAACGTAATCGGACTCTAACCTGTATAGCTGCAGTTGAGATTGATACTTGAATAAAAATTTGATCACAAAAAAAAAAAAAAAATACAAAAATTTACTTGAAAGTTAATCAAACATCCTGGATGAATAAAATTTCCACCAACTGTTTCTATGTAAGGCATTTGGAACATTTTGGTAAGTTAAAACGTTGCTGCCCAGAGTTGTTTTGCCATTTAAACATTTTCCCTCAACTAATTAACTAATAAAAAATAATTTATGTGTGGTTTGTATTCAGTAGGGCTGTAGTCGAAAAAGAGGGTGTGGCCAAACTCCCCAAACAATTAAATATCTCTGTAATCTGACCATGTATGTGACCAAATCTGCACTCAAGACTACAACTACACGACAACTATGAAAAAATGAAAAATCCAAATCTTCATGTAAACCACTACATACCTGTTGCTGCTGTCCCCATAAAAACTCCTAAAATCTAAATAAAATAATTAGTCAAGACTCCGCCGACCAATTAATCAACCAAGCAAGGAGTCACTGGTCATTTTGAGTCCTCCTCTATGACTTGGCATTCAGCTTCTCCTTGGGCCATTTTACAGATACATTCTTGCTCACTCCCTTCCACTCCTCTGAACCACGTAGTATGCAGTTGCCAGGCGACTAGACCCAGCCCTGGCTCTCACAGTTGAAGCTAACAGCGCTAATGTTGCTCAAGAGGACGGCAACTTCCAGGAACTGATGACTTAATTGTTAAGGAAGGAGGCCCACACCTGTAGGGGCTGGGGTCATGTTACTTTTTACACTGTGCTGAGAATAGGGCTGTTTGTTCAAAGCCCACATGCCACCAGTTCTACCATGTTAACCTTGGAAAGTAATGTAAAGACCAGTGATTCACAAACTACAC
This sequence comes from Periophthalmus modestus, assembly GCA_019594935.1. Lineage (NCBI taxonomy): Eukaryota > Metazoa > Chordata > Actinopteri > Gobiiformes > Gobiidae > Periophthalmus > Periophthalmus modestus. The sequence goes on from JAIEZT010000068.1 coordinate 6,864,053, forward strand.
TACATTATACTAGTGCTATAGTTTACTGGATTGTAATGGCCATATTTCAATATAGGATTAAAGCAAGAACGTAGAACACAATGACATAAAAATTTGAGGAATTAACACAGACCTAACAAAGATTTTGTGTTAACCAGGACAAATACAGAACATAATGCAAGGAGTGGGTCAGAACTACCACAAAACTATGCCAGCAGAGCTAAACCGGGCTAAACCGGGCCTAAACCAGGACTTGACAAGGAATAAACAATGAGCAACACATATGTCGTTCAAAGAAACGTCTATAGTTTTCCTTTTATCCTCTGAGGTATTAGTTCTGAGGGGCAAGGAGCACATTACAACTCGCTCTCTCAAGATGTCATTGTTATGTCATTTCCTACGCGTGTCTAGACTGTTTGCGCTGTGTTGCTGTCGTTGAAGTTATGTGACGTTTCAACATTAAAGGAGTGTACTTGTCAGGCCTCGGAACATGCGGTTAAACACAGAGGAGCTTCCTGCTTCTTCGATAGCATCAGTTGTTACTTTGTTTTTACTTAACTGGTTATAGTTTGCACTTTCATCTTAAGCATGCCATTATTTTATCCTTGATACATTTTGAGTATTTTTCATCTTGGTGGCAAAGTAATGTAGAGCTTACGTCACAAACTAAAAAGTATTAAAATAGCTGCATGAAAGCTGATTAAAAGTTAAATTAAGTAAACCTGCGGTGTAGTCTTTATACTCACGTTTTTACAAAGGTATAAAGACATGTTTTACACTTGTCTAACTTTTACATTTTTGGGTGTGTTTTACCACAAGATGGATTGCCAAAATATTATTCTTTATTGTCAACAAGATAATTACTGGTTTGACTGATGGATTTTTAGTCCTGGTTTAACCCTCTGATGCAAAAGACATAAACTCGGCAAAAAGACTATAAACTTAATATCTCACAAACCACACAGCGTACAGTGTGTAAATGTTTTGAATTCTCAGACGGTGAGCTTGTGGGCCAGTAGTTCACTCCCACATGATTCTTGTACCAAATGTTTAGCTGAGGCTGTTTTTGCTGTGCCTCTGCAACAGATGCTGCTGCAGAAGTGTGCGTTGTATTGGCACTGCCTCAGCCCCGGATGTTGTTACTGGGGGCAGAGACGATCAGACACCAGCTGCTGGTTAATGGCTCGTGGTGCTATGTTTAGCGCTGAGGGTCTCAAAGTGTGGGGTAAGGATCGCTGGTGATACAGATCGCTGGTGGTGGTTTAAAGTTATATAATGTATTTTGTCTCTAGAAGTAAACTCGCGATATTGATCTAAAACAGCTTGTAAATACAGAAAGTTAATTGAATTCCTGTTCTTGATAGACCCCATCTCTTCATTAAAAATCACTGTAGCAGGCACATTTATTTGTATTGTTGAAAATCGCTATAGGACATTTTTAACTCAACTTGCATGACCCACAAAATAATTCCAATTAAGTAGCGAGCTGCGGGCGGAAATAGGGGGTACTCGAAAGCAGAATTTTTTTTATTTTTTTTTGAGCACTTGAGAAATACAAGACAATGCAGGATTACTCGAACTTGGATTAGTCATTATAGTATTGTTGCCTTTATAATTAAGACATCATCATTATATCCTACATTTTTATACAATAGAATGTAATTTAAAAGATCAAATAGTAGTTCCTTAAGTATTCACAGGTGACCTTGTACTAGATTCACTGATCAGAAAGAATACAACTTTCTCCTATTTTTAATCCTTTTTCAGTCTTGTTACCTGTTCAAATGAGCATAGATCGAGTAGTTTAACATCACCCTAACATGGACTTCTTTTGGGTGTTGAGTGTTTTGGAGGTCTCAGACAGTTTTTGTTTAAGTTATTGCTACTTCCTGGCCCTGTTTACTTTGTGGTGGGTTTAGTTCTCATGTAGTCCAGTATTTAAGCCTGGCTTTGTGTTTACTTGATCTGGGTTTAGTTGTGGGTTAGTCCTTATTTAATCCTGGTTTACTTTTTCACTTCTGGTCAGTGGTATTGTTCAGGTTTTGTTTCGCTGTGCTGGTTTATGTTTTTCCAGTTTTATAATATATGTTTATATGTCTGTCTAGAATTGGGCTCATTTTAGTTCAATCATAAGCAAATTTCTCACTTTTGTTTTCATGAAATCTACTCCTTTTTTGTGTCATTGTTGTTGTTCGTCTTGAGCTTTTTAAACCTGTCTTTTCTTTCTACACAAAGCCTCTTTTCACTATAGTCTCATAGTTTAGAGTAGCTCCTCCTACATGGAAGTACTGAATGCTATTCTTGTTTTGTGTCACCATTTTGTGTTTTTGAGCAGGTATTTTTGCCATGTTGTCAAGAAATTCAATCTCTCCACTGAAATTCCAATTTGCTAATCTTATAGCTTCCTGTAGCTTAACCAAACTAAACAATAGGTTCTACCATTGTTTCATAGATAGACCGTTTTAGTGTGTATAAATAACATGGCTGCAAATGCATCCTGGTGAAATAATGCAAGTTAAAAGTTCTCATTGTATTTTAATAGTAAGTACCTAATTAAACTCTTGGGTACAGCAGATGCACACAATTTTAGCTCTTAGCACTACATAAGCTAAAGGTTAAATGCTAAACATACTAGTCTACCATCTAAAACTACAAACTCTAACATAAGGAACTACCTAATTCATATTGCAATGTTAAAATGTGTCACCAGAATGCATTCCCTGCTTAACTGTGTACCTTACTCTCAAAAGGGTCTGTTTGGTTCTCACAACTCGACATACACTCGCGTAAGTTCTCTGCTGTTTTAACAAGTGAAATCATGCATTAACACTGCGGTAACAGGAGCCGAGTGGCACTCCTTCACACAGTCTGAGGAGGAGACCCACCTCAAGATTTAAACAAGTCCAGGGCTTGTTCTTGGCCTCAACTTGAACCCTTTTGAGTCAGACTGGCTTCTTTCACACTGATGGCAAAAAGGGGGTCAGATCTAATTTGGGCAGCTGTTAGTCAATGGATTGTAATAAGGTAAAATGAGTCAGTTACGGAAACAGGGCAGGATTTATGATAATAGCTCTGAAATCTGTAATCTGCCTAAGAAATTTGGCAAATGGCTTTATGTATCCTGCAGTGGTTCAAATTGTCACTCATCATTTTGTGACAAACTTTTAGCAAATTTATATTTTTAAAATTATGTCTCCCTCTTTTGTGCTCCTTATCTGCTATATAGTTATTGTACATTTTGGGGTCCTAACAACTACCTGTTTCTATCTAATGTTGTTATCCATGTAATGTTTTTATTTTTTGCAAAGCTTTTTACTTTCAGAATTTAAGTGATAAGAATTGATTGATAAAATTGTAACATTTAAAAGCCATGCATCTATATTTTAAGTAGTTGACTAGTTAACGGCTCACAATCATTTTTAAATTTGAGATAAAGACAAAAAACTCTTTCAAAATGTCCCTTAGACCACTTTCTCCTCAGTGTGAAAAGAGTCTGTGACAGGGTCAATCTCTTGTCTGGACAAATGGGTTTCTGTCGGCTGAACAACAAAGGTCCGCCCTCGTCTTTGTCTGAGAGGAAACTCAGGAGAATGGGATTTGGGACCAACCTACCTGAAGTTATGTGGTTCTGTCTCCCTTTAGACTTTATGGACTTATCACATGGTTTATTTGGATAACTGAAAGGGTACACTGGCTTAAGTTTTGCAGCTCTACTAACTTTAATAGTTCTGTCCATATTAACAAAGTATAACCCATTTAAACAACCCAGGGCTACTTTTACATGCACTCATAATCCCATCAAACTTTTTCTAAAAACGTAAACTCCATTAAACCTGTTTGAATTGCTAGCATATTGTCCATTTTAGTTGAATATTAATTTTCCAGTTCATATAATGCTATTGCTCATTGACATACCCTGTGCACATTTTAATGCATTGCACAATAAAAGCATAATATTTTCCACTGAAACCAACTAATTTGCCAAAGAAGCTCTCCTCCTGCATTCCTTCCACATTGCATCTGTAAATATGTGCGCACATTTTACTTTGTTAAGAACTGACAATGAAATGAAGTCAGTGAAGTGGAGTCAGTCAGTTCGTGGTTGATTGCTGGATATATACACTTGTCTTTATCGAAGAGAAAAAAGAAAAGTTGGATAGATAATTTTGAACAATAAGGTCTTTACTTGAGCTGTCAATTTTCCAAACAACAACTGTTTTAGTGCCAGCTTTTGAATGAGTCTGATTGAAAATAATTTGCTATAAAACTAATTTTCCCATTTTTATATGGGAAAAAACACTGTGCTGGAATTATATCAGTGCATGTAAATGTTCTGGGTTGGAAATCTCATCCTCTCACTCAGTCTAACTCTAACCTAGTTCATCCCACACAGAATCAACTCCTCTTCCTCCTTTGGGCTCCAGATCATGTAGTTTTGTAGGCAACATAAGTTTTGACAATTTTGTTCCTCCCTCCCCCCTTTTTACCACATCCACTTTCAGGACAGGAAATTCTTCAAGGGATTCTTTGCAAAAGTAAGTTGTCTGAGTGTTTTTGAGTGTTTTTAAATTTTATTATTTTTATTTCTTCTTCTCACGCTTCACCCTTTGATCACGACTCCTGGCTGAAGACACCAACACTGAACATGTCTGATGCATGTGTCTTAGTATGTTAAAATTTGGGAGGGGCACTTTTTCTATGTTTTTGTATTAACAGGTGTGTCTGCCCTCCTTCAGCTCTTATCTTCTACAAACAGAGAAATGAACAATGGCATTATATTTGTCTAGACTCTAAACTCACAAGTGTTTAGCTTTGTCGTGTTAACCCAATGGGGAAAGCCACTGCATCAGAGCACCATGTTTTATGCCAGTTCTTTTGGTTTTGTAAAATAGAAATGAAGGCTATGTCCACAGTTAATATTTAAAATCTTTCATATGGCTGAAAGTAGAGTGTCAGATAATTAAAATAAAGAAAGATATGTATCAATTCTGAAAAAAAATAGGACAGACCGGCTGTTTTGAGGCCCACAAGTTGCAAAGTATATGTTATGCTTTGTAACTTCAAACAACATACATTTGTCCCTGCTATTTCCTGGCTCTTGCTTGATATAAATTTGAAAATGCACTATAACTTTTCTGGTGGAGTCTGCCATCTATCATAGAGATGTGATTGCTTTGCCTGGACTGTTACAAAGTGTGGCATTCAACTTATCCATCTTGCATTTATTCAGTAATAGGTGTTTTTATTACAAAAATAAACCCTGAAAAACAAGCCAGTCAGATAGAGTGGAGACAGATATGCTTAGTGCCATATTGTGGAATATTCAGGGCAAAGCAAGATCTCCTTGGAGACGAGTAGCTTTAAAACAAGGCCATTTCATAATTTTTACTAAAGTCATTTACGAATTTAGCTTGTACCTTAACAATCTTGTTTAATCTTACAACATGTATTATTGTCTTAGGATGCTGGTTATGATAAAAATTCTATCACAGTCAAATTGAAAAACTTAACAGATACATTTAGCCCTAGTGTGGACATAGCCTGAATGACACCGAACAGTAACTCCTCTTTATATTCTTTACCTGGTGCTTCCTTCACAGGTGTGCTTTGTGTGTTTGATTCAATTAAAAAAACAATCCAATGAAAACTCTTGCTGGGACAAGGAGAACACAATTATTTAAACCCTATTCTCACTGTTGTTTGTTCCTTTTGTGTTTTTGTTTTCAGGCAGGGAAGAAGCCGGTCCGAGCCGTGCTGTGGGTGTCTGCAGATGGGCTTCGAGTTGTAGATGACAAAACAAAGGTAGCATCTATCACAAGTATTACACCGGTCTATTAATTATGTAACTTTTGAGACTCCTTTACAGTTTGCAGAGAAATTGTCCGAAGTACCCATTATTTTATGTAAACTTTTTGTCAACTTGACGTTTTCTACTACTAATTTTCTGTATCTATACTTAAATGTCCTAATTTTCTATCATTATGAAACCAGTGGATGGTGTCATAATGATACAAAATTAGGATATTTTCTTTTACATTGATGACTGTCTTATCTTTTGAATGGTGAAAAGTCCTCAAAATGTTGCGATGAACAGGAAGCTGAAATCCATGAATAAGGACCAATTTTAATTTCCAGCATATTTTTAAATGATTCCTCCGATGGTTAAATTATCTAGTGCTCTGAAAATGGTTTACCTCTCTTTAAACTTTTGCATCTTCCAGTTTTCAATTTTAGTATGACAAATGTAGCAAAAGAAAAATTCTATATACTGTTAATTGGACAAAATTTTAGAGTGAGCAAGCAGCTTCTTCAGTTCTGGTCAGATGGCTGGTGGACACTGCCTTAAATATATATATCTGAAGGGAGGAGGTAACTACACTGAAGCTAACACACCTATTTGTATACAGTTTGTTTGTTAGCTACTAAACTACACTAATTGTGAACTGTGCCAGAGTCATATTGTCATACTTGGACGACTGAGGGATTACACAGACAAATGTAGTTAATACAGACGATGATATCAAATAGATGGTTGAAATAAGGAGTTATTTCTCTGCTCTATTGACCTCCAAACCTGGAACTGTGCCAATATGCACTCAATGCACCTGCAGTAAAGGATATGGTGCATGCAAATGGTCTCAAGTTTAATCTTGGAAGGACACCTGTTGGACAATCACTGTTACTGCATGATTTAAGCAAAAAACACTATCATTTCTGTTCATTCAAGAGGCTGCTCAGTCATGAAAAGAAAAAAGATAATCATAATTATTTGGGTCATAGTGGAAATCACAATTATTTAAAAATAAATATTTGGTAACTTGTTTTTATTAATATAATAATTACACAGTCCTCCTGGATTTATTGTAGTCATGCTATTTTCCACCTTGCTTTTCCCAGGACTTGATTTTGGACCAGACGATAGAGAAGGTGTCGTTCTGCGCTCCGGATCGAAACTTTCGAGAAGGCCTTTTCCTACATCTGCAGAGACGGCACCACGCGGCGCTGGATTTGCCACTGCTTCATGGCCATCAAAGACTCGGTAAGAAAATCCTGCTGTAGCACAAGCTGTTTACATTTGACACCAAGTTGTAATAATGAAGAGTAATCTACTTTTTAAAAAATTAATAACAATACATTAATTGCTTTACTGGTATTTGTCTACTCAACTATTACGTGCATTAGATGCAAAAACAAAAAAATATATAATATTTCCAACTATTTTGAACCAGTAACTCTAATGGTGCTCCTTGCCTTACCTAGAATAGTCCAATATGGCATTAAATGTATCTATCACCTCAAAGACAGGAAAGCAGGTGACTCCACTAGTCCAGACAACAACAGGTTAGATCTGTGGAGAAGCGAGCTCGGTCCCAGTAAGAATGCTTGTCTTCCAAGGTATTTTTTTTTAGCCATTAAAACACCTGCAATTGAATAAACAAATAAGGTAAATACCATACTGTGGAACATGCTGGGCAATGCAATAACGTCCCAGTTGAGACAAGCAGGCACCAGAAAAGTTACATAGCACACCGTTAATTAACATAAAATAGGTTTAATCAGTTGATGACTACTATGTAATTACAGTGTATAGTAATGCATCTCTTTCCCAGGGCGAGCGTCTGAGTCATGCGGTTGGTTGTGCATTCGCGGCCTGTTTGGAGCGAAAACAGAAGAGGGAGAAGGAGTGCGGCGTCACAGCAACCTTTGATGCCAACAGGACGACCTTCACCCGGGAGGGGTCATTCAGGGTCACCACGGCAACCGAGGCGGCCGAGAGAGAGGAGGTGATGAGGCAGCTCCAGGACGCTAAGAAAGGTCTGTGCAGTTTTAGGAATCCTTGGTTAGTGGTGGTCCCATTACATACCATTATCATCATAAAAAACACATGGTGCAAACTATTAGAAGGAATTTAGAAGGATGGGGAAGTTAAAGTAATTTGGCTTTGGGATAATATAATAGTAATAGAAAGTGGCAATGTTACTTCCTTTATGGAAATGCAGAAAATGTTTTGTAATTGCTAGTTTCACTGTTGATTATTTGCCTTTTGAAAACATTGAATACAATTTAGGAAGCAGAAGTTGTTGGATTATAAATAGTATTACTTCTTAATCGGGTTGTCAAGATTAATCAGTTATTATTTAATAACTGTGGTTATTTGCTGCTCTGCTCTTTCCACAGACACAGACCCTAAAGTCAGTGTGAACTCGATCAGCAGCGGGACAAACTCATCTGGGCCCCTGTCCGTAGGCTCCTCCTCCCCCTCCTCGTCCCCGCCCCTCTCTGCACCCATCCTGGGACCTCAGGTGATCCCGCGGCGACATGCCACGCCTGAGGCTCTGGCCCGACAAGGCTCCTTCAGAGGTTTCCCCGCCCTGAGCCAAAAGACGTCCCCATTTAAACGCGGGCGGTCTCTGCGCATGAACGAGCTGCCCTCCACTCAGCAGCGCAAGTCTGACTTCTCCATAAACAACACAGGTGGAGTTTGATTGTTTGGAATGTGACAGCCTACAGAGAAATATCCTCACACTGAAACTAAAATAACAGGATGCCTCATGATCCAGTACAACATGCATTAAACATCTAGTGATACTAAACATATTTAAAGCATCCTTTTTTGGAATACAAATATTTTATAGTAAACAAAACTGTCAGTATTTCAACTTTATTGCATAAAGAAAGAAAGCAACAAAAAAGTATTCAGAATAATATTGTCTTATTTTGGAATATCTATATTTTGTCACTTTTATCATTTCATTTTATTTTTTGTCAATTCTATTCATCTTATTCCATGTTGCTGTGGAAGTGGATTGTCATTTGAGTTGTATTATTTTGTATGGGGCTGCCGATCTTGACAGCAAATAAGTTCTATATGGAGCACAAAGCTGTTTTAAAGTCTCAGAGAATCAGTGCAGGGTTGACTTGTAGATGACATGAACACTGAACATTTTACACAAAATCAACCTACTTTATAACATATTTTAGTGGTAAAACCTTTCCACAATTCTCCATTGAAATGAATGGGAAGTGCCACCACAAAGAAAGCTCAGTTTAGTAGCATTTACGACAAAACTGGGCCGGACGGAAAGGTCAATAGTCATTAAAGAATACACTACAGATTATGGTTTGTCATAGTGCTGTTAGTTTATATCTCTTTCTCTCTTTCTTCTTTCCTCAGTCCCTGAAGTGGAGGGAGAGAGCGATAGCATCAGTTCTCTGTGTGCACTCAGATCACCTCTGCATTCAGTGGTCCTCCTGAAGACCCCTTCTCCTCCGCCCCCATGCCCAAACCTGCGTCCTCCCCACAGTCTCCTGTCGCCCCAGGTAACTAAACTTTTTTACTCTTTCTCAGTAACAGTTACTAAGTATAAAGCATTGTCACTTGCATGAACTACAGTATTTATGAACAGGATGATCTTTAAGTCTTAACATGTTTTCACAATCACAACTGGTTTAGTCTTGGTTTGAGTCCAGTTTAGTCCCGACGTATGGTTTGGTCCTGTTCTAGTCCTCCTCTAGTCCAGGATCAGATCTGGGTTTAGTCTGTTTAGTCCCATTTTGATGTGGGGTATGAATTAAGATTTGACCAGTCACTTGGCAGAGATGCAGCCTCTATTTTTTATTTTTATTTTAAAGGTTTGTATAGTTTTGTACCTTGGGATATCTTTCTTCATTCATTGCTTTCTAAAAAAATAAAAAACTATGTACACACAGAACAGTTTTTGGATGATTACAATTCCTTATTTGGAGACACTGTAAAACTGGCAGCAATGTGCCAAGCAAGTTCACAATTTCCAACTAAATAAAGAGAAAAAACAGCTTGCCTTTTTCTGCCAAATGTTGTCAGCAGCCAGCATTTCTGAGCTACAAACTTTAATCCATGCCTCACAGTTTGGAGAGTTTCCCAGGTCATAATTAGCCCTTTTAGAGACTCATATCTAGTTTGCATTGCTGCATGTTTAATACGCACTGAATCGCCTGACACTTTCTAATTACTTTTCTGTTAACTTGTCATAGTTTAAAAAAATTAAGAATTATATTTTGCATGTCTAACAACAATATGAAAACACAAGCCTCTGTCTGTGTGCTGTAGTGAATGGCACTGCTCCTGTTTTCTCCATGGCTGCTTCTGTTAACCCCCCTGCACTGCCCCCCGCTCTGCCCGCACGGGACACTAACCCCTGGGCCAAGACCCCCGCAGCAGCTCCCACCGTCCCACTACAGACAGGTAAGGAGCTCCAAGAAGTGAGCTGTTATGAACTAGAATGACAAGGTTTCCTGTTAATTACTTTATTTATGTTTTGGAAACACAGAATAAAACTGGATGTCTGTGTTTACTAAGCTTTAAACTCACCTCAGGCTTTTTAACATTTGGCACCATGCAGTGACTTCCTGTTAAACAATTGTGAGCCCTTTTTTTTCCAGTTCAGTTGCATTTATTTTCTATTGCCAAAATCACAACAGCAGTCACCTCGCAGGGCTTAAAAAATGGTTGATTTACCCAGCAGAAGTGGTTAAGAAAATTCTGTAAATTTTTTGTTCACTTTAATGTGAAGCACTTTGGTCAGCTGAAGTTGTTTTAAACATGTTATATAAATAAACTGGAACTGAAGAAAATGAAATAATAAAACTGTCATGTTATATTTTAGAATTTACTATGTGAGCTGCTGTGTCCCACTCATTTCCACAAGGAAAATGAGTGGGATACAGTAGCTCACATTTTCAATATAATAAAATGATAAAGAGAAGTTTTGTGTAGCATGTCAAACAGTCTGCACTTAACAATATACTTCTTCTATTATGAAATCGTATTAACATTAATTGCAATCGCCCATCATGCTCTTAAGTGTATTTATAATGGTACATATTATCTGAATTACATCTAAAATGAAAATATATAGCAACTTGCTACTATCAACTACTGGTGCACATTAAACAAAACTTCTCTCCATTTGTGATGCAGGATAGTGTTTATTGTAAAATTTCTTTGCAATTTTGATAGGGTTCTTTCTGCAGGGCTTTGGTTTGTTTGCCCTAACGTCTACGTCTTGTATTTGTTCCTAGCAGGTGCCGCAGACTGGGCTTCCCCGGCACCTGTCATAGTGGTGCCTCCTTCGTCCTCTCCCGTCATGGCGTCCCACAAGCGCACTCCGTCAGAGGCAGACAGATGGTTGGAGGAAGTCACCAGATCTGTGCAAGCCCCTGCAACTCACCCCATCATACCTACTGTCCCACAGCCGAACCCTCTCTTGCCCTCCGCCCCTCCACCCCCTCAGCCCTTCATCGCCCCAGTCCAGATGCCAGCCGCTCCCGCTGCTCCTGTTGCCTTCATGCCCACTTTGCCCCCTGCGGTCCCAATGATACCACCACGACAGCCGGTCTTTAACGCGCCTGCCCCTGCTCCTGCGTCTTACCCCATGTCCAACGGGCTGTCCTTCCCCCAGCCGAGTGTCCCCGTAGTGGGCATCACCCCTTCTCAAATGGTGGCTAACGTTTTTGGTTCAGCTACGCAAACCCAACCCTTCCCAGCTCCCATCATTCCACCCCAAGACATCCCAGTAATGAGTAACCCCAATGTTAGCCCATTTATCAAACCACCGCAGCCTGTTTTAAACCAGTCTCAGCCATCCAACGGGAGCGCAACATTCAACGGAGAAGACAACTGGGCAAATAAAACTCAAATTCCCCACTCTTCGCCGGCAATGCAACCCATGGAAGCGCCACAGGAAGATGCCTTTGAGGCTCAGTGGGCGGCACTAGAGAGCAGGTCACGTCAACGCACCTCTCCTTCACCCACAAATCCATTTTCCACTGAGCTTCATAAAACTTTTGAGATCCAGCTCTGAGGACTGTGTAGGGGACTGAACAGCACTGTTATAGTAAGAATGAATTAAACGTAACTGTATGTATGGGGAGGTGAATGTGGTCCCTCTGATCCAGCCGACAAGCTAAAGCAGCAAAAAAGTTATGAGCTGAACAAATACAGGGAGAAGGCTCAATAGACAAAGGAGAGGGTCGCTGAACAAAACACAGCGCCCCCTGCAGTTCATCTACATTGTCTTTAATGTTTTGTTTGTGCTGTGGAGCTCAGTCCCCATTTTCCTGTGGATTATAATCACCCCATCCGCTGCCTTCGCTCAGCTCTTGGGACCCAGTGGGCGGGACAAATGTCAAGACCTCCCTCAGAATGACTGCAGCATCGAGACGAGGAGTTCTCAATAAAAAACTTCCCAATCAGAAGAATAGTGAGACAATGCCAAAATGTTTATTTTTATGCATTACATATATTTTAAATAGCTTTGGAATCTAACAGAAGAGTTGTAAGTAATCTTGCCAAAGGCGCAGGCTAGCTACAATGAGAAGTTTATGTGCGTGTAAACAAAAAAGACAGTAAATATATTATACATAAATATAAATATATATCTATAAAGAATCTATACTGTACACAGCTCACAGCAGTGCTAATTTTTAATGTGATGTAAAGAGATTTTGTGAAGGGACAGCTGCTTTACTTTTGTTTTGTTAGGTTTTTTTTAATATTTTAAGTTGAAAAGATATTACTGGCGTCTGATGCATCCTGTGATTGGGTGTGAAGCATCTCACTGTAAATAGGGTTTTGGTGCAGCAACAATCGGTGTGGACCATAGACTGTATATTATACAGTCTATGGTGTGGACCTAGTGATGGTGGCGGTGCCCAAATGGTGGCCTCATTTACCTGTGCAGTTTTTAGTACAAAAATCACTACTTAACATTTTACTTGCAAACTCTCAACTTAATTTTCAGATTCACCTGTTTTTTTAAAGTAGTTGAATGTTTATTTTGCACAAGCACTAAAGTAGATAATTTGACCTCACTTAAATTAGTTAGTTGTGGTGCATCAGTGACTGCAGTTCTGAAAGGCACCTAAAAAAAACTACAGGGAGATCCACCAAACTCATCTTCTTCTCACTTCCTGGTTACTCTGTTTATCATGGTTTTATTTTTTTAATCAAACCTGTGAATATGATCTATTCTCTGATCTATTTTTCCATTTTGTAATTATTTCATTACTTTATTCCACTTCTTTGGAGATCTATTGAAAAAAGATTGAATAAATTGATGGTGGTAGAGAAGTGTCTCTTGTCTTTCACTGCATTGCTATTTGAAAGTTGATTGCATTTAATCCTACACATTATGCACAAGATATTTGACAAATACATGTGTCTTCTTGGTCAATATTGCAATAATACAGCAGAGTCTAACAAAGTGAGATTGCAGCACTGTTTTAAATCCTCCCTTTGTCGGAGAAAGGAGGCTACAGAGAAGAAGATGCGACCTTGACCAAAATGACTGAAATGTTGCTGCTATATCTCAGTTTCCTGTGATTACGAGAAATAACAACTGGGAAACTGAACGTTTTGTAACTTTGTGAGAAAGTAAGCAATGCATTGTATTTGTATATTGTTCACAGCACCCATTTGAAACTCAAATGCGCCATCAGTTAGGGCCTGAATAAAGTCAGTTCGAGCTCATTTTTACAGAACAATTTTAGCTGAAAGTGTCAAAAGATATTTAATTAGATTTGCATAATATTAAATTCACTGACCAAAAAGATGCAAGCCTCCAGCCACCAGAGGGCGCCCGGCGCAGAGGAGGCCGCCGGGTGCAGCTGTTTGTTATAAATACAGGCCGGAAGACATGGAGCAACCAGGACAAACAAGTGGAGTGATGAACCCGTGTGGTTTTGGATAATAACGCAAAGGTAAGATTGTGAATTCAGATTTAAAGGTTCAACAAAACTTCCGACTGTGCAGCCTGTAGAAACCGTGTGGATTAAACCTTGGTTCTGTGTTTTTAGCTCCTGAACTTAGCTGCTAGTTTGGCTAATGCAACTGTGCACAACTACAACAAGGACGCTGAAGGCAAAAAGATGAATAAATGATGCATTAACGATGTAAAAGCACCAAAATTTGAAAAGTTAGGTTTTGAAATGTTAAATGCATCCTCTCTTGTGTTTATTTGGGACCTTGCAGACCCGGTGACTGTGATGGATGAGAAAAGGCTGCTAAATCAATGCATCTTATCAGGCCATGTTCATTGTTTTCCCATCAATCTTAACGCTATTTAGTGGCCTAATTTTACTCTGTTACACTAAGATGTTCACTTTATGTCATCTTAACCATGTTAGCGACTTTAAACTTGTTTGGGATTGTTTTGTTGCTAATGAATCTGGACAGAAATGTGTCAATAGTTGAATAGTGTCAAGTGTGCAAAGCTCTGTAGAGTTCTGGTTCTCTATTCCTTTAAAGGTCAGAATATTATCTTGAACAAGACAAAAGGTGTGTACGATTATCTGCTCAGTGCAAACTAAAAATCCTGTCACATTCAGTGGAGTCAAAGGAGACTGGTGCTAAATCCCTTTATTTATTGTTTTTAAATAATAATGGCATTGGGTACGTTTTATCCTTATAACAACGTCTGTTATTCACATTTGCTATTTTCCCTTTCAGAGAAATGCTGTTCTTGTCCAAGCTGCTAATCAGCATTGAAGTTTCATTCACTCACTGACACACAAAAGGTAACTCCACTATTTAAAACAATATGCCTGTTGTTTTGATAAATTACTAGTTTTGTGACATTTCTTCTTTTTGATAGCACTTTTCATTCTGTTGACAATCCGCCAAAAGCAGCAACCATGTCTCATCGTGGACCCCTTACTGCGGTTGTGACCACAGTTCTGGGGGTAACTCTAGGGGGGCTGCTGGCATGGAGAGTTTATAGCACTAAAAGACGGAGGCTGCCTTCCAATCAGAGGGCGGCTGAACCTGTAGAACTGCCCTGCCCCACTGAAAAAGGCTTAACACCCATGGAGCTTAACACATCTCCCAAATGTTTGGAAGACGAAGTGAAGGCAGTGGAGTCCCAGCCCACGATGGCGCCTCCTACAGTTTTGTTACCGTCATGTGAACAGGTGTTATGTGTGAATTCGGTCACAGTGAGCTCAGAGGAGGAGTGGCAGCAGCTGTGGCCCCCGTTTCAGAAGGAGCTGTCGGATTTCCCTGTGCTGGGACTGGACTGTGAATGGGTAAAGACCAACGGTGTAAGAAATTATCTGCATGAATCTAACACATAAGGAAAAGTCCACCTAGAATACCCCCAAATCTATATACACTGTCTTTTATAACATGGATGCTGAGCAGCTCGATATGCAATGCTTCCCATTTATAGGCAGCATTTTTAGGACGTTTCACCATTCAAAACATAGGAAATTTTGTTTTAAATTATTACCCTGAAAACCCATGGATACATTTGGCTTATTTCATCTATAGTCTGATTCTGTTCCATAATATTGACAGAATTAGTGTTCTACTTCATATTTGCAGACAACCAATGAGTACTTATGAGTGTATATCAAGCAGCAAAACTGATTTGGGGTGGATTTTTCCTTTCTAAATTTTACTAATCTTAATCCTTAGTGTTTTATTTGTATGAGACAGGCTGTGATTTTCTTTTTGCAGGTTTCAGTGAAGGGCAAAGCATCGGCGGTGTCCCTCCTGCAGATGGCGTCGTATTCCGGGCGTTGCATCCTGGTGAAGTTGCTCCAGTTTCGAAATGCACAGCAGTCCCTCCCCCTCGGCCTGATCCAAGTGCTCCGGGACCCCCGTATCCTCAAAGTTGGAGTGGGATGTTACGAAGACGGCAAGCGTCTGACGCGAGATTATGGGCTAGCTTTGGCGTGTACAGTTGACCTGCGCTACCTTGCCTTGAGACAGAAGTGAGTGCTCAATTCTTATCACGGGGTGAAAAAAGATTATACTTCATAAGTGATTTTAAACCCTGTTATGTGAGTATTGGACCTTGCTATTAGTGAAAAAAATTAGGTTTACTATACAAATTAGGTTATGCATTCTAAAAGATTACACATGAATTGATGGAATATAGAACAAATGTGTTTGATACGAATGCAGCAATACGTTACTGGCAGTAGTAAATTACTTTTACTTGCAAGTAGTAAATGGAATACAGAACTGCACAAAAATGGCTTTTTTTTTAATCCATTTCTGTTTATGACCGTATACCTTTTATTTTTTTATAGTTATAGCTTAAATGTGTGTGTTGACTTTCAGGAAGGCCACAGTGAATAATGGCCTGAGCCTGAAGTCTTTGGCTGCAGATCTGTTGGATGTAACTCTAGATAAGTCTCTAGACCTCCGCTGCAGCAACTGGGAGGCAGACCACCTCACACCAGAGCAGGTTAATCTAATTTTGCACACTAGTTGTATCTCCATTTAAACACAAACGAGCATCTGAACCTTTTTTAGGCCAGGAACTTTTTGTTTTTACTAAAAGTTAACAAAATGACTAAATGTTAACTAAATATTTTTTCTGAACTCCTCAGATGTGTTATGCTGCCAGAGATGCACAGGTCTCCATCGCCCTCTTCTTCTGCCTCCTCGGCCTTCAGTCTGAGGGTGGTACTGTCTCACCCAGTGGGAGCTCCTATGCAGAGCTGGTGTCCCGCTGCCAGGGCCTGTTGGATGTCCCGTTCCGAGGCCGAGGGGACGGAGAGGACAAGCCCATTGACGGAGAGCGGAGACGGAAGACTATTAGAAAACCAGTAGTCTACATAAGCCCCGAGTCTGGAGATCAACAAGTCCCAGACCCTCGACGCAATAACAAGAGGAAACCACTGGGTGTAGGCTACTCTGCCAGGTATTTACAGATTAGGCCATTATTTCCAAATCTTTTAAATGTATTTGAAGAATAAAATGTCCACTTGTTTCCTGTCATTTGGTTTGTGAACATAAAAATTTCAGTATATTGAAGATTTGAAAAAAATGTGTTTAAAACTAAGATTTCTTTTGTAATTTACAATTTTAGTTTGTCCATTTTTCAGTCCATATTTATGATGATTTAAATATTGGTATTAAGAATAAGAGTAAAAGTTGTAAAGAACCACATATGTACAACAGTACATATGTGGTTCTTTACAACTTTTATTCTTTTTACTGCATTTACTTTATTTGAAGTTTGAAGTATATTTTTTATATCTCTGGTTACAGGAAGTCCCCTCTGTATGATAACTGCTTCCTACATGCTCCGGATGGACAGCCACTGTGCACTTGTGACAAGAAGAAAGCAAAATGGTACCTGGACAAAGGGATTGGAGGTGGGCTCTGAAACAAGTGAATACTAACTCTGCTGTATTGGTGATGGCGTTGATATAGTGTCTTCGTCCCTCCTCTAGTGCTGGTGAGTGAAAACCCCTTCATAGTGAGGCTCCTGTTTGAGCCATCGGGACGTCCTGACTCACAACAGGATTACTACCTCACTGCCAAGGAAAACCTCTGTGTGGTTTGTGGGAAAGCAGATTCCTACATTAGGTAAGACTTTTTTATTTTAACAGTTTTCATTTCCTTCCTGTCAGATGGATTTATATATTAAATTTCAGAGTTTGTGCTCAAGATAAATTAAAGAAGGAAGTGATAAATTAAAGAAGGAAGTGGGAAGACTGAAGATCTTTTTTGGTTTAAGAATCTCGGATGAATGCCATGATTTTAAAATGACTGCTAAAACGTGATATAAATCAATCCAAAATTCCTCTTAACATTTATTGTCTTGTCTGTCAGTTCTGTTGAACTAAGAACCTATTATAAATACCTCAAATAACTCTATAACAGTATTTAAATTTGCACAGTTGGTGCATTGAAAAACAAAGTGCAAATTAAACCAACTCCTGCGTCATGACTGAAGTGCCCCTATGTTGTCATTTTAGGAAGAACATAGTGCCACACGAGTACAGGCGACATTTCCCCACCGAGATGAAAGACCATAACTCCCACGACATCCTGCTGCTGTGCACCAGCTGTCATGCCGCCTCCAACGTGCACGACGGCTTCCTGAAGCAGCAGCTGGCCGATGAGTTCTCTGCTCCCCAGGGCTGTGAGGAGGGGATTCGGCTCCATGAGGACACGGACCGCCGGAGGGTACGATCTGCTGCCCGGGCTTTGCTCAGTGCCGGGGGCAGTCTGCCTGAGTCCAGGAGGGTAGAGCTGGAGGAGATGATCAAGAACTACCTGAACATGAACCACGATGAATCCCTGACTGTAGAGCTGATCAACCAGGCTGCCAGTTTGGAGACCAGGTGAGGGCAAAAGCTTTTTGTTAATGTATTTGAGGGCCTCTAAATTGTTTTGCTTGACTGTTTTGGGACGAAGTCTTTGTCAGAATGCAGAGACATCTATAGTTGGACTCAAATAGCCACGGCACAGTAAACTTCTGAAATGGTGTTGAAAATGACCTAATTCTCTTTTTAATTTGAGTTACTAAAATGATGCATAAAAATGTAAACTTGCTATGTTCATTTAATGCATTTCAGATTGAGAACTTGCGATTCAGAGAAATTGTCTTGAAAGAGACAAGTCATACTTTATTATACCTGAGCACGACTGTGCGAGGGGAGTGAGTCATCGACTCATCAGCATCACACTCGTGTATTTGTATTTGTACAACTTAGAGGAAAATCGCAAAAATCAAGCAGTGAAGAATAATGTACAGACAATTACATGGTATTGCAGATTAGAGTTCAGTGAGCTCTAATTTTGAGTGAAGACCCTGGGATAAATATTGAAAGATGGCTCAGTAGCACCACCTCAAAAATGTATTTACATTGCACCAATGGGAGTACGACCCAGAAAAATGTCATTGTAGACAAAAATGGATCATTTCAGGACATGTAAAATATTATGGCCCCTGGTTTGATCCATATTGGATTAAACCTGGAGTTGACAAAATTACCATAATAATATCATAATAATATCATAATCTTTTAACATCATCTCCAACAATTTTCATCAAAAACAAACTTATCAAAAAGACACAAAACCCATGTGCAATAAAAAGTTATTGATTACATTTTAAATAAAATGTTGAACGTGGTCATGGTGATTTTTCAACTGAATGTCAATTTTTGGACAAAAATAACAAAATTCTTATGTTTCACAAATGGACTCAAGGAAGTGCGTGTGCACATTTTTGAGTTGAACTTAATGACATGCAAATTAGGACTCTACCTTTTAAGATGGCTCTATAGCCTTTAGGTGTAAAAAATGAAAGGGGGAAAAAAAACAAATTCCTTTTATGCAGAGTAAATCACTCCTGAGAGAAGGGAAAAAAATGCTCAAACTCTTGAGTTGATCTCTAATTTTGTGCCAATTTTCAAATTAATTTGTATAACATCAGTAAGAATCTACATTGCAGGATGGCTCAGGCATGAAATAGGAGAGGACAGAGCCTATTTTTTTTTTTTTTTTGGGGGGGCACATAGAACTTCATCAGCTCCATTAATTCACTTTACATTGAACAACTGTCCTCTCTCTCTAAACTGCTGCAGTGAGGCTCATCCTTTTGGTCTTAACATTGTGATATCTCACTCTACATGAGTCTATGGGGAGCACACTATATCTCCAACGTGAAGGTCGTCATTTTGAATCATAATACGCAGATGTCCAAAATCTAGACCTTGCACTTAAACAAACTTGTCTTGGTGTTTTTATCTGACATATCTGGGATCAGCAGTTGTTTGTTACATGAGTCTTTTGCTGTTAATTGTAAATATGTATATGCCCTGAGTTTTAAGGTAAAATACCGCCGTTTATGTAAAGCACTTCTGTCTTAATGTCCCACCTTATTGCCTCCCTGCAGGATCTTTAACGAGGCGTACATACCTCATGGTCTGAAGGTGGTCCGTGCTCACGCAGAGCGGGGTCTAAGGGGCCTGATGGAACTGGAGCGCCGCTGGAGGCAACACTTCCTCAGCAGCATGCGACCCAAGCACCTGCCCCCCCTCTGGTCTGTGGATCACAACCACAGCAAGTTCCTGCGCAAGTACGGAGCCGACATCCCCATAAAACTCAACTGAAGGTCTGCTAATTTGAACCTGGGACCCAGAAAATGGACCCAGAAAATGAACTGAGGGCTATGATCCACCTGTCTAAAACCAGGACCTAGAATATGGACCTCAATACAAGACTGTTGGACCACTAAGGACAATGTGAGAATCACTGAGTTTCTTTCTGCTTTAATGGACTAAAATCTGTGTCAGATTTGAAGTTAAGGAACTCTTGACACTTTTTTATGAACACTAAAATTATTTATAAAAAAGTATTTGATGTAATTTAATACTGCCTTTTTTTAAATATAAGCTGCTGCCTGCTTGGACTTCCCTTTTCCCTTAACTTAACTTCTGGACTGTAGTGCAGGTCTGCAGCTAGAAAGATCAAATCATTTGCTTAGTTTGCAGATATAAGGCTGTTTCTAATGGTCGTTAATGAAGTGCTCCCCCTGCTGGTGTGTTTAAGTGTTATGAATGACTTATCACCTCAATGCTGAACTTATCTTTGCCCTATTCCACTAAAAGATGTGTTCTGGTCTATTTTTGATGCATTGTAAACCATTCATTCATATTTTTACGGGGAGAGACTGACACTAAAGTTGGCTCGTAACATTGACCACATACGTCCTGTTGCCTGCACCCCCTACTCTTATGGGATATCCAATGGCTCATGTTTTAATGTGCCTCTTAAACCCCGTATCCTGAGGGAGTACAAAGTAGCAGGATACTACTTGTTGTCATCTGATCGCTTTCAATGCAATCTTGTCTTTAAAACTGTAAATTCAATATTTAAGAAGCCAGCTTTGTGTTTTTGAAAATGTATAACTTTGCCAGGTAGATGCATTTAATTGTGATCATTCAAACTGTACTACTGTGAACCGCTGCCCTGTTCATTTGTCTGAATGGAGCAGTTTTGTTTATAAATGAATCATTTGAAAATAATAAAGTGATGTTTGTAATATCCCTGGGAGGTTCAAGTCTATTTTCTTAGTGTTTTTCGTGGTAATAGATTTCTGACAGTTCAAAGCACTCATTTAAAAAACACCTCTCCTGGTTTTATAACAAGGCGAGTCGCAGGTTATTTGTTGTGTTGTTGGGGAGTTAATTTGACAAATTGCTTCTTCCACAGCAGGATTCACAATTTTCACAAACAATTGAGTCTGACTGATTCATTGACTAAGGTGATCTCGGATGACTTGCTTTTGTGTTTTCTGTCATGTTCTGTAGATGCATGGGGACAGTTCAGTATAGAGCTGCAACTATTTTGGTCGTCCACTAGTCAATTATTTTTCCAACCTGTCAAATGATTATTTCTATTGTACGTTGAGACCTAATACAGCTTGAATTACGGTGACTAAATAGATCATCTTTACCAATAAAAGTGCATTATTGATTAAAATAGGAAATGGCTCTTTTTGGACAATTATTCTGTCTTTGTTATATAAAATGTCTTTTTGAGTCTGTCTAGTCCAGATAATGATTATAAAGTACGTGGTGACACTTTTAACTCTTCAATAGCTCCTATAATTCTTAAGTTATACTTAACATTCCAAGATTTTTCCCATTATATACGGTTATAATTGTTCACTTACACTTGAACTTATCGCTATTTAAACTAGGGGAAGTAAAATTTTTAAGTGTCCACCATATTCAGTTTCATACCGAATAGCCCGATCCAACACACTTTGCATAAGATTTAAAGCATTTGCGGGCTTATGGCTCTTATTTGATCCTCGATATTACATTTTAAGTCGTTTATTGTCTGAGGTTTATTCACAAACACCTTTTCTTTAAGATAGCCCCACAGGAAGAAATCAGGACTAGCCAGGTCTGTGGAGATCACATACTGCCTCCCGTCTTTGAAAAACACTTATTATTCCTTTAATGGCCATTACACTTGGGGCATCTCTGGTGTTAAAATGTCGACGGTAACACCGCTGGGTTTGTGAATTTGATCCATGTGACTCAAAGTACCACTGTACAATGAGGGTTTGTTCCTCGGTGCTGTATTTGCTCATATTAATGTTGGAGGGTAGTTCTAAAATGCTCTGAAAAAATAAAAGAAAAATATTTAGAAACAAAAGAGTTATGCATTTTTTTTTCAACTATCAGTGACTTTTGGGCCACCCTGTGTGACTATAATCACTTTTTGTAGTCGATTAATCGTTCCGGCCATTTCAGTGTACCTGTACTGGTAGTGACTTTATTCTATGCAGTGGTAAAACTACTAATTTCTGTAAAACAAAATGCAATGATTCAGCGTTATTTTTATGTTTTATTTCTTACAAAATCACAGTTTAATAAATAGTCTGTAAAAATGAGTACAAAAGCGGTTTCTTAACATTTTATATACTGTATGAATCACTCGTGACTTCAGGATTCTTAAGTCGGGTTATTGTCAGGAATGACATTATTTTTATTACAATCTAGTTCTGCTGGATTAAGGCCTCTTGATTTTGGCATCGAACAATCTGTCAGTCAAATGTTGGAAATTAGTGAGAGCTCCCCTGGTTTCACAGTTCATTCAGTAACACAAGAATAAATAATAAATAGACAAATAAATAAATGGCTCAACATGCAGATGTAACAATCACTTCTGTCCTTAGATGTGTTCAACACTCGGACAATGACAACAATGGCACATGAGGCCTCCTCACTAAAGGGGACACCGCTTCACCTCCAAATCTTTTGAAGACTTTGGGGGAAATATAAATAAACAAAAACAGTAGTGGCCAAAATTGTAAGAATTTCAACTTAACTTTTACAATTTTTTGCTGGATTGGCCATAAAATGTGTTGTTGGAAGTCTGACCCATCCTTCATTGCACCTGTCAGGAGGAACACTGGAAAACCTCAGTGCAACTACAGCCTCTGGAGCCTTCTCCAGATTTTGAGTCTCAGTCTTGGGCTGGACAAGAAGCATTTTGTTGAAACTGGAGAACCCATCATTATGACACAAAAATATGTCATGGGACAAAATACAAAATAGCTGCTCATTTCAGATCCATAAAAGTATCTAACTTTGACCACCATTTGAATAAATCTATATTTTGAAAACTTAAAATGGGGGTCCCCTTTTGGAGAAGTTGAGTGTAGAAATGACACTCTGACATCTTTACTGCATTACAGAGACCTCCATAGGACAGACGTGACTATTAAGATTCACTTACTACAATTGACGTAGCTTTAAAGCCACCATCCGTAAGTTTATTTGATTTTTTTTTTAATCAGTAGACTGCAGATGTGGAACTTTGTTCAGGCTCACCTGTGGTATCTCTTCTTTTGTCAGAACAAAGCTGGCACTAGCAGACAGAAGTAACATAGATATCATCTAGTGGTGAGAACATGGCCAGATCAGCTAGTCTAATTACAGGTGGTAGCTTTAAATCCTATGTAGTAAAAGTACACGTCCACCCATGACTACTACAGAGGTCCTGACACGACATTACTGCATATTAAAACACCTTCATCCCAACCAAAGACATTTTCACATAGGAAACATAATGCATTGCAACACATAGGAAGGCCTGTTTGATCTAACCTAATGGTCAAGTTATATGTACATATCATTTGTGTAAATCCCATTCACTTTAAAGGGACTGAATCATTATAAGGCAATTTTTAATCACACAAAATATTCTAAATTTGCAGACTGTTTCTACATCAGTAATTCTTGTTGCAAAAATGAATTTATAAGATTTACTTTTAAAGGGATAGGCCAGTATTTTTATTAATTACATACTTTTAGAGTTAAAAAATCTTTCACTACAACAATGTATTTTATACATTTGAAAAATTCAGATTTACCTGTAAAACTAAATATAATTTATTTACTTTTCTGTTGCAACACTGAAATTCCCCCATTGGAACAAATAAAGGTTTTCATATACTAATTTGGGAAATTTTCAAAAAACCTTTTAACTAATTAAAAGTTGCAAACACGTGCAAAAAGTTGGGGCACAGTTTTGTTACATAATTTCATAAAATCATTAAGTGCTTTAAATCCAAACACAGCACTATCCCTTTAAAGGTTATCCACCATCCACGCAGTTAATGGGAGACATGGTTCAAATGATATGAACTTTACATCAAATAAAAGATTGTCACATGATTTGAAAATGAATTAGAAACCACTGTTAGTGTGTGGTAACTGACAGGCTAACCACTGAACTAAACAGGACTAAACTTAACTCAGTTTTTGGTCAAGGCTCTTTGATGCTGAAGAGGCTCAATATTTTGCGTCACACTTCAAAAAAAAAAAAAAAAAAAAAACCTTCATAAAATTATAAGTTTTGGTGCTGGACTTTGGTAAAGCCACTAAAAGAGCCTGTAATGTGCATTTAATTATGATTTAATCTCCACTCTCTGCACATTTACCCTAATTGTGGTTCCTATAAGGGTCCGAGCCTGAACATTTGACACAGCTAATCAAATAGGACGAGTGTGCAGCTGCCTCCCTGTTAAGTACAATTATTATAAAGTACATTTCTATTATAAATTACTTGAAATTGTAAAACATATTTGAAAATGCTGCTGTTCTGGTCAATCATAATACAGTCCAATTGTGTGGTGCTGTAATTCAAATTATGGGGAAAATATAGAAAGCATATTTCCCCAGGTTTTTGAGGCTTGTGCCAATGCAAAATTTGAAAAATAATAGAATAGGATTGAAAAATAGGATGCCTGATCCCAGTGGTGGATGAAGTACAAGTAGTTAAGTGCATATTTTAGGTACCTGTACTTTATTTAAAAGCTTAAGTGGATATTTTTCACTTTCTACTGCACTAGTTTTAAACAGGACTGAAAAGTAAAGCTATTTTTCATTACTGTTTGACACCTGCTGAAAACGCTAAGGGGTTTATTTTTAACACTTTCATAATTTGAGCAAACAAAAATATAAAAATAAATGATCGATTCAGTCATTTCTGCTGAACAAAATACAGCACAGTTCTTTATCAAACTCACTACATTTGAAGCCTTATAAGATCTGAAAATATCCGTAAAATATTTTCACCTTTTACTCTTTAATTCCTTTTGTAAATGAGTACTTTAATACTTTTACTTAAATGGATTTTTTCATGTGATACTTTTACCTGTTTTTGCTCCGTTATCTGTATTTTTACTTAGTAACAGACCTGAGTACTTCTTCCACCACTGCCTGATCTGCACAAGTGAAATGTTTGGTGCACTATGCGTTTTTTTTCCTAGTAGCGCTTTTTTCCGCCTGCTTGTCTCCATAAGATGTTATCGCTTTGCTTTGAATGTTCCACAGTATGGCATTAAACGTATCTATCTGCATGGGGGCAAACAGTGACATCATCAGTCCTAGTTACAGGTCAGATCTGGGGAGAGGCCATCTCATACACACAGAAAAAAAAGCATGTTTAAGCAATGCATGACATTTTCACAAAAAAAAAAAGAAAAAAGTTTAATGGCATACTGCGGAATATTCCAGGCAAGGCAATGACATCTCCATGGAGAAGAGAAAAGTTACATAATGTCCCTTTAAAGTTTGGAAACACATATTATGGGCTCTTTTAGGCTCATGAAACCAAGTCCAACCAAACAACTACATTTAGGCTTTCTTCAACAAGTGCTTCGTGTGGATATACTGAGCGATATATACCAAGCTACCCATCACCTCTCCATCTCACTGACTCATTATTGCTTACACATAAAACAGAACAGTCCACAGACTTGAATGTAGTGATATAAACCATCTAAAAGACATTTGCTTTGTTATTATTCCTCTGTGCCCCCGATCTGGTCTGACACATTTTGGGGAAGAGACGCAACATGGACGTTTGCTGGTGTATTCAGGATGAAGTAAGTCACATTTTCTTTGGAGTATCATTCGTTAAGCCTAAGGAAAGCCTAATGCAGCGTTCATGTGGTGCTCGGAAACTGGACAAACTGGACTATTTATATTTGCAGTACTTAAAATACAGTACATATATAAAACCTTTGCAAGTGATTGTTAAGTGGCTGCAATCTTACACTAATAAAATAGCATTATTCAGTTGTTGCTAACACAAGATATTGAATTTTTTATCAAATAGTGATCTAATTATTTCAAATCAGCATGGGGCTTTTTATTGGAAGAGTCTCTACAACCAGTCCTCTCACTTTGGAGGTCTATTTTCTGTGTTAACTCAAAATACGTCTTCTTTATTATCGTTAATTTAATCTTTTATGCCTTATTTGTTAAATCCTGTTCTGTCACCTGCTTCCTCTATTATTATAACCGCACAACTAAGTCATTCATTCAAATACACTCTCTCTCCTCTTTCATCTGCTCTCCTCAGCATTATCTTCACAACAGCAGCAAAACCACCAGCCTCCCCACCCACTCGATCTCCTCTTCTTAGTACTAAGCAATAGCAGTATTATTATTTCAGTAGTGCTATAAATATCTAACGTTTGCGAGATGAGAAATTTAAATAAATAAATTAGCCCATCTCATAAAAAACATCCGAGCACCACATGAACGCAGCACATTAGGGAGCCTGTGGTACTGTGCTCCCAAAACTGGATGCGATATTTCAAATAAGCACTCTTCATCTTTTCTTCACACACATTCACACTCACTCCATCAAAAAATTGGCACAGATTATCAAAATAAATACCCTGGAAGCTTGGCACTATGCAAAAAGGAAAATTCACATTTGGAAAGAAATCTTATAAAAACTATTGAATAATCTCTACTCCACGTGGTCCGCACTATTACTTATATACTATTTGCTGATGATGCTGTGTTGTAAAACCTCCGGATGACTTTACTACCACTGAAACAATAGATTTCCTATTCAAATAGACTTTTTTGTCCACAAACGTACATCAAAAGAAGTATCTAACAACTATGTGGCTAAGGATAGTGCTGTTGTCTGCATCTCTATAGTGCCTTTTGTATTTCATACCTTCTTCTTTTAAAGTGGTCCCGCCAGCCTGTCCCATTCAGAGATGCCCCTCTAGAATGCTGGCCACTGCCTGGTCCAATGAGGGGGCGGAGGAAGCCCTACTTTGGGCCGTAGACGGGCCTTGAAGCCGCTGTAGCTCCAAAATGCTATCAATAGCGCTTTGTAGGTGTTCGCTAAGCATGTTATCCTCTTGTATTGGTGGGGGGTGGTCCGGTGATGTATCCAAGCGGTAACATTTTAATTTAGGAGCACTTACTTCTCTGTTGTCTTTTATAGGGGCTTTTATTTTGAAATCCGGAGGCAGGACTTCCTCCGTAGACAGGTTCCCATTGGATACGAGTTGCAGTGCTTTGTTGGGGGTTTGAGAGTGACGGCTGCTCCCATTGGTCAATTGCCCCGCGTAGTTCCTTTTCAGTCCAGGGTCACAGGCTGAGTTGTGGACCACTTTCCTAGATCCAGATTCATGTTTGATGGTGAGACGGAGACCACCGCGGGAGCTAGAGCGGTACGTCCGAAGTCCGGGGGGGCGGTCCGAAAGTCTGGTCCATGAGGGAGGCGAGGGGGGGCTATCGCTGGAGGAGGACTGCGGAGGAGGGGGCGAGGGGGGAGATGGAGGAGAGGGGGGAGAGGGAGGGGCGTGGGACGGGCCTGAGGGTGAGGTTTCATCTGGGGAAGACGCTGATGAGGGTAAAGCTGTCATCGCAGACTCTGTAGAGAAAAGAAAGAAATGCAGTGTTATATTTTGAAATGCTGAAATCTAAAACAAGCTAGAACAAAAGAGTAGATCTGATAAAGAAACTAAAATTTGACAAAATACTGAACATGCTTAAATAAAATATATATAAATATCACTATACATGGATACTGAAACTGTTTCTAAATGTGTTACAAATAAGCAGATTCAGCCTTAATGCACTTATCATCTGGTAAGTGTATACAGTATCTCAACAATTTATAATGGACATCACTAGATATTGCTGTATAAACATCTTGACAAGCTCTCTTTCCAATTTCTTAAAGCTCTCATATTGGCAGTGACACAAGACTTCGGAATTTACAGCTTAATTACTTGCTCACATCTGCTTTTTTAGGGACAGCATTGTATTACCTTTAAATAATGCTCAGATGCCATTAAACTTTATGATGAAATAAATAACAGGAGGCAAGATTTACAACAGATTAAAAAGCTGAAGGGGCAAAATTTTGTTTTTGGGGCCCCTGACCTGTCTCTCGCCGCGTTCTCCGTCGGTCCTCTGCCAAAGTGAAGCGCTCGGCCTGAAGGAAGAGTCTCTCCAGCATCACCATCTCCGCTGACGGGCTGTCCTGCTGCGAAGACGTCAGATACATGACACATAAAGACTCTTGTGTGGGTTTATCTTTATAGCATAATTTAAGAACCATAAGAACCATAAAAGACACACAAACAACACATTTACACATGGGGCCTGGTTTAGCATGAAAAATATGGGTAAGAAGTGGATGTAAATTCATTAATAACTGTCTTTGTGTGATAGTTCTGCCAGATACTTCTGTTTCCCCCAATCCAGCTCCATGTTCCAGTCCTTCTTTTGTCACCTCCCTGGTTTTCCCTGCAGCTGCCTCTCATTTTGGTAATCAGCCCAGGGTTGCCTATATATACTCCCTCACTTCAGTTAGTTCTTGCTAGATTGTTGAACTGACAACAGCAACTCTCAAGCCCTGTTTCTGAAATACATATATCCTGAAATTCTGAATCTGCCTTGTCCCTGTTTGAGTCGCCTGTTCTTGAGTTTATTTTCCCCAGCCTGTTTCCCTTGTAGAATTCCCAGTCTTGGAAGATATTTCTGTTCAATATTAAATAAGACATATTCTTCAGTTGTTGTTTGCCTGATTTACAACATTCTGAACTACCAGTTTGTAGGACACTTTCCGTTACACTTAAGACATTTGCCTGCACTCTTTGTGTTGCACTTGAGTCCAGTTTTTCCAACGTGACACTAGGATATGTTATCACTTTGGCTCATCTTGAATGTTCCACAGTATGGATTTGAACTCATTCGTGTTTATGGTGACAAGCAGGTGACGCCAAGGACATAAATGCAGTATAGATCCACTTATTCCAATACTGTGAAATATTCCTGGAAAAAACATTAGCTCTCTACCAGAAAAGTGGCATAGTGCAGCTTTAACTATTGGTAGAGTTAAATTCAGACTCTTCACATACACATGTTTACATACCAGTGCTTCTCGGAGCAGTAGCTGCCTGTATTTGTTGACCATGTCTTTGGTCCGCTTCAGCAGGAATCCAGACACGGTGTCAAACTCCTGGTCCACTGTGGGGTTAAATGTGTGTGTATATATATATTATATACACATACATATACACAAATACATTTTTTTCATCTATTAATATTGTTTTCAGTAAACAAATCAGAACCAGTATACTAGACACAGACCCATGTTGAAGTGGTCCTGGGTGGGCAGGGGTCCAGCACAGGTATGGTAGGGCAGCAGACCCCTCACTGCCTCCTGTAGAGAGGAGAAGGCTGTGCGGGTGCAGGGTCTCTGAACAGCTGCATGGTCTGAACACAGCTGCTGCTGGAACCTGACAAAAAAATCCCAATAAATTAGGGTTGTTTAGATTTCACTGTACATTTTCAGTTTTGTAAGACCCACAGGCCATAGTACCAGTGAGAATATTCAGATAATTTAAAGTGTGCACTCTGTAACTTTTATACTGTCCACCACCTGCTTGTCTCCATGGAGATGTAACTGTAGGAATGTAACACAGTGTGACATTTAACTTATCCACACTCACCATCTTCAAGAAAGCCCTGAAAACTCACCTGTTGAAAATTGCCTTCAAATAAGTTTTTAGATCTCCTTTTTTATCATTTGTGTTTTTTCTGTCTATATTATTATTATTATTATTATTATTATTATTATTATTACTTGGCTGACTCCATAGGGACAGGTAGGTAGTGTCACCAGACCGCTAAGTTACAGGTCAGATCTGTGGTGAGGCATCGTCGCTCACTGTAAAAGTCAAATTTTTAATTAAAAAAAAAAAAACACCTCTAGTGAAAAGTTAAATAGTGCACATTTAAAATGCAATAATTGATAAAACCAAACTTGTTCAGTAATATGTATGTTTTATTAATATTAAGGGACCTTAACAATAAGAAAGCACATCGTTTTCCTGTAACCACAGATTTGGTAGAATATACCAAATGGGACCTTTTGTTACCCAGGGACCTAATTACCGTATTTCTTTATTTCATGTTGTTTTGTGTCAGGCGTGTAAACTCTTTGGGATAAACAAAACTCGCTTGTCTTACTGTATAAACTAGATGGGAGTTAAGACGCTTCCAAGTAACAACTACAGATGATACTGTATGAAGAAAGCGGGAAAAATATTTTGAGATGAAATAAAACCCTAAGAGCAGATTTCAAGCCTAACTGGCTGGGAGTACTGTATTTAATCCATGTAAATTTGGCCATTAATAAATAATAAAATAAATTAGTTTTTGATTCAGGGGCTTACTGAAAACCTTAACAGTGATAGTCGATTCCCGGTGGAGACACACAAAGGAGATCTGGCACACAGGGCGTTTAGCTGCAGCTTCCAGCATGTTTTTAATCCTGGTGTAATGGAGATAGTGGCAGTTGAATAATTTGGATAATAGTGAGTAGTACCTGTGCCGGCGCTGTGCTGGTGTGAGCTGCTCCACAACAACGGCCAACTGCAGTATAAAAACACAGCACGATATGATCAGAGGATGAGAGAAGTGCATTTGAGAGCACTCACAGCATAAGGTCACTGATCCCCTGTTGGCAGAGGGGGGACCAAGTTGTTGTTTTGCAAGTGTCAAGTACGTCTCAAGTCTTTGGCCTGAAGTACAAGTCGAGTTCCAAGTCAAAGACAAGCAAGTCCAAGTCAAGTCCCCAAGTCCAAGACAAGCAAGTCCAAGTCGTCGAGTCCCAAGTCAAAGACAAGCAAGTCCAAGTCGAGTCCCAAGTCAAAGACAAGCAAGTCCAAGTCGAGTCCCAAGTCAAAGACAAGCAAGTCCAAGTCAAGTCCCAAGTCCAAGACAAGCAAGTCCAAGTCGAGTCCCAAGTCAAAGACAAGCAAGTCCAAGTCGAGTCCCAAGTCAAAGACAAGCAAGTCCAAGTCGAGTCCCAAGTCAAAGACAAGCAAGTCCCAAGTCAAGTCCCAAGTCAAACACAGGCAAAGTCCAAGTCGAGTCCCAAGTCAAAGACAAGCAAGTCCCAGTCGAGTCCCAAGTCAAAGACAAGCAAGTCCAAGTCGAGTCCCAAGTCAAACACAGTCCAAAGTCCAAGTCGAGTCCCAAGTCAAAGACAAGCAAGTCCAAGTCGAGTCCCAAGTCAAAGACAGGCAAGTCCAAGTCGAGTCCCAAGTCAAAGACAGGCAAGTCCAAGTCGAGTCCCAAGTCAAAGACAGGCAAGTCCAAGTCGAGTCCCAAGTCAGAGACAAGCAAGTCCAAGTCGAGTCCAAGTCCCAAGTCAGTGGCTCCCAAGAGCAAATTGAGTCCAAGTCCTCTGTTTTGAACTTCAAGTCATTTTAAGATCTTAAACTGAAACAACAAATACAGCTTGCATTTTTGTAATCTACATGCTTTTTAAAATAAATTGTACTACTTTAAATAGTCATGCAACAAACAGAGATATAACAATATCCAAATTTCATTTTACAAAACTTATTGTGATATTTTGGATGGGGCAAAATTGTGTAAATCTATATATAATTCGAAGAATTAAGATTTAAAAGTACATAATGACAGGTCCAAGTCAAGTCCCAAGTCATTGGCCTTCAAGTCCAAGTCGAGTCCCAAGTCTGAGTCCATTTTATCAAGTGAAATCTTAAGTCCTCAGTATAGTGACTCAAGTCTGACTCGAGTCACAACTTGCAAGTCTCCACTTCTGCCTTTTGGCCCTAAATTACTCAGCTAAAAAGTAATAGGATTATTTTTAATAAAGCTTTGTATGGTAAGTACTGGAGTTAGACAAAAACATTGATATTTGATGAATATTTAGTATGTGACCTTTCAAAGTGCTTTTTGTCTGTAGAATAAAAAAATGTAGACTTTTTTTTTTTTTTTTTTTTTTTAATCAAACTGTGGTCAAATTAAAACTTGACTAAACCAAGATCAAAATCAAACTATATTAAAGGTTTAGGTTTACTTTTTGGAGTACAGATTGAATTGAAATACATCATATTGCTTCTAAAATTGTCACAACATAATTTCTTAGTTGTTACAATTACACTGTGACTCAAATAATCAAAATGATCAACTAACCCAAGCAACTTTAGTATAGTTATTGCGAACACTTCTTACCTTGGTGTCTTGCTGCTGGTTGGGTAGTCCCGCCTGGGTACTGGTCCGCTCTATGTGGGGGGAGGATCCATGTCCTGGGACAATGGGAGCTGCAGGAGAGGGTACACTGAAGGCTTTACTCTCCAGGACCAAGGCAGCAGTTGGCTCTGAATAGCACAGTGGTACAGATGTAGATTAGCGTCTCATATGTCATCATAAAGATTTAATCAGTGATGGCTGTAATGAGCTGAGTGACAGATGTGATCACCACAGAAATGGATGACATAATTACAATTAAAGGTAATTTAGGTGGAATAATTGAACTCGTACAGATTTATTCAAGTGTCATTGTGCGTGCCAAATGGGAGGAAATGATAACTAGCTTGTGGGTGTGGAGGCTGGAGCTTTGAGAATGATAGACTGAAAAGCACTGTTACAATCCTGTACAATCCAATTACATTTGAGTGTTAAATAAATGTTTAATTATGACATAAATGGATATATTACCCTGCCATGTTAATTGGGTCTACAGTTTTCCATATATCAGTAGACTGGTTCATAGCTTCTGACAGGTAGCAAATTGTCATCTAATGAATAAACACATTTTGTACAGACATAGTATACTAGTTTTGTCCATGTGTTTAAAGGTGCACTATGACTTTCCTGGTGGGGGGTCTGGCACCTGCTCGTCTCCAAGGAGATTATTGCTTTCCCTTGTTCCACAGTATGGCTTTAAACATATCTATTTTCCATTTATTCCAGTACAGGGTTTTTACTTGCTAAAAGATGCATAGTGGACCTTTTAAATGGAAGAATAATGACTTATGTAGTAACCTCAGCTGTCATTCTCAAGAGTACAGACCCTCCCTGCAGACCGCAGCTCAGTATTACCTCACATAACCTGTATCACTGTATCACTGACACTCCAGTCTGTTGTATTGTACTATAGGGACTCACTGTGATGTATGTGTGGCTGCTCTCCTGAAGGGGTCCTGGTAGCAGCTGTGGGACCAGACTGAGGCACAGAGACAGGGGGCAGGGAGGGCGCAGGGGAGGGGGTCCGGGCTGCACTCTGGACTTCAGGGGCCTGGACAACAGGCTGGATTTGGGATTGGGGTAAAGAGGCCTGAACTTGAACATGGGACAGTGAAGGTAGGAGGGAAGTCTGAACTTGGATTTTGGGAGGTGATATACACTTTGTAGTTTGGGTTTCTGACACAGGGGGTTGTATTTGATCTTGGGTGAATAAGGCGTTTTGGGCCTGTAGCTGGTACTGGACAGGGGCCTCGGTTTGGGTAGGGGGCACTGTAGTATCAGTATCCTGTGCTGGAGGGGTAAAGGTCTGTGGAGGAGGGTCTGTGGGGGAGGGAGAGGAGCAGAGCAGAGAGGAATCGTCCAGGTCTGAGGGCAAAGGGGAGTCCACACACTGGTCTGTCTCTTTGTGCCCGTCCTGGGGTGAGGACAGAGCCTCCAGAGGCACCACTGGCAGCGTGCCAACCAGCAGCTCCGATGACAGAGGGGAAGTAAGTGCTTGCTGTGGATGATTTTATAGAGGAAACACACAGTAAGCATTCTGAATCAATAATACTAATATTTTCAATATAGTAATAATATTCAGTACAATAATAAAGTTTAATAAAGTGGTCTGTGCTACAGGATGTAGTTGGCACTGACCTGTTGCAGTTGTTGCATAAAGGCTTGGTTCTGGCTCAGCTGGGTCACCTCCTCCACCACTTGGCTTATTTCTGCTGGAGCCATCAGGAGTTTGGGAAGGTCCACAGCTGGGTCAGGAGCCAGAGGAGGCTCAGGAGGGTGCTGTAAGATGGTCACCACGGGGGGAGTAGAGGACTGTAGTCCTGTGGGCTGGACTGACACCTGCTGCAGCACTGGTCCATAGGACTACAAGAGAAAAGAGATGAGACTTTTTTTTTTTATTAAGTCCAGCTGTTTGCTTCTTTAAGCTTCATCAGTGGGCACTCACCTGTGTCAGGTGAAAGGCCTCGTCCTGAGCCCTCTCCTCTGGGGCAGCTCGCTCAGGCAGCAGAACCACAGACGCCTGTTGCAGGCCCAACTGAGCCTCTGTCATTGTACCCTGAGGGACCTGGGACACTTGGGGGACCTGGGACACTTGGGGGACCTGGGTTTGGGCAGCGAAGGGCAGCCCCTGAACCACTGACGGGCCGTTCACTATGGAGATGGAGGTGAGGTCTGGGGGTAGCACCCCTGTGCTGTTGATCAGGGTGATGTGGTTTCCAATGGCAGGGCTGTGGACCAGAGTGGCCCGCGGCCCCTGGGCCCCAGTTGTGTAAGTCCCTGTGAGCTGCGCTGGCATCTGGAAGACGGTAGGGGGCGCAGACTGCAGCTGCAGAGGCCCAGACAGCACTGTGGCCTGGCGCAGAGCGAGCTGCCCAGTGGGAGTGGTGAATACAGGACTGAAGTTCAGCTGCCTTTGAGGAACAGTGAGGATCTGTGAGCTGTCCATGAGCTGCCCCGCAGAGGGGGCCACAGTCTGCAGCGTAGGGCCCTGGGGGGTCAGGAGCTGGCGCTGGGCCGAAGCGTGCTGTGGGAGAGTGACAGGAGACTGTCCTGGAAGAAGCAACTGGTTCTGTCCATGGAAGAGGCCGTGAGGCTGCAACACAAAGGAGCCGGCCTGGTTGACAAGCTGCAGACTGACCGGTTTGGGAAGTTGTGGGGCGGACTGTGGGACCGGGGCAGCCTTTTGGGCAGCTGGTTGGGACAGAAGAATATTTGGGGAAGCTGTGCCAGAGACAAAAGTTAGACCAGGTGGTGGCTTCTGAGCTGAAGGCTTAGGGCTAATCTGTACTAGTCTTGGCTGAATGGTGATGGGCAGTTTGGGCTGGATGGCAAGTGGAGTGCGCTGCAGGATTATGCCAGGAGGGGGCGCAGCAGCTGCTCTTAGAGTCTGGGCGATAATAGGCCGGGGTGGGGCAGTGGGCAGGGCTTTGTGGATGATCATACTGGAGCCGTTGGCTGGACTCAGGGAAATTTCAGGAGAAGCAGCGGGAAACACATTTCCAGGCAGAAGCCCCATGAGCTGAGGGGGCGCAGCTGGTTTGAGTGAGGGACATCCAGGCCCCACGGCCAACAGAGAGGGCTGGGGGGGGTCCACTGCTGCCTGGGTGTCTCTGGGAAGGACGGGGGCCACAGGTAAACTTACAGATTTGGACACAAAAGGGACAGGGGACAGCAGAGGGGCAGGTGAGTAGAGCGATAGACTGTCTCCACTCTGCACCAGCCCTGCCTCCAGAGCCATGGTCTGCTCAGTGATGTCTGCCTCCTGCAGACTCTGCTGGAGAATATCACAGGCCACCTGCGCCTCCTCTGCCTCCTCCACGGGGACCTTTTTGGGCTCCAGCTCTGCAGGGGTCCCAATGGGCCCCAGCGGAGGGTCTTCTGCTCCCTCTGGAGAGGACAGGAGAGCCTCCTCCAAAAACGACAGGTCCACACAGCCGGGCGTGGGTGAGTCTGGAGAGCCCACCCCATCTCCAAGTAGAGAGCCTGGGCTCTGGGGGGGACAGGACCAACAGCAGATGAAGATTAGGCACACACAGAGACACTTAAAATGAGACAGAAAATGGTATTTCATATTTATAGCATATAAAGAAACATTTAAGGGTTATTATAATAATAATAATAATAATAATTCAATTAAAGTTGAATTAAAACTTAAATATACAGAAACCTTGTCACATTGATTGATTGTAAGCACTCATTTTGATTTTATGATGGGGTGTTACATCACAAGTAAGCTTTTTAACTGGATGAGTGCAATGCAATAACATGCCGTGATGCTGCAGAGACTCCTGTGTAAAAGTATTAGGATGTCTTATTTAATCATTGAGAGGGCCCGTCTCAGCTCTGCATGTAGTTGGAGTGTCATTAGCAGAAGTTAGCAGGATGCATTTGGGGCGCAGGGGGGGAGCAGAAAGCCCCTCTCGTGGGGGGCATGCTGCTGGTTGTTGTGACGCTGTTGGCAGTGGATCTAGACACTCACCGGGGCATCTGTGAAGAGGGACGCCTCCCCAGAGGAGGAGTTAATGAGCAGGTCTTCAGTCGGCAGCTGCTGGGACCAAAGCAGCAATTTTAGGAAAGGATTTGTGGTGAAAAATTATCCAGTATTACATTACAAATCTCCAGAGGTGGGAGAGTTTCATTTACTTGGCTGACTTTGAACATTAATACACCTTTGCCTGTCAAAAATGTATCAACTTTGAGGAAAAAATATGAATGTATTGGATTTATATAGCTTTTTGGACAGTCAAAGATGCTTTACATTACATTATTAAATCACTCCACACATTTGGTGGTGACAAGTTGCTATGGTAACTAGCTGTCCTAGGCCTGTCCGATAAGAGATGTTGCTGCCAGTCTACACCATCATGTATCGCATGAGTACATATATAGGCAAGGTTTGTGAAGTGTTTTGCCCAAGGACACAATAATCACAGTGAGACGAGTACCACATGAGCCCATAAATAGTCACTTGCTGCCAAATACTACCATCTACAAAAACAAGCCAAGCAGTTACAATACTTTTACTCTACAAGTAGTAAATTTATCAAAACACTTTTCGTACACATTCTGGCCACTCTGCCCTCCTCTGTAAATCATTCTGACAGACTGCCTCCACACACTACAGCCAAAAGAGATTCCCAGCTCAGATTTACTATTTACACTATTGATTTTTTACTCCAGCACTTACCTCATTGGTCCCATGAAGGAAGTCGTTCAGGGCTTGAGGGTCACTGTGAATAAAGAGAAATATTAACTAAATATTGCTTATACTCACACACACATATATATAAATACATACATATACATATATATGTGGGAATAAGGGACTTTGGAGGGAGATGGTTCATGTATTTAGTAATTACAAACTATACTCACCACAAAACATCAAGTAGACAAGTCCCATCATCATCCTCCATGTCAACTAAAATAGAACGTAATAAAGAATTGCCTTTAACAGTGAATGAGCTTTTTTGCTTATAACTAACCAATACAATCTATTAGTACATTTACATAACTTTAAGGTTTTAAAAAGGTCAACATTCATAAGAGAAACTCAAGATCTGAATGTAAACTTTCACTAAACTTGGTCTGTAGTAAAGAGGCTCGAACATTGTCAGATGTTCCAGGTCTTTAGTGTTCACAAAGTGTGATCTGACTGAAGCAGCAGCAGATCCTTTAAGTCATGAGTCGTGAGGTGGAGATTTTAGTGGATCAGACTTGTTTGTCCAATATATCCCACTGATGCGCTGTAAATCCACCAACTCACCGATTTACCTTCCACTGAAGTTTTTACGCTACAGCTATCGTTTTAGAGGTATTCACATCAATAAACACTTTCCCTGCTTCCTCCATCAACTTCAAGGTCAAAATGCCTTAAGTCTGTGCTCTCACTTACAAGTGCTTTTGTATGAGACGCTATGATCAGTAATTTCATTTGTTGGTCAATTAACAAGGCATTCTGACACTGTTCAATTAGAAACACCAATTATATTTCCTTATTTGTTGGATAGTCTCGCCATATGCATCATTTGTGACTTGTTCATTACTGTTCCTTCCTTCCTTGGACATATGTCAACACTGACCATTGCACTTTTGAAAATGGCTCATTTGCCAAGCCTATTTCAGCACATTCAAATGCACAAATTCGCAAGATCTCGTGACACAGAATTATGCATGTGGAAAAAGAATCTATTTTGATTCAATTTTGCACTAAAAGACAGTCACAAGATGAAAGGGAGAACAATCCGGTATATACTGAATTTCTTTTTTTTTATGTACAAATCATCATTAGATTTGGCTCTTGATGTGCTAATATTCATTTTGCCCCACAGAGAAAAAAAGGTTTGGACATCCCCACGACATGTGAGTTGTATTTTGAAAAGTTGTGTTCAAAAAAGCAGTTCTACAATGACAACGAAAATACAAAATAAAATAGCAAGATTGTGAATTAAACCCCACAATTTTATACGTCTTGTCTAAATGTCTTGTCTTGTCCTCGTGAACCCAACCCAATGTCTCGTCTTCTCATCTTGTGGGAAATATATATCGACCCACCCCTACTTGCTACCACACGTGTTATCCCCCCCTAACATTTGAAAAAGAGAAATTGTTGACTTCACTTGCCATCATATAAGGACATACTTGATATGCGAAAGGCCCCATACAGAGCGGTCCAAGCTGAGTTCTGCTGGTGGCCTCATGGGAAGAAGTGCTTGGTCTTCAGCTGGTTGTGGAGACAGAGGAATGCCAGACCAAAATGGCAGAGAGACAGTATCAGAAGTGGTGTGAACTCCCTCTGTGGGGGCATCTCTGCGCTGCACGTGGAAGCCTGAGGACATGAGAGGATGCTGTAAGAAGTCAAGTTGAAATTTTAACTTCAATTCATCTTCTTGGTCAAAGGGGTCACTGCTTGCTGGATGAAGCCAATACTGTGTTCACTCTGGGCCTTAGATCGTGTAAAGAGATCATTTTGCATTGACAATTTTAAAAAAAACCACACACCTTTGCACACATTAATACATTTATATGGTTGATCCACCTTTACATGCATATCCAGCATGGTCACTATGTTAGCCTATGAGTTCATTTTGGGTCAGTTGGGGTCTATGCCAAACCCAGCTATAAACTTGAGGTAGGTATAAAAACTTTCACTCTTATAACAAAAACACTATAGCCTATGAACAAAGAGTTTACAGTTCATAATTATAGGCTACTATCCAAGAGTGATTCCCTTCATGGATATAACCTACAGGATGTTTTCTTGAAAGCAAATCATTCACAAATATTTCATTCTTCTCCTTGTGTGTAGTAAAATATTTGCCAGGTCACACGAGGTTACACCAGCCAAAACGCATTCCCTCCTCAGTCATTGCACTTTGATCAATATATGATTCATCAGTTTGTTTGAGACAGTGGGAGCGCGTCTGGACGTTTACCAATAATAAAGTCTTATTTTGGGGGTGTATTGATTAAGCTCTGGGCTCAGGACGAGGGGAGCTATTGTTATGGCTATCACAGACACGAGAGAGGCATATCTGTAAATAGACGGCTCCCCTGCGCATTGATTTGACTTCCACTGCTGTCGGCTGCGAGGTGCGCCTAGAAAGCGTCACAACACCAAAACACAGCGGTGCCAAGCCAATTTCGAGTAAAGATTTCTTGAAATACACACTAACATTTGTCTAAGGAACCCACTGACATATTGTTTACTCCGCTACGGCCGCATTAACACCATCTGTAATACCGCAGCGCCAAATGAGAACCGGGCAAACCTGCAGCGGCTGCGTGTGCGTAAAATAACACGGCGATCCAGAGGTGTTTTTTTCTGGGTTATGTAAGGTGAATGTGTGTTCATGTGAAATTAATAAGGAGGAAAAGCTTGAGGATGCCTGCCCACTCGCTGTTCTGCCCATGTGTGCCATGTTATTTGTGGGACCAGCGTTGCGCGTAAAGGCACCAGCACCAGCAGCAGCAGCAGCAGCAGTGGAGCAGAGGAGGCAGTCGCTCTGGTCTAAATCATATCGCGGTAACAAAAGATGCCTTGTGTTATAGCATCGCCACGCAGCCCGAGCCACGCGCAGCAGCAGCCATCCTCTCGTGGTGACATTAGAGAGAGATCGCAGTACAGAGACAGGGAAAAACAAGCCAAGACGCGGAAAAAAACTCACCCCTTCTTTGTGGTTTATTGTCCTGTCAAGCGGGCCTCTGCGCCATCGATTCTCACTCAGTGGTCCTTTCAGATGCTAAAAGGAGGAGGCGAAGGGGGGCAGTGGCGGAGAGAGGGGCAGGGTAGGGTGGTGGGATGGAGGAGAGACGAGGAGAGAGGAGAGGAGGGGGCTCGCAGTGGTGGTGGTGGTGGTAGTGGGAGCTGATCACAACACAAAGGTGCAGGGAGAGAGGGAGAGGCGAGATGAGAGGCGGATAGCGGTGACAGCCTGGCGGCATCTCGCGCGCCTGAAGCTCCAGACCCACGTCACCCAGCGCGCGGACGGTCCCACGGCGCATAGAGTCCTGCACGTGCTCTCCTCAGCTGCCACACTTGTTCTTCATTTAAACCAAATTTAAAAGAGCGAGACCGGTAGTTTCCAAATCTGTTATTCCCCCGAAGGCATAGTTTTAGAAAATGAATCAATATTTGGAGACGCGCTTGTTTGCTGCTGTATTGACAGTGTTTCAGTAGACACAAAATGCTA
Source organism: Periophthalmus modestus (assembly GCA_019594935.1). Lineage (NCBI taxonomy): Eukaryota > Metazoa > Chordata > Actinopteri > Gobiiformes > Gobiidae > Periophthalmus > Periophthalmus modestus. The sequence continues at coordinate 6,904,363 of JAIEZT010000068.1, forward strand.
CTGGAGTGGAAACTAAATAGAAGAAATCAATACAAGACAATAGTTGGAAGAAAGACAAAATTTCAACGGAAAAAATAGACTATAAACAGTATCTTCCTAAAATTAGACAATAACACAAGCTGGCCAGTCAAAGCCACTAATTCGCCTATATCAGTGTTCTTGTCCTTCAACGCAAAATAGAAATGATTGGCTTGGTGTTTGCTGACTCCTGAACAAATCATTGTGCATAATAGAGACATTGAAAGTTACACCATGAGTAGCTATATCCTCCACCAAAGTCATTTCCTTTACCCACAATCCCCTGTGGCCAAACTCTGGAGAAGAAAATGTTCTTTCACAGTAAACAAGGCTTATACTAAAACTTTCTCTTCGTGTCATCTTTTATTACACTGTTATGCAGAGTTTCTGTGATGTTAGGATTTCTGATTAGATGTTTCATAGTTGCCCTTTCCCAACTTTACAATTCAAAGAGCATAGGTGCTCTTCTGGTGGAGGAGCTGCAACCTGCTTGATGCTTTACCTAGACTGTTCCTCAGTACCCCATTAACCTCGTCTGTGCTTGTGGAGACAAGCAGGTGACGCTACCAGGTCAATGTATCTGTAAAGAGCCACACCTGCTCACACTAAGAATGCATTTTTTTCAAGAAATCTATAAGCAATAAAAGAAGTTAATAGATTGATGCCTTATGGTGAAAGATTCAAGACAAATCAGTAAAATCTCCAAGGAGACAAGCAGGTCAGTCCACCAGAAAAGTTACATAGTGCACATTTAAAATAGCATAGTGTGTAAGAGGTAATAGTAGACAATCATTTTCAAAACGTTTATAATTGAACAAGACAGCTCAATGTTATTTAAACAAAACATTTAATAGTAAGCAAGACATCCATATACAAAAGTCTTCTCTAAATCAAAGAAATCAAAGCATTTTAAAAAGTAGGGCAAAAACTTCAAAAACACAATAACTTTGTGAAAAGCAGTTACATAATGCAAACACATGTATCCCCTTAAACCCCATCTCTGCTCACTTGCCCGCCTGCTGGGCCTGACGCCGCAGCAGAACGTAGATCTTCTCTTTAATCCAGTCTTTGTTGTATGGCTGGTATGTCTGTGTGTCAGCCCGATATCTGTTTACAACAACATAAAATATGTTTAGATGGGATTACATGATGACATTTTCTTTGTAATGTAAACTGTACAACAATGTGGTCACAGGTCACTAGCTGTGGTTACTTGCACACTAAAAATCTAATTATTATCACATTTTTTAGGTTATAGGATTATTTAAAACACATGTAAACAGCAAAATCATCTAATTTCTTTCAAATCATGGTCCCTCTGGTTATTCACATCAGATTTTGCAGTTTGCATGTTATTTAAATTATATAAAAGCTTGAAAAATCAGATGATAATCAGATTTTGGTGTAACTGTAAATGAATCAAATTCAGAAAAAAAATACAGAATTTCTCTAAACTTACACCAAACAGCTGAGGTCTGCCAGGTCATCAATGAAGTCAAACAACTGGCTGATGTCGTATGTTATTGATGGACTGTTTGGGTTCATTCTTTTCAAATGTTCCTCATACATCTTACACACACCTGTACATGACAAAAACGTGTTAACATCAATTTAATGCTTGCAATATTTATAACTGTGGAACTTTGACTCATCTCTGTTTGGGAAAGATTCCAGTGCCTTTTTACTCAGCATTCACAATTTCTATTTAATGCATTTTACTGGGTCCTTGCCTGGGTTGCTGGATGCCATTTGTTATCCCTGAAGCAACCAGCCAAAAAGAGTGACTGCAGTTTCCTTCTTGTCTGATCTCTTTCTCTCTCTCTCTTTACAACTAGCATTTAGGACTGAACTCTCACAAACTTCACACAAAAATCTTTTCTCTTATACAAGTTCAGTATAATATGGGCAATACAATGTATGTAATAAAACAAGGTGCAAGCAGCAAGTGCCTTACCTTCCATGCACTCATTGACAGATTCATAGTCTGCATATGTCCTGCCCTCTGGCCTCTTGGTGGGCTGCACCAGAAGAATGGTGTGAGACTGAAGGACAGGAGATGAAAACATTAAATGGAATAAAATATACGTCTGTGAATGTTCCCTACTAACAAAAAAGGTACAATACTACAAAAACATGCCTTGTATGCCTTTATTACATCATTTTAATACACCACAAACTGTCTGTGTAATCCCTCAGTCATCGTCCAGGCAGGTTTCTTGGCAAAAGAAAATGTTATTCTGTCACTGGACAAATGTTTTGGAGTGAAGATCATAAACTATTAATCAGACGCCACTAATGTTCGATGACAAAACGTGAATTATCAGTTTATCTCACAGTTTCGGCTTGATTTCACAGAGTACGTAAAGCACACACACTTAACACACTTTACACACATGCTAACGTTAGCATGATGTTAGCATCTGTGATAAAAGTCCGATTCTCAGACTACGAGGAGCAGGATAATATGCAGGTTTAGTCATTAAACCTTAATTATCAACCGAATGTGTTTATTTAACATACTAACCATGTTTTGATTGGTGTTGAGAGTTTTTCGTCGCTGCTGGATCCTGTCCTGGTGCAAGACGAGTTGACCTTTGCCACCGGAAGAACAACTCACAAAGTTGGATCCAACCTTTTGCGTTTCTTTCTCGTTTCTTTTGGTTTGGCGAGGTTGGCTAGAGTGATGGATTGAGTATAGACTTCTTGTAGGCTAACCGAAATAACCGTGCGAATGATTTGTTTGTAATAACCAAGCACAGGCTGTATTTTATCAGACACGTTTCGCTCCCTGTGGATCTGTGAAAGTGGTTAACACCAGCGACCGGAAGTTCCGTGAGAAGACAGGAACAACAAAGAGGAGAAAGTGCCCGGGTTTTAAATGCACTAAAGACCACGCCACAAATCAACACCTACAAACAAACCGCTGCATGTAACAGGTACGAGTGCTCTTTTAAAAACACATTTTTGTGGTTGATGATTGAAGTGAGCTGTTTGAGTTTTCTTGTGTAAAGTGGCTGCTCTGCTCCGCTGCGGCTAACGAGCCATTTTAGCGGTTCTCAAAATAGCGATATAAATCCCAAAAGTGATCCACGCCAAATGAAAACACAGAATTTTCCCATCCTGACGATCTGTCCGGATAGATTGACTTTTCATTCTGTTATTCTCTTCCCGATTAGTGCGTTAGTTAGAGCTGATTTGGCCATTGCACTCCGCTAAATCACTCACTTTTACTTACAGGTGGGTTATCAGGCAAATTACAATACCAAGAAGTAATTAGACTATTCAGCCTATTACTCAGGCCAATAGAGACATTCAATCGGGCTTAATCCATTGTAAACATGTCCCTTATTAATAATTTCCTCTGTATACCGTATTAGAAAGAGTCTCATACATTTCCACTCTGTACACACCTATACTTTGACCTGACCAGGGCTTTTAAAACTATTAAACGTATCATATTCCACATTAGTCATTTCAATTCTGAGAAACAACTTAACCCTTTTTACCATTTAACTATACAATGACTTTAGTAATAATAAAAATGGATATGTTACTGTTTAGATTAGATTAGACTACTGTTTAGACTACTTTTAGACATTTCAGTGACTAACATGATGCTTTTCTGCAGATTTGAGGAACTTCTTCACAGCTGGCCATGGCGAACAATGCAGAAGATGGTGAAAATAACATGGTCAGTACAGAGTTTTGTCAGTGTCTTTTTTTGTTAATTTTAGGCTGTTGTAACATTGGTAACATATCCCTCTTATGTCACAGAGGGCTTTGGTAAATACTGCTTTGCTCCTTGACTTTAATGTAATTGCGGCTTCGCTTATGACAAGATTATAATATTCACACAAGTTATGACTCATGTGCTCTTTAGACTCTCCTGTCGTTACCAGAATGATGTTTGCTCTCTCACTCTGAGAAGGTGTGGTCTAAAAACTAGCATAGATCTGTTTCCTGTGTTGCAAAGCGTTGTTCAGCATAATGCATACAAGATGCTATTTATGTGTGTGGTTTTATATAGGTAGTTTGTTGCTAAAAGTTTAGCAATGCTTTGCACAACATTGACTTTTTTCCTTCATTGTCAGGCTGTGTCATAGCATGTCAACATTTGTGTTAGAGCAAGTGTGTGAGGTGCACACTCTGCCTTAGTTGCCAAATGTTTTTCTACTGAGTCTTGTTTTGTTTTGTCATGTCTTGTATCAGTAGTAAATGCCCGTTTCTCTTTTTATACCATTGTGAAATTCAGGCTCTTTCTTTTCCTGACCAAGACAATGCGGTGTTTGGGTTATACACTTAGCTTCTGGATTATGTTTTGGCAACATTTTTCTGTTCCTGGTCATGTTACACAAATGGGTGACTTCAGAAGTGAACCAAAAATATTAATTTCATTTGTGTCACCAAAAAACAGAATCTTAGACATAATAAAGTTAATACATTTTAATCCATATCTTTTCACTATTCATTATAATACTTTATGTATTTTAAGGGGTGCTATGTAACTTTTCTGTGGAGATGATATTGCTTTGTCTGGAATCTTCCACGGTGAGGCATTGAACTTATCTATCATGTATTACAGGTGTTTTTACTGGTAAAAAAAACAAAAAACACACATGTGAGTGGGCCCACTTCTGGCGTTTAACTTGGTGGAGTCACCAACTTGTTTTCATGGAGATTGACAAGTTTAATGTCATACTGTGGAAAATTACAAACAAAGCAATGACATGGAGATCAGCAAGTCTTCCAATCCTTCCACCAGAAAAGTTGCATAGTGCTCATTTTACTGATGTGAAAATTACAACTATTTTGTAGAAAGCAACTTGTTTTACTCAATAGATTTGTGCCTCAACTAATAAAAACTGCACACTTTTTGTAGTGTAGTGTCATCCAGCCCACACTGCTCCAACTATTTAATGCTGCTATTATCCCACTTCCAAAGAAACAATGGTGTGACAAAGTGGGCTCCTTTCCTTTACAATAAAGAGCTCTGCAGCCTTCACTGTGCAAGTCTCTGGAGGTAGATTCTCATGCAGTCATGTTTACCTGCTCAAATTGCTCTGTGTTGGAGCTCCTGTCTCCTGTCTGGACTTGCTGACAGCCTGACAGTTCTGGTTCAGTCTCTCTGGTTTGCCTCTTCATCTTGTTTCCTTAGGGCTGGGTATGGAGGGAAAGAGGTGAGAGAGAAGGAGAAAAAGGAGAGAGGAGAGGAGAGGGAGAGAGGGAGTGGGGATCCTCTGGGAAATCTAAATGTCTGTGAATGTGGAGCAGTGGAATGCAAACACAAGATGGCCTTGAAATGCTACTAAGTGTTCTGTAATTTTTAATCAAATAGAAGAGATCACGACTGTGTCGACTGGAGAATGGCATGGTCTTCTGTACTGGAATACTAAATGAATATGCAAAACACAACAATATCATACTTGTTGAAATATATTTTTTCCTGGGAAGGTGTACATTACAGTTGCTACAAGTTACTTCATGTTAAAGCAGTGCAATTAATCAAGTTCAGTCATTTAATTGTCAGTTATATTATTGTCAATAATGCTTGGATTTTTTAAATTGAGAGATCAACATCTATGTCATATCAATTTATTCTTGTTAATAATGATGAATTTATAGAAACAAGTGGTTCATTATAACACTTATTTTACCTTCTAATGAAGAATTATAATAATGTGTAGAACATTTTGTGCATTTGAGTATGGTGTAGTTCAGAGCCTGTATATGGCCTGTTACATATAACAGTAACCTGAAACCTATGAATATGCATAAAGATGTCTTCACATTTGTTTAAAAAAAACTTGTGTAACATATTTTTGTATTAAAGATTTGTATTGTGTTACAGGACCAACAGGAGACCAGTGCCTCTCCAGAACCAGCCCCCCCACGGCCTTCCGAGTCTGGGCTGAGATCCAGAGGAGGGTCTGGGGCGGGTGACAGAGGTGGAGGAGGAGGTGATGGAGGAGGGGGAGGAGGGGGAGGAGGAGGGGAGGGTCCGGAGCAGAACGGACAGCCCCCAGCGGTGACCAGCCCTGCTCGTGTGGTGGAGGCCGAGGAGGAAGAGGACGAAGAGATGACCCTAAAATACGGAGCCAAACACGTCATCATGCTGTTCGTTCCCGTGACGCTGTGCATGGTGGTCGTCGTGGCAACCATCAAGTCTGTGAGCTTCTACACCCAGAACGATGGACAGAGGCTGTGAGTGCATTTACTCAAAAATATTATATATGAAAAAACACACATAGTATCTATATACTAAAAATGTTGCACTAATTATTCTTCAGAATTAGAGTCAGAATTTAAATCCTGCCAGGCTTTGTTAAAAAGTTGGACTGTTTGCCAGAAGATCCTTTCTCTCAATAATAAATATCTAGATAAGATCGACTAATATAAGTTCTGTGGGAAAATTCAGTTGTTTAAAGAAAATTAGGTTATCTGCAACAGTAGTCAAAATAATTAAGAAGTAATGCCAATATCCCAGTTCTTGGTCTATGAAGAACTACCAAGAAGATCAGTTATCAACACACAAGTCAACTATTGAAAGCAAAAGTCGAATCTCATTTGCAGAGGCAAGACCTCTATGCAATGCTACGTCATGACCACTAGATGGACCTAATGTAATTTCAAGTTCTCAAGGGGTCTGGTTTGGTCTGTTATTTCTCAGCTGTTAGATTTTAAGGTAATTAGTCCACAAGGCAGGTATTTTTTTTTCTCTCCACTTCTCTAATCTTTTAATAGTTACAATTTAGACTTAGCTGAACATTTTGAACTGTTTACACCTCCCTATGATCCACTTTTGAGTCCTAACCTGTAATTTGAGAACCTGAGAACATTAGAGCAGCAGTCAAAATAAAATTGTGCAGAATTGGCTTTGGTTTTGGACCACCAACTATCATCTTTGTGGATTTCTAACCAGGGAAGCCATGGCCTGACCCGCCCTCTGGCCCTCCTTAGGCATGAATCTACTGTGGTGGCCATAGAGAAATCAAAACTATTATCAACTAAATAAGATGAGGAAGTACTGTACTGTAACTGCCCACTTTAAAGCAACAGGGAACATCAGTGTGCTGAAAGAGAAACCACAGTTGTCCTTGAGGAACAGACTGACGAGTTGTTTTTTTTCTAATGACCTAATTTTTTCACCCATAGTTTTTGTTTATATTTTCTTAAGTTTACTGTAAGATGCTCTTTAAAGAGGGAAATTGAGAGTTTATGGAAATTTTATACTACCTAATGTACGAACCACTGTTAAAAGTTTTTTGTGTGACTGTGTTTGGGGTGAAATTGTGGAATGGTCTGAATTTACAACAGAAGCAATGCCAAAGTACCGGTATTCATAAATGTACATTGTTATATAAAGACATGCTCTGGTCTGAATACAGAGAGAGATTAGTTTAAATGTATAGTCATATTGCACTTTCTCTGTATCAGTATTGGTTCTGCTTTATGCTTATTATTTCCTTACCATTTCTGGTATTCTTGTTTGTACCATTTTATTATTAGCTGGTATTTCTTTTTGTTGCAATTTAAAAATGCCTAATGTTACCTATAGTAATACTGTACATCAAAGGAAGACGGTGTGGGATTTAATATTTTTTCTTTTTCCCACTCTTTTTCGAGCTTAAATTCGAAAAATATGTGAAATGTGCATTAAGTGTACTGGATACATGTATTCATTAATCTGCTCGAAATAAATAAATGGAAATCAAATTGAAATGAGATGCCACACCCATGAAAGCATTCATTCTATATAATTGCCCTTGTGTATATGTGAGATGTGGCTTGTGTAGTTACTTTCAATCAAAAAGCAAAGAGGAAATGAAGGGAGCACTGTGTAAATGTATGAATTACACTCTGAAAATATCAATTGTTGAGGTTTTTCCATATAATAACATTTCACTGATAACATTATTACCGGTACTTTAGTCATGCTTTACTGACTGAAACTTCATCACTTTTTAATTTAATTATTATTTGTGTCTAATCTGTTTGTTTGTGTCCACATTCTCAGAATCTACACTCCTTTCCCAGAGGATACGGAAACAGTGGGGCAAAGAGCAGTGAACTCCATTTTGAATGCCACCATCATGATCACCGTCATCATCGTCATGACACTGGTGCTGGTGCTGCTCTACAAGTACCGCTGTTACAAGGTACTCCATACAATCAAGGGAAACGTTAATGTTTGTCTATAGCATTTTTCCCCATATTTTAATTCAGGTGTGTGATAGAGGGCCAGTACAAAACAATCATTGGTGTTACAAATGTTCATAGTTTACTGTAATGTATTACTTTGCTATTTGTGTGTCGATTAGTGCGTTTAGGAACTTTTTGTGATATTGTGAGATGCTTATATGTGATGTGGGTGATGTTTTGAGCAGATGTTCTACTACGTTGTGGGTCAATTATATCCATATAACACGCACAACTCCTACTATTTATAAAAATTGATTTATAAATTTGAAATTAAAGTCATGAATACAAATCAGAGATGGAGACATTGAACAATGCGTTGTATTATTAGCTGGCTCAAGATGTAAATAATAATTAAATAATTATGTCATATTAAAATGTACGAATTACACTTGCTGTATGTTATGGTTTGAGGCTTGGACGGCATAGAGCATAGAAGGTTAAAGCTACTACAGTTTGAACATAAACTTTCTCATTTCTACAAGTGTCTACATGTTGTTGTCATGTTAAGTCTAATTCTTGTGATCCTTATCTCGACAGGTGATCCAAGGCTGGCTGTTCCTTTCCTCTCTCCTTTTACTGTTTTTCTTCTCCTACATCTACCTCAAGTAAGCCACTCCCCCAACATCTTTTATAAATCTTTCAGTAGACCAAGTTGATTAAAATGTATCAATCTCTTTTGGCTGACAGGGAGGTTTTTAAGACCTACAACTTGGCGATGGACTTCTTGACGATTGCGTTGATAATCTGGAACTTTGGCGTGGTGGGTATGATGTGTATCCACTGGAAGGGTCCCCTGAGACTGCAGCAGGCCTACCTCATCATGATCAGTGCCCTTATGGCTCTGGTCTTCATCAAGTACCTGCCTGAGTGGACCGCCTGGCTCATACTTGCAGTCATATCTGTTTATGGTAAATCAATTATGTCTTTTGTGGCCTATTGAATTAAGATACGCTGTGTAAATGTTCTGGTGGCAGGTCCATTACCTACTTGTCTTCATAAAGTCGACTGCTGTAATGTTTAATGAAAAATGTGCGAGGTCGCCTCTATACAGGTCTCACATGTAACTTGACCTGGTGGCATCACTTTCTCATCTCCATGGAGATATAAAAGTTAAATGCCATGCTGTGGGACAGTCTAAATAACAACTTCTCCATGAAGACTGCTAGGTTGCAGAGTCCACCAGAAAAGTTACATAGTACATCTTTAATTTAGAATGCTCTTTCTTTGTCCAACCATTTTAAGAACTGATTCAGCATTTCTAAATATCAGTGTATACTTTTTGCATTCTGTTATTACAATCTAAAAATAATGGCCTTTACACATAATTACCCATCATTCATTCTTGGAGAATTTAAGCACTGTATTTTTACATGTTCTTATTGCCATATTACCAAATACTTGGTTGTTCTACTTCTTTTTAATCGCTGTGGTGTTTGTATCTGTTACAGATTTGTTGGCAGTGCTCTGTCCCAAAGGTCCTCTGAGGATCCTCGTGGAGACGGCTCAAGAGAGGAACGAACCCATTTTCCCAGCGCTCATCTACTCTTGTAAGATATAAACAATATCTGTATTTTATATCAACTACAAGTACTTTGTTTTAGTACAATGTGTAAATATTTTTGTTCTATTATTCCTAGCAACAATGGTGTGGCTTGTGAACATGGCCGACACTGATGGACCTACAAGGAACTCTACAGGATCGGCATCTCAACAAGAAGCTCAACCAGGTGAGACAGAAAAAAGAGTCATTTAAAGTGGCTAAAGATAAAAATGTATTATACATTTTATCTAAAACACATTTTGATCACAAGTACTAAAATCTAAATCTGGTGGTTTAAATGTGCACTGTGTAACCTGCTCCTCCCCATCAATGTTCAGTAAGCTTGCATTTCCATGGAGACAAGATTTTTTGTGCAATAAAACAATAAAACACTTGTAGTTGAATAAATGTAAGAATGATCAGTTTAATGCTGAACTGTAGAACATTCCAGGCAAACAATAGCATTTCCATGGAGACGTAAGTTATATGTGTGCCTTTAACGGTAGTTACTATGACTAACCATTTTTTAGCAAAAGCTGTAGTTCCTTCTTGCGGTACTTCTACTGGCTCTGCTGTTGTCTATTTCCTCCATGGTTTTATGTGTGCATTTAGACATTTCCCATTTTTCACAAACTCATTGGACAGCCAAATTACTGTTTTCATACACCCCTGATTTTATAGACTGTAGTTTATTTTGGGGTTTTATTTCCAAATAGACTTGTGGTTGTGATGTTTTGGTTGCATAACTGTTATGTCATAATTTATGCTTCAAGTACAAGTCATGTTTTTACAATCAGTCATGTTACTTCTCACAGTGCTGGAAATGCAGTTGTAGTGTGTTTAAAGGTCCTGTATTACACATTGACTTTTGTGAGGTTTAAGTCATGTGATACTCAAAAACACAGGATTTGTGTTGTGATTTGTTTCATCTACACGTGTTCATCCACATCTGAAATTATCCAAACTATTCTAGTGTAGGTGTATTGAGTTTAAAAACACAGTGGAGCACTTACAACTCCAGGTAAGTTTGTGATCTGGACAACATTATAACATAGATCAGAAAATAGCATACCAGTAATATAGGCCTTTTAAGTAATATTTTGTTCTAAAAGAAGAAAAAACAAAACTATAGTGCAATAGCGATTTATGATGGCTGGACAAATGGATCAGACATCCTAAAAGTTAAATGTGCACCATGCCTGACCTGTCTCCAAACCTCATGCTTTTACTGACAGAGGATTGACTGTAAATCTTAATCTTAATTCAATGATTAATTGCACAACCCTATTCTGACCTGTCTCTCTAGTAGCTGTGGCGTCTCCAGAACCCTCCAGCCCATCCCAGGACGACGGGGGCTTTACGTCGAACTGGGTCAGTCAGCAGGAGCACCAGCTCGGCCCTCTCCAGTCCACAGAGGAAACACGGAGGGAGATACAACAGATGCCCTCCGCACGCCCCCCACCCGATGATGACGATGAAGAGAGTGAGTCCTGACAGAATACTAAGCATACAATATAACAGCAGCCTTTGTTTTGTAATTTGTAAATTGCAAGAGCAACTCTAAATTTCGTAAAACTTATCAAATGTTCCTGGAAATGTCTTTAGTTAGTAGAAATATTTTGACTATGCTTCATTGCTTGTTGGAAATGGCAATTAAGGCTGCATTCATACTTGCACATAGACCACATCAAAACTGGAATTAAAGCCAGAACTAAACCTGGACAAGACCAAGACTAAAGCTGGACTAGAACAGAACCAAATCAAGTCTACATCAGGACTAAACTGGCCTCAGAATAGAACCAAATCATATTAACTGAACACACCCTAAAAGTATACATTGAAAACATTTGTAAATATAATTGGACTGACCTAAGCATTTTAAATTTCAATAGCTATGTACCAGTAAAGACTTTCTCCCTGTCTCTAAATTTCTACCACAAACCCAGTACATACAGCCACAAAGCATTATCCACATTGCTCTAGTCTGTACATTGTTGTGTAAATATAAATACACCAAACCAAGCCTATGTAGCCGCCCTCAAGTCTGATGTCTTCACTTGGATAACATCAGCAACACTCACTTAAAGGGGCAGGACCAAGTTTATTTTTACTGATTGGGAATTTCTGCATACTCTATAAAGTATCTGTTCTATAGGATAAGTACAGGACTTTAGGAAATGGATTTCTAAGGAAGAGATGCAAATAATATTAAATTATAGGTTGTACAATTTGTGATTTATCTTTTATCAGATTCTGTTGATGCAACATAGGAAATATAAAGTACTGAAATCAACACAAGTGTCACATGCATTTCAGTATGTGCCTTGTAGTGGTCTTGACATGGTTGGCAGATGTTATATAACACCTGCCAACCATGTCACCACCCCATGCGCACGGGGTACTTTTGACATTCATTTAATTGCAGGCATTCAAATTGTGATTTTGATTCTTTTAGTCCAAATCAATTTTTGTCAGTGGGATGTGCAAATATAAAATGTTGTGGCCTTTCATTGAGCACAAATACACCTTCAAATAACCAAATGAATGTGTACCCTTTTAGTTTTACATACCACTCAAAAGGTTGTCCAAACTTTTCACACTGGGCTGCCTTTTGAAGCAAACCCTCCTGGTTTGTAGCCAATTTTACCAATTTTCAAATGGTTACAGTAAGAATAGGTTTGATTGAGTCACTACACATTTTAAGGCTTTGTAAAATTTATTTCAGGTTTATATTTTCATTGCAATGTTTTGATAATTCATCACAAAGATTGTGGGCCAACAAAAATGTGTCTAAGGGACGCATTTGGCCCCTGGACCTGCATACTTTGATAGTATCCAAACATTGCCTATGCCAACTAGATCCATTTACAAAATAATTTGTATCTGTCATGGTTTCTGTAACGTGCGACCCCAGAGTTTAGCTCAGTGGTAAAAGCTGTAACATGCATAATAGTGAGTGGTTAAGGTGACTTGCATTGGTCCCTATTATAAAGTGTAATTTGAACTTGTGAATTCCCAGATTGTCTGAGTGCCTCCTTCAGGCTGTAATCATCATCTGTCAGATCCCATAAAACATTTTAGGAATGCTTTTACGTGTTGCTTTTTCTGTTGAAATGGGCAAGTGCATAAATGCTACCACCACCACCACCATACCATATGTCTTTTTTTAGTCTGCATAGATTAGGAAGCGATTATTCATGGCAATTGCTAGGTTACATGTCTGGACCTCAATCTAAACCTATGGTACATACAGTGTGCATAGTAATTACATTGAGAAATCTTATGTTTTGACTCTACTCCACCCTAAAATGTGGTGTTTTGTGTGTGCTCAGGGGGTGTCAAACTAGGACTTGGAGACTTCATTTTCTACAGTATGCTGGTGGGAAAGGCCTCAGCGAATGGAGACTGGAACACAACGTTGGCCTGTTTCGTCGCTATACTTATTGTGAGTGAATGTACCTGATCATTATGGCCTCTTGTGTTCCCTCACGCCTGATTGGTTTGGTCCACAATCTGTCAATCTCCTCACACCATGTTTATTGTCATCCCCCAGCAGTGACTCTGTCTTTTCCTGGGACAATATATACCTAAAGTAGAGGTTCACGACTGACTGGAAATGATTGCAATGCTTAAAAAAAGTCAGAGTTAGAGCCAGTGGCCACACCAATGGACATTTTGTTCTAGTACTAAGGTCAGAAGTGGAAGGGGTTTTTACGCAAAGTATAAATCACAAATGGTGGGCTATAACAATATTATTCAGACAATAGTAATCAATCCATCTGGAATTTGTTAAAACGTATCAGACAAATGTGAAATGAATGCACAAAAGAGTTGAAATATAATTTCATACCTTTATTTTAAACCATATAACTTGTGTGTTTTTTTTCTATTTTTATCTTTTATCAACTCTTTTTACATCATTTTATGTATAATATAAACATTAATCACTGCTACTGTGGAAAGTCACGGGGTCACAAAATGGGCATATGTACCATATCAACCTGCATGAATCCAATTTAAAATAGTTAAACTAAAATTAAACCTGTAATTAAATTATTTTCCAATCTCAACAAGATTATTTACCTCAAGAAAAATGATATAAAATGATACTTATTAGATATTGTTTTGTTAATGTGGATGTGAATATTAATTGAAAAACGTATCATTTTTAATCTTTCTTCCTTCAGGGCCTGTGCCTGACCCTCTTACTGTTGGCCATCTTTAAAAAAGCCCTCCCCGCGCTCCCCATCTCCATATTCTTCGGTCTTGTCTTCTATTTCGCCACAGACAACTTGGTACGGCCCTTTATGGACAAACTGGCGCTACATCAGTTCTACATTTAGCAGGACTCTAGCCCTGAAACCCACCTCACCTCAACACGTACACTGCTCTCTCTCTCGCTAACTCAACCCTAACTCAACTCAACAACATGAGAGCACCCCCTGCAGCCTGGAGGGGAAAAGACATTGGGGCGGTGTATGGACCCATCCCGCTGCCACATCTGTCTGAGAGAATTGATTGGGATACAAGTTTTCGTTGATCCTTTTCTTTTTGGCATGATTGTTGTTAATTTTAGATTTTAAATGACTTTTTTTCAAGGTCCGAGAGGTAACTACCGGATTTGATTTTTGGTTGACAAGATCTTGTGGGATCCAATACTAAATATTGGGAGTGTGTTACTATTATTTAACAAGGGAGACCTTATAAAGGCTACTCCCTATGCTTCACAACCACCAAGTCATTGCGGGGAAATTGAACCATTTCTTTCTACTGTCGGCAAGTGAGCGGCTCTACTAAAGCGTGTGGGGGTTTGAAGTAGGTGCTTTGCTCAGGGACACTCTGGCGGTAAAGCTGTTAAAACAAAGGGAGACCATTCCATTGAGTCTTTCCTTAAAAATGTAATAATTTTTCACTATTCAAATGTTTTCAGTTGTTTTTTTTATACCTGTGGTTTATCACCTCACGAGCTTAATAACTACATTGCAGGCACAATTGTAAACACCTATGAGCTGAGAGTTCCTGCGAATCATTTTGCAGCTGTTTTGCAAAATGTTGAACACAAACCACTGCTTCTTTCTTGTTTTTCAAATGCCTCTTAAACCATTACTCACTCAAGCATTATACCACTAGTCATCTTGGACTGAATGGCTTGGAAAATTGTGTAATTTAAAATGAATCCAAAAATCTCACTGAAAGATTAAGACCAAATAGCATATTATAAACACATAAACTGCTTTGACCTTCATGAGATGACATAAATATGAAAACAAATGCAAGAATCACATGCTTTTCAGAACATGTTTGTAGAGCTCTAAGCAATAGGGGTAGCAGGTTTAAAAAAAAAACAAAAAACAAAAAAAAAAGCCTCATGGTTACAGGTACTTTGGATGTTTGCATTATATGACATGAACAATTGCAGTCTTTGCGATTTGCTGATTGCGACCATTCAAATTGCAATTTAGATTTGATTGCGATAAATCCAGAGCATCAACACCGGAGCATCAACATTTGTGCAGGCAAACAAGGTTTAATTTACATAAGGTCACAGATTAGACATAAAAATAATAATATAATGTCAAGTTAACACTACAGTAATCTCATCTCAACATGATTGACTTTTTAGGCTATTTTTCATTATATAGTCTCCTAATTTTTACATATGAATATATTAACTACCTTCTTCTCTATGGGAGATGTTATTGCTCCACAGTATGGCATTAAACTTGTCTATCCCCATGGAGACAAGATTGAGATGCCACCAGGCCAAATTACTGGTGAGATCTGTGGAGAGGTGATTCTGCTCACAGCGATATCATATTTTTGGGGGCAAGAAAAACACCGACAATTGAGTAAATGGAAGATGGACAGAGTTAACGCTTTGCTGTGGAACATTCCAGGCAAAGCAATAACATCTCCATGGAAACAAGCTGGTGATAGATCCTCCATCAGAAAAGCTACTTACTGCACCTTTTAAAGTTTTAACTTGCATTGCATTTTTTCTTAAACGTGCCATTCAAACTGCACTCATTTAATCATAATCCTGCAACAATGAGCATAACGGGGAGCAACATTACACATTCACATCTGGCCCAAGGCTTTGTGCACTGGCCGTCAGAGCTTCAGTGCCTTGCTCAAGGGCAACTCTGTAGTGTTTTAAGTGGATTAAAAAAACTGTACTTATTATTTACAATATTTCCATTTGAAGCAACATTTGTTTTGTAACTGTCCGGGGATTGTAAGCTGTGATCATGGGGTCACAAAGCTTGCCTGGTGCTGTCCTAACTATGCTACATTGAATTGTAAAATAATTTTGACTACACACAAATTGTGTCGTTGTTTCAAGTTGTTTTTACTTTGTCGTGGGTTTCTGCATTGATCGAGAAAGTCAGAAATTAGATTGGATGTGATTGGAAGCTTTAAAAATTTACAGTACATGACATTAAAATGGAAAAATGCAGAAATTTGGAATTGGTAGTAATAGGGCTGGGAAATATCACAAAATTATTAAATATGTTTGGTTATTTATTATCAGTAACATAAATATAAATTTCCTGGACACAAACTATACCAACTTTTACTAATGTGTTCTCCCAAAGTCTAACCTCTGCTCCAAACCACAGGCTTTTATTGACAGAGGATTGACTGTAAATTAAAAGGACCAAAGCATAATTGCACAGCCCTATTTATTACATCAGATGCCCTTCCAGACAAATCCAATATTTTTATGTTATGTAAATTGAACTACTGAAATTATGACTTACACAACATAATGACACACCTGTACTCTCTGTCTCATGCTTATTCAGCTACAAAAGAATGTTTTATTTCTTAAATGTGAACCAATGTGGAGATGTCATCAACCAAACAATAAGATTATGAAATGGGGAAAATTTGAATTAATATATGGTAACTCTGGTGAGGGAGGAAGTGCACTGACTGTCTGTATGGTTAAACTCATCTTTGCAGAGACAAACCCAGAATGTTCGATCAGAGTTTTGTATTCAGTGATATGTCGAGGAACTGTCTTTGCTCTGTCTTTCACATGCATTTGTGTGTTATGCAAAAGTTAAAAAGTTGATTTATTTTTTGTTCTTTTTTAATAAATGAAACAAAAATGAATTCACGCTGCTTGGAATTTGATATTTACAACTTTGTAATTATACTCTGTCTATGTCTGTGTAATCCCTCAGTCGTTCAGGTATGATCCATAGTAACAAATACATTTAAATCTGTCAACCAGACAAAAAGTCGGTCTAGCTGTCTTACTCTTGCTAATAATGGATTTATATAGCACCTTTAGAAAAAACCTCAAAGCGCTCTAGAGCATTATTCTTTCACTCCACACTTGTGGTAAACTGTAGCCACAGTTTCCCTGGGGCAGACTGACAGAAGCAAGGCTGCCAATCTGCATAATCCGACGGCCAAAACACGCATCACATTCTTACTAAGTAATGTAGGTAATCATGTCACAAGAACACAAGAATAGTTTACTTACTACTGTGTATCACCTAGTATTTCCAATGATCTCCCATCTAAGTACAAACCACGCCCAATCCTTCTCAGTCTGTAGTGTCTCTAGGGCCTGTAGTGTCTGTAGTGTCTCTAGTGTCTCTAGTGTCTGTAGAGCCTGTAGTGTCTCTAGTGTCTGTAGTGTTTCTAGTGTCTGTAGTGTCTCCAGTGCCTATAGTGTCTCTAGAGTCTCTAGTGCCTGTAGTGTCCCTAGTGTCTCTAGTGTCTCTAGTGTCTCTAGTGTCTCTAGTGTCTCTAGTGTCTCTAGTGTCTGTAGTGTTTCTAGTGTCTGTAGAGCCTGTAGTGTCTCTAGTGTCTGTAGTGTTTCTAGTGTCTGTAGTGTCTCCAGTGCCTATAGTGTCTCTAGAGTCTCTAGTGCCTGTAGTGTCTCTAGTGTCTCTAGTGTCTCTAGTGTCTGTAGTGTCTGTAGTGTCTGTAGAGCCTGTAGTGTCTCTAGTGTCTGGAGTGTCTGGAGTGTCTGGAGTGCCTGTAGTGTCTGTAGTGTCACTAGTGCCTGTAGTGTCTAGTGTCTGTAGTGTCTGTAGTGTCTCTAGTGTCTGTAGTGTCTGTAGTGTCTCTAGTGTCTCTAGTGTCTGTAGTGTCTGTAGTGTCTCTAGTGCCTGTAGTGTCTGTAGTGTCTCTAGTGTCTGTAGTGTCTGTAGTGTCTCTAGTGTCTCTAGTGTCTGTAGTGTCTGTAGTGTCTGTAATGTCTTTAGTGTCTGCAAGCTGAGGCTCTCTAGTCTATGATAACAGCCAAATCAAAATGTTGTGTCCTTCACTTCTAAACTAATCTAAACTGAACATTTGACCTCAGTGATCAGGACTGTGGAACATTTTGGTCAGCTCACCTGGTATGTCTTGTCTAATCTTAATTCCTTGAAGCTTTTCTTGAAGCTTTTCTGGCATCTTAAATCAGATTAGGATATTGTTTAAATCGACCTTAAAGAACGAACAGTTCATCACACTTTATGGCGCACGCACTGAATAGTTTTCAGTGGACGTCTTTTTCTTCTCAGAAGTTTCTTTGATTATTTGACTTTACCTTGCTAAAGTTTGATTTTCTCATTGACACTAAATAGTAGTTATACAGAAAACTCTGACAAGAAACAAACAAGCCAAGAGAGATAGATCAACAAAATATATTGATGATACATATAAACTTGTCTAATTTACACAATACTTATGGTCTGGCAAATAAAAATATATGACAACACCTTTATTTTGATAAACGTTCAGAAAATGTGTTCATTGTTCATCTGCATTTTGGATTAAATTTATGGAAACTGATCCTTGTCTGATGTAAAACCATGATTAATATCCACCAAGTAACAACAAAAACATGAAATCTGTCACGCAGACTTTACGTTAGTGATGTGACGGTCGTGAACAAGGCTGTTTTGAGCTGTTCTTTAACGTGAATGGTTGGATCCGGATCTCATTCTCTAAAACAATCAAATCTTTTTCTTTCTAGTTTTTTGCATTTTTACAATAATTAACGCTGAACCAGCTCAGAAGCAGAGCAGGCGACACGAGCGAGAGATTTGTGCATAGAAAACAGATTTGACATTTGTTTTCATTATTATTATTATTGTAGTGCACTGTTTTATTTAGATTATCCATCATTTCCAAGGGTAAACACACTCTCACTCTTTGCTTGAACCATTTTAAAATCATCTGAGCCTTTGTTGTTTCTCTCTGGGATTAGTTTGTAGATGAGTGGAGTTCTCACATTGGTTTATGTCAAATGCATAGTAAAAGAGCCAGTCTTTTGAACGGCTCTTTGAAGAGAATGGATCCAAATGATTCGGATCCCACAAAGGAGCTGAAAGTCCCTTCACTACTTGAGAGTTATAATAAGTTACTCTTCTGATATCTTGCAGACCTAGGCCTAATTAATATTGTCTAATGAAACCTGATCAATTTGTATTTTAAATTATACCCTGGGTCTTGCATTAATAATAGGCCCAACATTTCATTCATCATTAGGGGGGTGAGGCAGGAGATGATGTGGTAACCTGTCTGAATTTACACCCCAGACTTCCCAGGATAGCTCAACAAATTGGATTACAGCGGGATGTCATTCACTGCGGCGCAGGCGAGTGAGGATTAGTCTCCAATAAGCTTCACAGACAGACAACACGCAACACAAGAAGAAGACGCTCGGAGCAAAAGTTTGAATCGATTGCTCTGAAAAGTTGGAAGTGAGGTGTCAGAGATGAACGCGGACAAGCTTGAACAACTGGTGAAGCGCATGGAGGAGACGCTATCTGAGATGGAGCAGCTCAAAGTGCATTGTGGGAGACAGACTGAGGAGCTGAGCCAACTGGTGGTCGAACTCCGAAGGGAAAACCAAGAGCTTCTGGAGAAATACAACCAACTTTGCGCTGAAATGAAAGAAGCGAAGGAGATTATCGACCAACTGCAAGATACAAAATATGCTTTCAACGCCAAGGAAAGGCAAGCGCAGAAGCTAAGCAGACAGCTCTGAAGGAATACGTGGGAACAAGTGTGGAGGTGGATCTGACCAAAGACTGGCCCAAGAAGAGTTTATAGGGACGGGCTTGGACTGGGTGGGCAACACCAGCTAAAAATGTACAATCATGAGACCTGTTCTGCTAACATATGCATAGGCCTACATTTAAGAAGTGAATGTAAAACCGTAATTTAAACTTGTGGCTTAGGGCTACTTTTAAAGCCACGACTATACTTAACGACTGTAGGAAAACTCAGAGGTCTTCAAGGAAAAGAGGTTAATCCTAAACTTTAGAGAAAGGCATTGTGCTAATTAAAAGTCTGAAATTAAAACAACGCGTTTGGTGACTAAAGGTTTCTTTGGCCAGTAAAACTTTTATTGGATGTAAGTATTTTTAGATGGGCTGCATCAAGAGAAGTGGGTGGTCATCTATTTTAGGATTTGGAAAAGGTAAAAATACATGATTATCCTCAAGGTGACATGAGATCCCTCCATGTGAGTAAATACAAAGGACTATATATGGTTAAGTGACATGTGTAGTCTGCTGTGTTGTTTTGTTCAGATACTTACCAGAATCTTTTATTACAAAAGCTGGAGGCATTTCATATGTCCTCTCTGTGCAATTAAATTAATATGAGCAGACTAATTACACCTCCTCACAATCTCACATTAAATAACAAGAAGGGATATTTCAATTCTCTACTTGTATCGTTTATGTGCAACACTGCCGAAAGCAACTATAGCTCGTTTAGATCTGATTTCAATATTCTTGTCCATATGTGAAGTTATATGATAATCACTACATTACTTGGTGAATGTGGACAATTCATACCCTCAGGTTCAACCAAGTAATAATGAATTTGATCCTTTACATGCAGATTTCATTTCTAACCTAGCATTCATGTCAAACTGCATACAGAGTCTAGACCTTCCCCATTTTCCCCTCACACAATAAAGTCTGAATCCACTTTAAAGGTCCTATATTACACAAAATGGACCCTTATGGACCCTCTAAAACTCAAAATGCTCTGTTCCACCTTGTGATGTCATGTAGTGGTAGTTTACAAGTTAAAAACAGCTACCTTTTACTTTTCGTTCAGCAGCTTGACTATTCCACAGCTGAAATGATCCAAATGATTGGGATGAAAGTGTATGGAGTTTAAGTGGAGGAGTTCAGGTATCTTGCGTTCTTGTTCACGAGTGAGGGAAGGATGGATGTGGTAAAGAAGGAGCTGTGTCGAAAGGCAAAGCTCTCGATTTACCTGTCAATCTTCGTTCCTACCCTCACCTGTGGTCCCTCTTCTACTCTCACCTCCGGCGGAGAGTAGGGGGGCGAAAGTTTTTCTTCTTCATAGGGGGGCATAACAGAAAATAATTGCGAAACACTGCTCTAGAGGGACTATGTCTCTCGGTTGGCCTGGGGGTCCTACTGGAGGAGCTGGAGGACATGTCTGGGGCGAAGGAAGTCTGGGAGTCCCTGCTTAGACTGCTGCCCCCGTGACCCGGCCTCGGATAAGTGGAAGAAAATGGATGGATGGAGTTAAAAAACACAATAGGGCACTTCTTGGATTACCACATGACAGGACAAGGTGAAACAGAGTAAAGAACTCAGCTGCAAGGCGTGTGTGCTAAATGTTTGAAAAAACAAAACTCTAGCATGTTTGTGATAAGGAAATAACATTATAACATCAATCAGAAAAGAGCGTAATCTGGATCCTTTAATAATATGCTGTCAGGTAGAGCCCATTTTACTTTCCAATAACACAGTGGGAGATGTGACGTGTTTATTTCAGGAGTCACGCATTAGGGGCCTGCTTCTTTATAAGTATTTGATTCAGATCCAGACCAAATGAACTAAACGTGATGGTCCATTGAACATAAGTGGTACTTCAGCTTGACACTTGGGTTAAAATGTCAAACCTCCTTAAACCGCCGTTGTGCTCTGAGGACTTTAAACTGATCGAATGCTCTGGGGAGAATTATTAAGACAGCTATGGGCTCCAAGTCAACTAGTCGTGAAGAGGAATGAAAGCAAAAACAGTGCTGCGTTTTTGGCATTTTACAGCAAATTAATTTATGTACGATAATAACTTATAACTTGAACTTGTGTATTCTGGTTACTCAAACCAAAATTTATACTTGGATTTTAAATTAAATTAAAGAGATACAATTTTAATGCCATATTGTGGAATATTCCAGGCAAAACAATGGCATTTCTAGTTAAGCTGAAGACATAATATATCAGAAAAGTTGCATGGTGTACCTTTCACTTCATATTGTGCACAAAATGATTTATGTTCTTTAAATTATTCATCAACTCTTTGCTTTTAGTCATTTTGCACAACTACTTCTAAACAGCCATTTTGACATTAACATTATACGACATCACCCACCTTCACTTAAGCTACAAATAGAAACACTTTGCCTTGGCTTAAACACTATAATAGCTTTAATTGTAACCAGAAATACAAAATGTGTGGCTAAATCGAGTTTTGGAGGCGTGAAAGCATGAAGCAAACATGCTGTTTTAATGGCCCACAACATTTTAACTGCTCCAATGAAAGTTACTCAGTATCTAAAAACGGACCATATTTTAACTTTTTTTTTTTTCAGAACTACATAACTTCTTCTTCATGCTCTGGAGGAACCTCACCTCCCAAAGTGATTATGACACAGGAGGGCCGTGTGGGCTGTGTATGGTTAAACTTAGCTGTCAGAGTGGCTTTGAGGTTTCTCCTTTAAAACCCAAAATATTCACTTTTCTGTAGAGTTTCGAGTGATTTTAACATGTTCAGAAAAACACACAACTGTCATATATGTTTAAGTGGAAGGCATAAATTCAGATCAGGCAGATTTAGACGCTGTAATCATACAGGACGAGAAGAAGCACCAACCCTCACATTTTAACTCTGCAGATAAATGGCTTCAAAACTATTATTATCTAAACATGAATATAGGTTCACTCTATTGGAATAGCTTCATTGAGAAACAAACACAATCTTATTTTATGATTTGTAGGACTTATAGCTGTAGACCACCTAAGACAGACAGGCCCAATCTGTGGCCCGGGGACCAAATGCAGCCCTCAGATGAATTTTTTTTGGCCCTAAAGCTTCCAGGTGAATTAGCCCATATTACCTTAAACAGTACTTTTTACTGTACATTTCTGAAAACCTACTTTACACCCCTGACCTAAGAGAATGTTGTCACCAGGTCTATAACACAACTTCTGAAGATCTACACTCAGGCTAAATCAAAGCTAAAATAGACTACACAATTATACTAGTTCTAAACAAGAGCTAAATGTAAAAATGTGGATAAATTGACCCAAAACTCAGGAGATATTGGGTCTGCAGAGAAATCCATGTACCACCTGAAGGAGGACGTGTACCACAGTTTGGAAACACTACACTAAGTAAGTCAGGAAAAAATATTTATTCATTTAAGCTTGTGTAAAAAGAGATTTGAAAAAGGAGTACATTTTTAGGCTTTTTTTTTCATCTTTTTGTCATGGCTGCGCTTACAACACATCTGCTGTTAATGGAGAAAGAGTTAAATCATCTTTATGGAGTCACATGAAGAAATCAAAGTGAAATAATCCCACAACATCCTGCAGCAAGATGTTTCTCCAAGAGGCTCCTGCTCAGGCCCAGACCCTGGTATAATCCCATGTTCATTCATAATCATCAGGGCTTTTTTTTGTTTTAAAGCCTCAACATTTGGCACTGATTTGCAGCTTTAAATTACAGCCTTTCCACGGGACCCCAAGCTTTGAAGGGAGTGCTCTTTTTGAATGGTTGTCCCAGAATCACGCGCGTAGAGGGAGTGAACACAAATAACGAGTTTGGTCAGAGCGAAGTGGGACTAAAGTTTCCCCTGTGAGACATCAAGGATAAATGTGGCGATCATACAACAAACGAACACGCTCATTAAGTGTTATTTTTACTATGCTAAATGACAGGGAGCATGTAAACAGACCCGGAGGAGGGGTTCTGTCCTGATTGGAGCGTGCGCGCGCGGGTTAAAAGCGCAGTGATGACGCACAGGGGGAGGCTGTGTCCCCCGGGAGTCGGGACTTTCTCTCTCGTGCGCCGTTTTCCGTTTGGACGCGAGACACAGATACAACTATTGTTCATTCAGAAACCCCCCGGTGTATAAATCCTGGACGAGCTTTGGCTGCGAGTTATTTCACCTGGAAGATCAAACTCAGGACACAACTCCACTGCGCGCACTGAGAGAGAGGAGCGTCACTACAGCGGCCACGAGCCCGCATCCCGCACCACTGCAACACAGTAAGTCACACATTTAGACCAGAAACTCATGTCTACCACGTTTTAAGGTGATATTGTTCAGTCAGATGTGTAGATTTTACGCAAACACTCTGGCACACATCATTCAAAGTCAAAGAAACATCCCAGATCTGTTGGCATGTTGATTTTAGAACATGCACTGATAGATTTGATTTGTTTTTTTCAAGAAATACCAGAAGGTTTAGTTTGGTTTACTGTATTTTCTATTGAATTGAAGATTAAAAAAAACAAACAAACAAGAAATCAACCACCAAACACCAAAAGGTAGTTTAATTAAGCACTTAAACTACCTTTTGTTGGTTTAGTCTATGTACCTATTCAGTATTTGACATCAGATTTTAGATTTGAAATGTAATGAGATCTGACACAGAGGGAGGGCATCTGACACACAGGAGAGGGCATCTGACACACAGGAGAGGGCATCTGACACACAGAGAGGGCATCTGATACACAATTACAACTGTTTGAGATATTGTTATGTAGTAATCAACACAATTTAGGTCCATTTGCTACCAAAGTATTTCATAAAAGGCTATTATTTTTAGAGAATCCAACTGTGGAGTTTCTGAGGACTGGCTTATCTCTACATTTGGACAAATTCATAACTCGAGGGCGCACATGGTTCAGTGTTGTGAGTGGGTTCAGTACCAGACTATTCTCACAAGACAGTGCATGTATTGTGCTGACTGACTTGTAATTGTTAATCGGACTGAATTAAATGACTGTAATCACCCCGGGCTGTGATGATGAGGGTGTGAGGCACAACGCAGTACGGGAACTTTAACCTTTATCTAGTTTACTGTGACTCAATGACCAGCCAAATCAGTGTCTTCAGATTGGTCGAGTTGCTTGTAGAGTTGTTATAGTCTCAGTTGTTCAAGGAAAGAGATGGATATAGTTTGGTACTCTTCTGGTGTGTATGTTAGGTTAAAGTTTAGTAATGCTATAGGCTATAAAAAGTTTGTGTAGTTTCGGTTTTTGTTCCTTCTGGCTTTTCCCTTCTTTGGAGTTGCAATTTTAGTAGTTTAGATAGTAGAATAGACCTTTTACTGATGCAGCCCTATAGATTCTATCAAACTAAGGGCTGTATTATGACTAGAACTTATTGGTTTACTATATACAATAATGGCCAATATATATTATGACAATTTACTCTCTGTAGTGGCCAAACGAAATCTAATCTGAACTCCAGAATTTGAGTTTGATTATGATAAAGCTATACATGTAGGAATCAACATTACAGTTAATACAAGACAATACTAGCACTGCACATGCAAAAGGTTGTATGCATGTAATATTGAGGTGTTTAGTCGTGATAGTAGCTGCAGGACGGCTGTCTTTGCTGATGGGACAATTGTTAAAAGGTCAAAGGTTGAGAGATTTGTGTTTTTCCACTGGACAAAAACGACACTTCATGTGATGAGTGAGAAGAAAGGTGAAGTCTAAAGCTGTCCTGTGTTACTCTGGTGGATGGTGTGCCACTTACTTGTCTCCAGTTAGATGTTATGTATCTGCCTGGAATGTTTCACAGTATAGCATTAAATATATCTATCTCCATGGAGACTAGCAGGTTATGCCACAAGGTTATGCCACAGATCTGTGTTGATCTTGCTCAGAGTAAAAATGTATGTTGCATAGAGCACCTACCGATACTTTTAAACATGAATAAGCTTTTTTCCATTTAAAAATCTAAATAAAATGATTACAGGCATTTTTAATATGGGCACAAAAATGTCTGATGTCTCTCATATCCACATAATTGCCATATTTTTGCCATATGTTTCCATATTTTAATGATCTTGTTGATTATAATTACTTCAACTTGAGTTATATTATTTTGAAGCAGCATCTTCCTCTCTCTCCTCCTCTGGCTTTGCTTCTGCACAGTAGCAGCTGGTTGTGGTGGCTCCGAACCAAACCACAGACCACTAGCGAGTGCTTAGTTTTACAATGCTTACACATTTTTAAATCTACTCCTAAATCACTTTTACATCCTCTGATTCAACACATTTATGAAGTTGGCTACACTCAGGGAAGCAATTAACGCTAGATAATTGTCTGTCAACCAATTCTTAAAACATCTTTGTTATTGGATTGTGTAATATTGTATTGTTCAGTGGGACCAGAAGTCAAGCGTGTCGTAGTGAACTCTGGAGACCCTCTGGTCAATGGTGTTTCATGTCAAAGCTCCATGACGGCTTCCTTTAGGGTGGTCCTGACATGTTTATGTAAAAGTTGCCTAATGTCAATGTCTAGCTGCTCATTAGTCACAGTGACTAACTCTGAGTGTCTGTCTTTTCTCTTCCAGGGAAAAATGAAGATGCTCTTGCCTTTGGTGGCTCTACAGCTGCTCCTGGCTCCAGTTTACTCGGTGAATCTACACTTAACCACAAACATGTGAAATACTATCTGTTGCCTCCAAGTAGTTGTCAAAAAAATTAAAGCCCAGATACTTGATACTTTACTGATATAAAAAGTAGATACTGTTAGACTTGCACCCACAGGGCTTTACATTGCATCATTCACTCACTCCAGACTCATTACCGGTACTAGTCACGAGCTGCCTAGAAGCAGACTGACGGAAAAGAGGCTGTCAATCTGCACCAGTTGATAAAACATTTACCCCAGAACTAGAAGATCTCTGGTTCAGTTCTAAGTCTGGGGTCTATATATTTATGATTGTAATAGTGTAAGGATTATTACTGATCAAATGAAACCGTTTCTGCAGTTCCCCCATGGGTTTTGTTCCATCTTACAACCTGTTGTGCCATGTCCTCTAATTTGTAAACTTTATTAACAGAAATTCATCATATTCGATCATATTTTGTTCCATTCTCATAATTAGTTGTCATCCTACCACCCCAGTTTTACTATTGGATACATAGGGGACCCCCTGTGGACCCCATGTGGACCCCCAGATTGGGAATCACTGTTCTATATCACTAAACCAGAACGTCTTTCTTCTTTACACCACATACTGATTGAGATGCCTGTATCTTAAAGCTGTATTTTATGTGCAGGGTCCTGGTGGGGACTCGTGGGATGCCTGGGGTCCTTTTGGAGAGTGCAGTCGAACCTGTGGCAGTGGAGTCACCATGAGGACCAGGCGCTGCATCACGCACAGGTCTGGACAGTTTTGATTTTATGTAGAACTTAAATAAATTAAACATTGTTAGCATTTTTGAGTGGTAGTTCCAAGAAGACTGTGTTATTTAGAGAAAGGGGAATTGAAAACAGATGGCAGATTTTGTTTTTCTAATTATTACTTTGTTCGGTGGAATTGTACATGTCCATCTCCAACCAGGAAGTGAAAATATGAACTTAATTGAAAGGATTTTTAGTGAAATGAGTAGTCTGTAGCTTGTTTTCATGTTTCTACAGCAGCACAGCCGACTGTCCCCGTCTAACCTCAGCACCTGTACTCTCTTCTCTCACACGAAATAAACGGATGTCCTTCGCTCTGTTTTTATTCAGATACTTACAATCCGCAGTTACTTTTTGCTGAAAATGTTGACAGGTGATGCTTCATTAAATAGTATTAGAACAGTACAACACACTGAATAGAGATGTCGCCATATGTTCTTTCTTCACTGGATGAAATGATCTGCCCGTTACCCATTTCACAAAACATCATGCGTCAAAGTCTGATGTTTAAGGGAGTAAACGTTTTAACTTGAAAAGGGATTTTGGGTGTAACCATTTGGCTGAGGTTTGGTTGAAGATAACTGACTCTTGTGGTTCAAAGAAATTGTCTAAAAAAGCGAACTGAAGCGAACAACTTTTATTTGACCAAAAACTGTACAATTATTACTTCGATTATCTTAACAATAACATTTTATTTTTTACATTTTTATGACAAATTCCCCATAGTACTTTGATTGACAGATGTGGGGTTATTTGTGGTCAATGTTCTGTAGTAATATGTCCAAATATTTGATGAAAACAAATTTTACTTCCATAGCACCTGTAGGCACTGGGCAAAGCATGTAATGAAATATTTTTTTCATGTCAGAACAACTGTCTACCTACCTTCATTGATTTGTCCTTAAACTACAGGCATATTTCAAACAAAACCTGCTCTTGTAGTCTGCTATCTGTAATTCATTCTAGTTTTAAACAAGAAAATAAGAAATATATCAAAATACTGGGGTTCCACAAGTTTTGAGAATAATCTAATTGGAATTTTTCAATGGCGATTAGAGTCAAACCAGGATTCAGTTCATAAAGCACATTTTTAACATGCCCGAAAGCATTAACTTTTGAAATCTGAACTGCTAAACTAATACAACGTCGTCATGCATTTCATAACAGTACAGGGTTACAAGTTTTCTACAATCGCAGGGTACTTTGTTGTTTACAGAGAACATTGTATTACCTAAAGAATACATTTTTGCGATTTCATAACTGCAACACTTCACATTTCGATCCAGCGTTCATATATAACACATTCATATATACTGCGCAGTCGTATACAACCGTAGACTTGTTTTGAACCTTTCGTCAGCTGAGTCAACAGTGCCCTGCCTTTTGCATCTTTCACTAAATAAACACTATTATATCTTGTCTGAATCACACCTCTAACTACTGTAATCAGACTGATGTGGAGTTACAGTGTAATTGTACGTATCTTGGGGAATTTCCATTTCGTTTTAAAACTATTTCCAAACGATGACCTCAGATTTATCCTACATATTTAGCTGTATTGATTTGTTCTTAGAAGTGTCCATATCTGTACAGACATGTTTTATAATTGACTTATGGCGTTTTGACAAGAGCGTGTTATGTTTTTGGGGCTTAAGGGCAGGTACTTTGGGAGGTGACTTAACCATGAGTTTTCAGGATGACTGGAAGGAAAGGCGGCAAAACAGAAAATCTCTGTCTCACTTCAGAATGAGCTGTTGTTTGTGTAAGATTTAGACGGAAGTTTCACAGGGCACACATAAAGAGCACTCAGCCTTAGATAATCTTTACAATGACAGATATATGTTTGGACCAGTGTTTGTCTATACTTTCAAGTGAGGAGATTAGTAGGCCAGTAGTGCATGGATTATCCCAATATAATGTTTTGGTTTGTTTATGTGGTTGTCAAAGCAAACTGTCTGCTGGTTTTACTATGTAGAAATGTGTATATTTGTTTAGTTTTATTTCAAATGCACTTTTAATACAAATGCAAACTGTTTCATAGCCTTACTTGGGGGAGGATTAAACTAATATCCTTTGGTATTGTAATGTAGAGCTTGTATTGTATAATAATGATTTCTAAAGCAACACATTTTTATCATTCGTAATTGTAATAGATTCTGATTTGAGGAGTACATCACAGAGCAGCAGGCAGCTTTAGCTTCCTGTTTTCAGGAAGTAGGAGGTTAGCCAGTTATCTTTATTTTTTTCCTTTTTCTCACCTAGAACTGATGGAGGTCACAACTGTGTCGGGCC
This sequence comes from Periophthalmus modestus, assembly GCA_019594935.1. Lineage (NCBI taxonomy): Eukaryota > Metazoa > Chordata > Actinopteri > Gobiiformes > Gobiidae > Periophthalmus > Periophthalmus modestus. Next base: position 6,933,848 of record JAIEZT010000068.1, read on the forward strand.
TGAGAAGTCATATCGCTCCTGTAACATTCAGGTAAATTTAAGCTTTTTCTCAGTGCTCATGAATGCATATTGAGAAGCAGCTTTACGTAGTGGGGTAGACGTTTTGGGTGTAGGGTTTGTGTTTTGGGGACTACTATTGCTACAGAAATAATTGACATTTTCCATTGTTTAACTGTCTCAGGACTGTCCTGAGGGCTCCAAGGATTTCCGCGAGGAACAGTGCTCCCAGTTTGACGGCACAGACTTCCAGGGCAAACGCTACAAGTGGCTGCCTTATTATGGAGGTCTGTCTCTTAGCGCCAATAACAGATAACAGTAATGCATAATACTACACTGATACAATAAATACTATTGTGTGGGTTTATAATTTATGTTTTTGTTTGTGACAGCTGAAAACCCATGTGAGTTGAACTGTATGCCTCGAGGAGAGAACTTTTATTACCGCCATCGCAGTGCAGTCGTGGATGGGACGCCCTGCCACCCGGGACGCAACGACATCTGTGTGGGCGGAGTCTGCAAGGTAATAATCTAAAATACACTAAAAACTTCACACATCACCGTAACATTATAGATTATATTATTATTAAGTCATTTTTAAACCTTAGAAATCAACTGATACTGCATGTGGTTATAGAGCAAAGATGAATTTCTAACTCATTTAAGTATACAGTATCTGCCATCATGTTTTCCTAGTTGCTGCATACTGTTCCTTTCAAGATTATACCACCTCAAGCAATTACTGAACATAAAAATAAAATATGGAATTTTCTTTATTGTCTCCTGTTTCCATTGCAATGCTCAAATATGCAAATAAAGCACATTTATGGGTACTTGCCTCCTAGAGTATATGTTACAACCTTAAATCTCTATATGAATTGTCAGTCTGAACTTGCCCTGTATATCTCCCTGCAGAAATACCCCCCTGTTTTTACACACTTTTACTGTCTAATAACTCAGGTGCCATGCAGTGTTTGTGAGCCTCCCGAGGGAAACAGGAGTGTGTAAACCGGATAAGTGCATGTTGCAAAATGAGTGAATCCTTCAAAGATGCCTCCTTAAAATCTTATAGGACACACAAAGACTGTTGAGTAGCATCATGTTTTAAATGACTTAGATTGTATCCACCACCTGCTTGTCTCCATAGAGATGCAATTTCTTTGCCTAGAATGTGCCACAATATGCCATAAACTTAGTATGTGATGCCAAGTTACAGGTCAGATCTGTGGAGTGGAGAGAGAGGCCTGGCATGGTGTTTCACCTTAAACTGAATAAATGCTATAACAGTGAATATATCAGACTAAGCAATAACATCGTCATAGAGACAAGTAGGTGTCGGACCCTCACCAGAAAACTTACACAGAATACTTTTAATGAATGTGGGAAATAGTTATTAAAGATCCTCTATGAACTTTTCTGATGGAGCATCCTTCACCCACTAGTCTCCATGGTGAGATTGTACTTGTACCTGGAACAGAGGTGTCCAAAATATGTGGCCCTCAGACCCATTTTACTGCAAGTTTAACCTCCTCTGTCATTATACACTTATCAAAGATCTTGGTGTGAGAAATAACTGAATTGATATGTAGCGGCCCTTTAAACCCTCACATAGTTGTTGTGTCTATATGACTGGCCTTGGGCTGGATAGAAATTGAGTTGCGTAAAAATCTTCAGTGCATGTCTAAGTTGAATAGCATAGCAGGATCTCATAATAAATTAACAGCTCTTCTCCTCTCATTATGGTCCCTTGTGCTGATAATGTGACCTGTGGACTTTCTCCTGTTGTGCACACAGCTGCTGGTTCAGGCCTGATTTAAAGGGCTCTGTCTCTGATCCAATATTTAGGTTTCTGGTTTTGTAGTTGGTGATGTTCCCAGACACTTTGGGTTTTCACAACATCAAATTTAATCTCTTGTGGTTTGGCTCTCATTGTATTGTGACATTTTTATATTTCCTCATTTTATTTTGGTGGGTTTTAGCCTTTCCTTTGTTCTATTCTTCATCATAATAAATCATTTCTGACCATAGTATTGGACTGGTTTTGTTTTCAGCGGCTTGGTTGTGACAACATGCTGGAGTCTTCTCAGCAGGAGGACCCCTGCCTGCAGTGTGGGGGCAACGGCCAAACCTGTCGCCAAGTCAAAAGCACTTTCTCCACACAGAGCCTGCCCAATGGTACCATTTTTTTTTTTTTAACTACTTCTGCTATAAATGTTCTCCCCTCTAAAGTCAATGTTTTTTTTTAAATTTCTTTTTATTTGATTTTAGGCTACAACCAGATGTTTGTTATTCCTGTTGGAGCAACTACTATCAGCATAAGAGAATCAGTGGCCACTCGTAACTACCTGGGTGAGTCTTTCTTAACTTTAAGTACCGTATGTATTTACTTATTTATTTATTTACTCACTTGTAGTAACTAATAGGTACAGCAATTTATGCATATCACATTAATATATGAATAAATAAAACAAACAAAAATAGCTGTATAATTCTGCACCTTTTGACTAATTGGGGATGTAGTTTTATATATACTACATACAGTAATAGTAAATGTCTGCCAATACTTCTCTCTTCAGCTATCAAGAACCTCAGGGGTGAATACTACCTCAATGGACACTGGGTAATTGAGTTTTCCAGAGCCACACCCATTGCTGGGACCGTCCTGTACTACCAGAGAGGCGCTGAGGGCGATAATGTCCCAGAAACTATTATTGGTCGGGGGCCCACCACTGAGCCCCTGGTGGTTGAGGTATTTACTGTAGGATTTATACAACGATGTGCTTGTAAATTGTTTTGTAAATGTGTTCATAATCTGTTTTTATTTTTAATTTTTATTTTAGTTGATTAGCCAAGAGCCAAACCAGGGAGTAGACTATGAGTTTTACCTGCCCATAGGACGCTCCACTCAGGGATACTACTGGAGTTTTGGGTCCTGGTCGACCTGCAGCAAAGACTGTGGATCAGGTCTGATCCTTTAACAGCATATTTAACCAGTACTAGTCACAGTTGTTTTTCTTATGTTCAGTTTTATATATGCTTCCCAGGATACCAGACCCGTTCAGTCTTCTGCACCATCGATCAAGAGGCGTACCCCGACTACCTTTGTGCCTCTCTGTCTCGGCCACAGAACAATAGAACCTGCAACCCCCAGGAGTGCCCACAAGTCCACAGGTTGGAATAAATTGTTACTAAAGCCATTTTCACACACAAAATTCCGCACAGCTCTTCTAGAGACATTACCCTGATGGCCCATTTGTATGAATGCATGCACCAACTCTGGGCGTCATACAGACGTGTAACCACGGCGTGCACGATGTGCGCTAGTCTGCTCAACGGGCGTGTCAATGCAGGGTGCACATACAAAGAGACAAAGGGAATCAAGATGACTCCTGACAAACAAGTGCACAGATCACTACCCTGGAGCTGATGGCGTGATACAGATATCTAGTGAACAGTGCGTAATGTTATGAACGCCTGGCATGTGAGGGAACATGTGATTCACTTTATTTATTTTTTGCTTTACCAGATACATTTGAGTATTTATTTAGCCTGGTTAATAGGTTGTTGAAAGTTGGGACCAGTGTCCTGATTGATTTTTGCTGCACCATCATGACAGATAAAAAAAAAAATATATTTAGATCATTTAATTTCAATTTAATTCAATATACCTATCAGTTTCTCCAAATTATTGAACTTTCTTTTCATCATCGGCCGTACACAGTGCTGGTTGTGAATGTGTAGGCCTTAGGTATTGCCTTTAGCCTATAAGCCCCACGCACAAGCCTTTAGGCTCCACACAGAGTGATTTGGCACTGGAAGACTCAGCGTCTTCCAGTGCCAAATCACTCTGCATCAGCAGATGCACGGCGAGACGTGTGGGAAAACTCACACACTAAAATTTGTAGCCTGAGTTTAGCCTAACAAGTGCTGCAGAGTCCAGGGCAGGCTGCAAGCCTCCTTCTCATGATAAATAAGAGGATCAGCATTTTCTCTGCCTCAAATTTATGCATTATGGCAAAAACGCAAACAAATCCCACTGGGTGAGGTCCACATGGACTGTTCCTTCCCACAAAATAGAAGACTACCTTCTTTTTATGCAGAAGCCTGTGTGTGCAGCATGTAGCGAGATCGTATTCTCTTCTGTCTTCATTGATCGTTTTCACTTTGCACAGTTTGGTGCATCAAAAGTCTCAAATCAATAGCAACCTCATCCATCCCATACCTGGATCTATCTTGTGTCTGTGGAAGCTGCTATTGCAGCTTAGAGCTTTAACTTTTTTGCCTCCATCCGTATATGCCCAACAACCTGCTGTGGCGGCATGTATGAATGAACTTTTCGGGACTTGATCCTGCTCAGATGCTTGGAATTCTCGGATTCGGTGGTGGTGTATGAAGATGGCTAAAATTTGGCTAACAGACAGCAGTGAGGCAATGTTTCTATAAAGATGCAGGTTTTAAATTAACTGTTATGTATTAACTGTTTTTAAAAGGATGGCGTACCTCTATCCACCAAAGTTGTGGACAAAAAAGTGCAGAACACTTGTATTCAGGTAACTGTGTAATCAGATCCAGTCCTAGAGTAGCATCACTTCTAACTCTAGAAGACAAACACTAGTTTGTCTTTAAATGTAGGCAATATTACTGTCACTCAATCACAGAAACACAAAATCTTCACCAAATAATTTTCTTTTTAGCAAAATATATTATAAATGAATGTGCTGTTAACTTAATTATTATTAACCAGCACGTGCCTCACAGTAGTTCCCTCGTAGCTAGTTGTAGTGGCTTTAATACCTTGTGAATATTCCTTGTGAAATCATATTGTAACTCTTGATACTATCAGTTTTATTTAGTCTAAAAATATATAACCAAATGTTTATCCTTTGCAGATGTTTTTATGGCATTAAATGTATCTATTTTGCATTTATTAAGTTACTGTTGTTTTTTTACTCAAAAGCACCTTAAAACCATGCATTCTTCTTACTGTAAGCAGGGTCAAGTTTTCACTGACCTGACCTGTAACTTGTCCTTTATCTCAATGAGGATGGATATGTTTAGCACCACATTGCAAAACATCAGACAAAGCGATAACATCTCCATGAAGAAAACCAGAAAAGTGACATAATGTATTTTAATATTATTTATAATTGTAATAATCTTGCTTATTTTTCCCATCTCTGTTTTTTCAGCTGGAAGACAGGTGAGTGGAACACCTGCTCGGTCACCTGTGGCGGCGGGTCCCAGGTGCGGACAGTGCAGTGTATTACCCATGATGCATCTGGACCCCGTGTAGTAGAGGATGCTGTGTGTGCCGCTTACTCAGAAGCGCCCCCTACGATGCAAACCTGCAACATGCATCAGTGTGCCCAGTACCGCACAAGCAGGTGGAGTCCTGTAAGTGGACAGTCTATTAGTGCAACATCAATTCAGTTTTTTAGAATCTTAAATGAACTTATAAAAATAGTACAACAAACATTGTTACTTCTACGGTTAAATATGTGTAGTGATAAATATTTTATTTTCTTTAGTTCTTTCAAAGAACAAACTAGATTACATTGAAAGCAAAAATATCTCAAATTTTTGAACAAATCCTATTGAAGAAGGAAAGGTAAAGTTGTACTTAAAGTGTTAATGTTAATCTGATATTGAGCCAGTAAACATGCTTTCACACCACTACAGACCCCTGCAGTAGGCTTTATTCTAATCTTATTGTTTCTCCAGTGCTCTGCGACCTGTGGGCCTGGAGAGCAGACGCGAGATGTGACCTGTGTTGGGTCTGGAGGCACGAGGCTGGAGGAGACGGCCTGTGCCACACTGCTGCGGCCCCCCTCCATCAGAGCATGTGAGGGCGCCCCCTGTGCCCGGGAGGTCAGCTGGCACGTCGGAGCATGGACCCTGGTGAGGAGACTCAAAAAACTAACAAATGTGTAATAGGAGATTGCACATTTGTAATCTGAGGGTTTATCAGTGTGTTTGATAGAATAGAATGAGCACGGTCTTTTATATAGAACTCAAGGCTGGAGGAAAAAGTTTTAATTGCATTTACTTTAGAATTTAGAAAGGTGATGTGTTGTCAGTGTGATAGCTCATAGCTTCTAACTAGTGTGATTTATTTGTTATCCAAATTTTGTTTTTTCCTTTGTGTGCTTTGAAAATATTTTTGCCTCACACTTGGTTGCAGATTATACACTTGACATAAACTGATTCTTTTGGGTAATTACCAGTATCAAGCTGTACACAAAACAGTTTTCAAACAAGAAGAAGTTATAGTAATAAGCAGAAGCATCAGACTTTGCTTAGTTTTGAAATAGCTAGTGTTATTTATGTTGCCTGTATATTACTTAGAAAGAGAAAATGTAATTTTGTCCATTTGAGAAATTTTATTTTGCTATGGAACCTACCTGGATAACTGAGGGATTACATGGACATGTATTTTCCTTGCTACAGTGCTCAAGGAGTTGTGGTTCAGGATCCCGGGAGCGTCAGGTGATCTGCTCGGACCGGGAGAGACACCTGTATCCAGTGGGCCAGTGCAGCGCACAGCCCAAACCTGCCACCGTGGAGCGCTGTAACACCCAGCCCTGCTACAGCCCACAGAGTAAGTGCAGATAGTTAAATCTGTACTTTTTGAAGGATAGAGAAGACTTTTCACAGTTCTAATAATATCTTCTTAAAGGTGTCCCCAGTATTCAGGACCCACGTGGACATGACAGCACACAGACAGGCTTCCAGCCTTATGTCCCAGAATCAACAGGTGGGTTAACATGTGAATTATTATTTTAGGTGTATGTATTATAAGTTATTTGTTACTGTACAAACACGTTATATAGCAAAGTTACATGAATACACCAAAGTGATCTCATTTGCTTACTTAGTTGAAATAATTTCTTTTAACCAGTTCCCTTCTTTTTCTATGTGATGAACTTTTGCTTGAATACAAGGTTAATATTGACTTGTAGACATTGTACATGAGAGATGTTCCACTACAAAAACAACAAACACGTTTTAAGCCAACTAACTTTTGAAATTAGGGGCAATATCTTATGTAACCCAGTCACTTTGCCCCTCTGAGCAGCCCCTCCCCGTTGTGTCCTCGCTCTAATTATCCGACGTGTTTTCTGGGGTCCACTGCTGCTGTCAGCCTGATTAAAATGTTTTGGAACCACTGAGGTGTGTCACAGCACTGACAGTAGAATTTCTGGCAAGTTAGTTTAGTTTGCGTATAAGAGGTACTACATGTTTGTCTTTGTGACTAACTATAGACATTATTGTGAGAAATCAGATCTAACCTGAATTTAAACTTTAACTTTTAACTTTAACTGGTTTGAGCCCAATTTCATCATGATGTAGACGTTATCTGGTCCTACTCCACTCCTGGGTTAGTGATGATGCCTTGTCTATGGAACTGTCTGGCTAATTACACTGAAATGTTGTGGTAAAATGGTTACATGGAGTAATTTGTCCTAAATATTTCCTATAACAATGTCTATCATATTTATTATTTTTATCTTGTAGCTCGGCATACAGACTTCACAAACACAACCAACACAGTGGACGACCCTCATAGCTCCGCCCCTGCCATTCACTGTAGCCAATCACGTTACGGGTGCTGTCCTGACGGCCGTACCTCTGCCGGCGGGCCACAGGGCCTGGGCTGCCCACAGATCCAAACCACTACTACAGAGTCCTGTGTCCAGACCAGGTGGGCAACTGGGATTATACTACACACTGGGGTTTTGCTCTAGTGTTAAGTTTTTGTTTGAACATCACATTTACAACCAAGTAAACACTCTCACCAGGTGATGTTTGGTTGTGTCATACTTAAATATGAGACTAATGCATTTGATTAACAACATTAACAAGAAATTAATTGATTAAAAGAAAAAGTCTACAAGTGACAAAAGCTTTATGTTGATGATAATGATTTGAACATTTCTGTTTCTTGCACCGCTCCTTTAGATCTGACTTCATTCATCACTCTATCTTTTGAAAATGCCAGATTATGTGCATTATTTATTTTTTCATTCTTCTGATTGCATTAACTTCAAATTATAAATCAGATCTTACAAGCTCAACATATCTGTACAAATGAAAGCACTTCAGAACATTCATTGGATGCACAAAAGACTCCAGAGTTTACCACCAGCACTAACCCATTTTCACAATCAGTTCTGGATGACGACTCATTACAAAAATCAGTCAAAGTAGTGATTTTCAGTGTTTTGAGATGGTTTTGTACATGGTGTTCTGTATCTTTGTGTTGCAGTTACGGATGCTGCCAGGACGGAGTGACGACAGCTTTGGGCCCGAACAGAGAGGGCTGCTCGGAGTATGTGGCCCCATCGCCCACTGTAAGAAAAACACAAAAACTCAACCGTTAAAGCCACAGACTGGCCCTGATACAAGAACATGTGTAGGAGTCGTCTGCACATTACAAACCATAACATACTACGAGTGATCTATTTTAGACTAAAACAGTGTTTGGTCTGCCTCAGAACACGGTGTCTCTGCATATTTTACCGTAGTTCCCAGTTTGGAAGATAATTGGCAGTTTGTGCTGTTTACTATTTGACCGGCACATGGCACATCTGTACAGTGGTCAGCTCTACTCCTACTCTTCCTGTCTTCAGTGTACAAGTAAAACATTATTATCCCCACCAAATGCCCGTAATTTGTGCAGTAGGCTATAGTCAGTGAATGAAATATGAAGATAATTATAACTTTATGAAAATGAGAAGTAAATAGTTTTAGCTATACCTCCCATATATGGACATGAGCATATCTCTTTTTTAATCAAGATATGTTTATTGTTTTCAAATGATCAAATACAACCGAAAACTACTAGAACGAGAACTAATCATTAAAAAATAATACAAAAATAAAGAAAAAGAACAAAATGTAAAACAAAACCCACAAAAAATAAATAAGAAACCCACCCACTCTGTCAGCGCAGGGGTGGTATTTATTCACTTTTTTTTTTTAAATCTTAAAAACTATCGTACTATTTGTAGCATGTTATTGAATGCTCCCTCATCTCTCTAGGCGGCACCCACTCTCCCGACTGAAAATGCCAGACAGTGCCGTTTGACCACCTATGGGTGCTGCTTTGACCGTACTTCAATCGCAGCTGGACCCAATGGAGAGGGATGCCCCGATCCACCCAACAACAGTACGTGCTCTTTAACATACTAAATACACACATATAATCCATATTCTGACATAACTTTGTTTTTCTGCTATCTGCTTTAGTTTTAGATTTACAAAATGGTTCCTATTCCTAGTTTTTTAGGCCATGTAAAATAAATGTTAACATCTTATCTTTTCAAATAATGTAAGACACCATCAACTATGTTCACCAGTGATGCAAACAGCTGCGCTCTTGATATTTTAGGCTTTAATTATAAGACAACACTGCAGAAAATGGGGTAGAGAGAGGGGAGAGACATTCGGAAAGCTGCCAGAGTGATTGATGGACTGATTCACAACAATCTAATCCTTACATTTTACTCCTGTTTCAGTTGAGCGCTCCATCTGCTCCCTGCCCCGTGCGGCTGGGTCCTGCTCTAGCTGGACACCCCGCTACCACTATGACGTCATCACCTCCAAATGCCTACACTTTTGGTTTGGAAGTTGCCACGGAAACAACAACAACTTCATGACCCGGGCGGAGTGCCAGAGAGCCTGCGAATCTCCTGCGCCCAGCCAACAGGGTCCTGCCCCAGCTGCTACACCCAGAGAAGCGCCCTCTAGAGGCACCTCCACACCTGCACGTCCCGCTTCAGGATCGGGGTCTGGGAGGGGCAGTTCTGGAGGGGCAGGTGCTGGAGCAGGTGCCCGTGATCGCAGCATGGGCAGAGTGTTCACGGTGCAGAGTAACTCCTCCCCTGGGGGTAGGTACGGGACAAATGCGGCTACACATGCCCACAGAGCTCGACTCGCCATGAGGGCCCGCCACACGCCCGAGGCTGCGTCCGCCCCAGCTGCCGCACACACCGGCCCTGCAGCCAGGTAAGAACAAAGGATCATGGGAAATAAATGAAAGGAGTCAAATCTGTTCTACGTGAAGGAAAGTCGTGAATGTGACCAAATATTCACCAAAACACCTTAATATTTATACAGTATGACTTAGCTGGTCAGGTGCTTATTGCCACATGAAATGGTTGACTATTGTGACGATATTTTGCAAACTAAGATATCTGATTGTCACATTTGAACTGGCTAAAAACCAAAACCTCTAGATTCACTTAAAAATGCAGAATTTTAAAATGAAACTACAGGGGAAATACAGTGTTTGTAAAAGTGAAGTAATTGCTACATGCTGTGTGTGTTGCTGTTTTGTATATGATTTATGTGTTGCTTGATAGGGCTGCACAATAACACTCAAACTATTGATTGGCTAACTGTATTTTACCGATTAAAATATTGAATAAAAAGTAAGACGAGGAAAGCATCACTACCACAACCTCTTGGAAGTGCATACACTTGTTATAAGCTTATTGTGCAGAACTATTGCTTGTATAATCTTGCTTTGTCAAATCACTCTTGTGTTGGTTGCTCCACAAATCACGCTTTCACACTTGCCTTGCACCCTTTTTAATGTCGAGTTTGGACTTTTCACCTCACAGCCGCCCTCACAAATGGACACTTTAAGTACCACATATCTGGAACTTTGCATATGTTTGTCAATGTACATTTAGTTGTCTGCTTTTGTCACCCACTTTTTTTTTTTACCTCACTGTTGTCTGTGAACTAATAAAGGTTGTGCTGGGATGCTTAATGTCTTTGTCCTTGTTTGTCTGTTACTGTTTGTCATATTCAGCTTTTGTTTCTGTGTTGGTTTTTTACTTGGGTGTGTGGGAATCACCAATCAGGCAAGTTTCAATGATTTTTTTCTTATTTATCCTTGAAGTTGATCCAAGCAACTGATCAACATGTGTTCCTTGTTTTCAGTGGTGGTAGTGGTCCAAGAAAAACTTGTGAACCAGTGATATTTTTTTGCCTGATTGGTGTAATTTTCTGTTCAAAGCTTGTTAAGACTGTTAGTTCTGCTTTGGGTTATTTGGATGATATTATATACGTATTTCTCTTGGTACAAAGTCTTACCTTTTTTCCTTGCTTAAACCTGGCTATGAGACAACTTTGGTGGCGTCCATGGCGTCCATTTTCTCCGAATCTATGCTTACCATTTCCTCTTTTATTTTCTATAACTTCTCTGTCCCTCCATGTCTTTTATTTGGCCTCACAGTTTGACCCTTGGCGGTGTGAGCATTGATAAGTCTGACCCCGACACGGTGGAGGCTCTTGTGGGGCAGACTGTGGTACTGCCCTGTAGAGTCAGCCCTCTGCCCTCGTCCACTGTCTCTGTGGAGTGGAGGAGAGACGGCCTCCCACTGTCCACCACCAGGTTAGTCTGTGCTTTGCAATCAAGCCGTTTCTAACATAGACCACAGTAGATTTACACTTGTAGACTATATAGTAGAGATCGACTCATATGTTTTCATGGCTGATGCTGATACTCATTGTTTAGAATCCAGAGAAACCGTTGGCTGATAAGCTCTGCCAATATGTAGGGCCGATTTTGATTGTTTTCCTTAAATTTTGTATTTTAAATTTATTATAAACTCACAATGCTTTTTTACCAGTCATGAAGCAAATAGATTTTTATGCATATTCTTTAGACAGCAGGTCGACTCAAAGAAAATATCGGCTTTTGCTAGAGATTTAAGGCCGATAGTTGATATGCTGAAAAGTACAAATATATCGGCCCAATATACTGGCCCACCTATATAATATTAAGTGTGTCTGTGGCAAGAGAAACTTAGCAATAACCAAAGAAAAATAAATGGTAAGGGGCAGTATATCATATCTCACAATGTGCTAACCCATATCACACAGAGGCAGAGGCATTTATACTAATGACAAAGTGGTGTAAGTGTCTTCATATGAACCAGTGGCACAGGGATTGGACCAGAGGAGTCCAGCGGCCCACCACACCTGACTTCCAGCGGGCCCCTACATAATCTACAACCAAGCTTTAACTTTCTTTTAGCAAAACTCCTAAATGAAACTATATTCAATCTATGGAAAAAACACGACTGATGGAAAAGTATATATCTAAAACTACTAATTACAATTATACTAGACAATTAACAGTGCCGGATCTTAGTTTTCTGTCAGTGAATCTGAACTATATGAATCTACATGACACTCATTTCTTTAACTGTTTAAATTAAGAGCCTTTAGCCAAATATAATCAACATAATAATACATAGATGGTGCAATAATGCCGAGGTGTTTTGTTCTTTATAAATCCATATGGTTTGGTTGTGTCATGGCCTTTTCACAGTGCTAACTAACCTGCCCAACAAATCCCACATGCTATTTTTAGTGTATTACCTTCCTCTTTACAGACACCATCAGCAGCCCAATGGGTCACTGTTGGCCGGGCCCTTAATGAAGTCAGACAAAGGGTGGTACCTGTGCGTCGCCACCAGGGAGCAGGAGCGAGACCACCGCTACGTTTACCTGTCCGTCTCTGGTAAAACTACAAACTACAGTCACTCTATATGATTTTTTTTTACTTTCTGAAAGCTGCTTAACATGTACATATAAAAAAAAAAATACTAAATGAATTGGTCATGTTGCCTAGTTGAACCTAGGAGTGACAGACTGTGTACTTTTTGTGCTCAAGCAGATAAAAGTACAGACAGTAATATTTGAAGAAGCCTCCCACCTCATGTCCATATTTGGGACACCTTGTTTCTGTACCAGTTACAGTGTTTTATATGATGCTGTTTCCTCATCACAAACATTCCTGGAGTTATGTTTTATTCCATTCACACATGTTTAAAACAAAAAATCCTGCATATTTAGTCTGGGTTCCTCTATCAAACTGAAAAAACTCTTTTCCACCTCGTGATGTCATGTGGTTACTGTATATAAATGTTTTTAAACTCCAGACACCTTCACCTGAATCATTTGGATCATTTCAGTCCTGGAATTGCCAATCTTTACTGAAATGAAGGTAAAAGGAGCTTGAAAACTACCTATTCATGACATCACAAGGTGGAACAGAGCATTTTGAGGTTTGGAGATATAGACAGACTAATAATAAAGGGTTACTCAAACAAAATATAACTCCAGGTATGTTTTTGATGAGGTAACAACATTATAACATGACCTAAAGCTCACAAGAGTCAATTTTACGTAATATAGAACCTTTAAGTGGCTTTTTTTCAGAGGGAACTGCTCCTCTGGATCCCAGCTCACTGCCCAGCGACAGCCCCTCCCCAAAGTAAGAACACTTCAAACCACACAGATATAAATGTTTCCAGGCCTTAAAAATACTCTCAAATGTCTTTTCTTACAGATTCAGCATTGATCAGAGTGATTCGTCTCTGCTGGAGCTGAGAGAAGGACAAACTGCTCGACTGGCCTGCACCGTGCTGCCTCCTTCTGCTCTTCAGTCGGTCAGTATTCAGTGGACCAAGGACGGACACACGCTGAGAGACTCAAGGTAATTTTATACATAGAAAATATAAGGTGAAGAGGATGCTTTGCAAATCGTATTTCTGAAGCCAGGTGTGTTGGAGAGGGTGTGTGTCATGCTCATCAAAGTCAAAAATAGAAACACTCTGTCTTCTTGCAAAAAATGAGCTTTATTTAGAGTGGATATACATAACATATATCAGATTCATATATCCATAGTTTCGAAACACTGACAGAAAACTGGTTGTAGACTATGTAAGGGCCAGCTGAAAGTAGGCTGTAGTCGGCTGCTAGACTCCTCTGAATTTATTAATGGAGAACAACGACAAAGATGTAAAGCGTCGCTAATCATACAGTGGGGTTTTCCTTTTGCAGGTTCACTTATGTGTCTGATGGGACTCTAATCGTGGGTCCCCCTGAGGTCTGAGGACTCTGGTCTTTACACCTGCACCGTGTCCAGTCCACAGCAGTTGGAGCAGAGGCAGATACAGCTCAGAGTGCAAGGTACAACTCATTTCATTAACTTTTTAAATTAAGGGCCTTTACTTTGAACTGTGAGTGAAGAACATCTTTCAGAATGAATGAATGAACTACTAGCCCCGCCCACTTAGTCCCATCTGAGAAGCAGGTGTGTGGGATAGTCACTGTTACTCACACTGCAGTTGTTTCCTCAGTTTCTTCATCCAGTGTCTCTGATTGTCTTAAACTGCATTTGCTTCCTCAAGGTTTTCAACATTTTATAAATTAGGTGTATAAATATTCTGGGCTATGCGGTTTGAATAGTGAGTGTAGTGTCAAAGCGAACACACAACACACACCCCCCCCCCCCCCCCCCCCCCCCCCCCCCCCCCCCCCCCTTCCCGCATACATTTACAAGGGGCAGCCAGTTTCAGTCGTAAGATGCATATGTAGGAATCCACTGGTCCTTGCCTTGTTGTATTGCCCACTCTTGTTGTTCTTTCATGTCACCACTAGAGGTCAGTAATGGCATTCAAATGACCAACAGTCCTTCCCCTTCACAGGTGATTTGAAGATCACCACTGCCCCCAACAACATTGAAGTGTCTGAGGGCAGCACGGCTCTTCTGCCCTGTGTGGTGTCCGGAGACAACGTCAGTATACGCTGGTCCAGGTACTAACAATAGATTTACTTCATTTTTTAATAATAGTGTATACAAATTTGTTACCAGTTGTTTTATTGTGTAAATCCACAAAAGGATCTTCAGTACATGATGAAATTACCCAGAATACTTACTGTGTATTTGGTTAATATGTTAAAACATCTTTTTACATTTTCATCATTCATTTGGAGCTAATGAAAAAACAGCTTCTTTTCATGTTTTTGCTTAGCCTAGAGTTGAACTTGTCTGTGTCCATCAAGACAGGCCAAGTTAGATCTGTGGAGAGGCAAGCCCACTCCCTATAAGCATTGTTTTAGCCTGAAGATCACCTGCTGTAATTGAATAATTGCAAGATAGATAAGTTTAATTAGGTACTGTGGAACCTTCCAGACAAAACGATATAATGATAATGATAATGATAATGATAATTTTTTTATTTGTTTCAGACATTTCTGTCTTCAGTCCACAAGCAAAATCAAAGTACACAAAGTCTGAAAAGGAAATAGGCAGAAGCCTGAGCTTATTACGCCTACACCTTTTGTACTAAACATAAGGAGCTGCTACATTGAACAGTGTTACACTATAAACAAAACAAAACAGAAAAAAGCAAGAAACGAAAGCATCATTCGGCATTCAGCATTCAGCATATAGGGATATGATTTTCTTTTTGAACAAACTTTTGAAACGGCTCAAAGTTCTACAGTCTTTAATATTATCATCTAGCTTGTTCCAAACATTTACTCCAGCCGTTGAAATACAGTGCTGTTTTACGTTTGTTCTGACAGGTGGTTTTTTTAATACATCATGGCCTGGCCTCGAAGATTATAGGCACAATCTCGATTTTTAAACAGATCTTGAATATGAGATGGTAGTAGTTTATTCTTAATTTTATACATAAATTGTGCTGTTCTATAATCTACGAGGTCATTGAATTTCATTGTGTTTTTTTGAATAAAGAAATCGTTTGTATGAGCCCTGTAAGAGGCTTTGTTCACAATTTGCATTGCTCGTTTTTGGACAACTGTAATATGAATGATATTTGTTTGATATGTGTTTCCCCACACCTCCACACAGTAGGTCATGTAGGGAAGTATCAATGAACTGTACAAAATAAATAATGTTTTTTCGTTCAAACATTCTTTTACTTTAGATATAATTGCTAAGGATTTGCATAATTTTGTCTTTATAAATTGTATGTGGCTTTTCCAACTTAGGTTATTTTGGATAATTATTCCTAGAAATTTAATTTGATTTATTTGCTCTATTACTGTATTATGAATAATAATATTCCTGTTCACATTTATTCGGCGATTTGTAAATACTATGAATTTGGTTTTATTTAGATTTAAAGTTAATTTGTTGGAATCGAACCAGCTTTTCAGCAGTTTTAGTTCTTTTTCCAGCTCTTCCATTACTGTTTCAAAATCATCCATTATCCATAATCTCCATGGAGACAAGCACTCCCCAACAGAAAAGTTACATAGTGTGCCTTTTAAATAAAATTGGACCACCTGCTTTATTCTTAGTTTGTAAAAGCGTATGTTGTTTTTACTGCCTCTAATTATTAATGTTTTGGGGTTTTTTTTTTCTAGAAATGGAGTCCCAGTGAGACCGGACGGCCGTAGACTCCTGGTTTCGTCTGACGGGAGCCTGGTCATAAACAGAGTGAAGCCCTCAGACGAAGGCACCTACAGCTGTAACGCCTTCACTGGGATCTACTCTGTGAGCGCCACTGCGGAGGTCCGGGTCAAGGAGACAATGCATGGTGAGGGACTTTATACTCAAAACATTTATATTAAACAATGTACATAAATAATTGTGTTCTCAGATATGATATAACTGACATTAACATGGTTTAAAAGTGATGTTTGTACAGGAGAGATAGTGAAAACAGACAAAGGGACACTATATTTTCTTTTGGGCTAAGGGGACATACTAGGCCATTTTAAACATAGTTATAATTAAATATAGCTATAGTTATAGTTTTTCTAAGAGGGTAGTCATTCATCTTTTTGTCTCCATGGAGATGTTATGACTTGAATGCTCCGTAATATGGCATTGAAATGAGCCCGCTTTTATTTTATTATGAATTTTTATGCTCAGAAATACAAAATTCTTTCTTTCTGTGAGCTGGCTTGCCCCTCCATATATCTGACCTGTACCTTGGCCATCACCTGCTTGTCCCATAGGTTTATGCCATACTGTGGAAAACTCTAAGCAAAGCAATAACACCTTTGTAGAGACAAGCAGGTGATGGACCAGAAAAATGACATAGTGTACATTTAATTACTGAGACTTTTGACATTTTGACACAGTATATATGACTCTATGACTCGGTTGCTATCGTTCACTGTTCCACATCTCTTTCTCAGATAACGACGTTCCTTTGGATTGTGTGGACCAGCCGGAGCTTGCTAACTGTCAGCTGATCGTCTACGCCCGGCTCTGCTCCAACCTCTACTTCTCCAGTTTCTGCTGTGCCAGCTGTACCAAACATTTGCGGAACGAACGGTTTAAACGCTTCGGATAGACATAAGATCAGGTTAAAACTACTGTACAGAAAAGGATCGAGAAAAAAAAACAGACTTCTGAGCTGCTTGGAGACACTTAAAAACATTTATTAAGTGCGACAAAAGGACTCAAGACTCTTCAGGAGATCTATGAATGTAACTTTAGTTGGTCATTCACTGCTAAGTTTAACACTGAAACTGGAAATATGGTACATTTCCTCATACTGACCTCATAATGTTATTAAAGGCAGTTGAATGTGATGCAGAAAGGTTTATTTCACTGGATTTGTTCCATGTTCTCTGTTTTTAGAGAAAACTACGATGTTGTTCTCAAGTTACTACTGTACTGTAAAGTGTTGTATCTGTTTAGTCTCTAGATAAAGCTCCTTGTTACTTTGTAATATACATGATATTAAATACTTTATTTTGATTTAATGGCGTATTGCGACTCTGAAAGTGGACTTGGATGACTTTTTCATCTGTATTTGTGATGTTTATTACTAGTTATAACAATCTGAACATCATTATTAAAGGTGTACTATGTAACATTTGTGGAGCAGGGGTCTGGGCTCTGTTTGTCTCCAAGGAGATGCTATTGCACTGCCTGGAATGTTCCACAGCAAGGCATTAAACTTATCTATAATGTAAGTGTTTTTTAAGGTTATGTGTTAAACATTCTTTTCTTTCTGCGAGCAGCTTTAGATAAATAAGTTTAATGCCATTCTATGTAACTTTACAAGCAAACCAGTAGTGTATCCATGGAGACAAGCAGATGGTGGACCCTTCAAAATGTGACATAGTACACCTTTAAGCTTGAGTTGTAGGAAAGGTTGTAGAATTTGTATGTAGTGTTTTTATGCACTGTGTATAGCTCATCTACATTAGTGAATCTGTTCATTTTATCCAGTCCCTGAGTTAAATCTGCCCCTCGTGTTGTCACTTACAATGGGATATTATATTGCAGTATCTGTTATATTTAAGTCTCTCCAGCTTTGCATGGTCTTTCCTTTTATAACACATTTACCTCAAGTCTGAAAAATGTCTGGTTTTCTGAAGCAGCAGGAGGGAAGTTATAAAGAGGAGTTTCCTGTTTATCTGACAAAGCACAAACATATTTTTGTCATGTGATTCTAGGCCTGATAGAAAACCATAATTGACAGTTAGAGTTAGTGTGTTTAGTGATGGTTATGTCACATGATAACATGACAAAATTATCCACTGAGGGTTAAATTACAGTTGCACAAATATTCATTACATATACAGTATATTCATTAAACAAAAAACAAAAAAAATCTGTAAAGTGAACAGTACCGCTATTCTCCACAAGATGGCATCAACCAAAAGCTAAAAATGTGCCTGTACTCACATTTTAACTCATTTAAGACCCTTTTTTGATCTGTTCTAAACTAATTCAGTGTATTAAATTTGATAGAATGAATTGAGCACTACTTATGCATAATTACTTTAATCGGAGAGTGCAATATAACAAATAATACAGATTATGACAAAGGATTGATTTCAAAACTTCTGTTGTATAAATAAAATCTGTAGAAATAATAATGTCACGCAAACTACTGACTTATAATGACAAATGAGTGTATATCAAGTGCTGTAGGTGTTGAGATTGTCAGAACATTGTAAGTAGATTTGGACAAGTAAAGTGAATCTCTTTTATTTAGTCAAATCTTGTGGATTTTCAACCAAAATGAATATTAAGCAGACAAATACTTGCAAAATGTGCCAAGCTGTATTTATAGTAATTCCGTGGGCTGACTTCATGAGCTTTGTCCATGTACTATAGTCTACATATTTGATTAATTTGCTATTAATCACTTGTTCTACATGTAACCCTGTGAAAGAGCTAAAGCACATCATCACTGATACTCGCAGCTTATTAACTTTTAATCTCTGCTCTCATCTAGGATTCATCCATCTATTCTTCAGGGGCAGATGGACGGGCCAACCGCTTCTATCAACCGACTTTCATGTAATATTCAAGATGTGCGCGCTGGAGTCACATGACCGGCCAGACAATGAGGGGCCTCCTGCCAACATGGCCGCCTTTTGTGTGAGTTCATCACCAACATGGAAACATGAGTTACATCTGCATAACAAAAGAAGTCATTACAAGTGTTAGACTTTAATCGTCTCACCTGTTTTACGCTGACAGCACTAAATGTTCCCTATTTGATCATACTCGAGCAAACGATGCCACTAAAATACATATACAAAACACAGAAACTGCAGTAGTAGTAGGAGAAGAAGGAGGAGGAGGAGTAGTAATAGTAATAGTAGTAGTATCAGTAGTAGTAGTAGTAGTAGTAAGATGAAAGTGAGCTGA
Organism: Periophthalmus modestus; assembly: GCA_019594935.1. NCBI lineage: Eukaryota > Metazoa > Chordata > Actinopteri > Gobiiformes > Gobiidae > Periophthalmus > Periophthalmus modestus. The sequence continues at coordinate 6,953,304 of JAIEZT010000068.1, forward strand.
CGGGGCAGTCCCCATTCCTGCTAGAAATTTAGGCTTTAGTTTTTTTTCATTTTCTGAAATAAGCCTACTACTGCGTACTTTTACTTTGACTGGTAGTGCGACTGTATTAGTTTACATTCATGAAACCTGGTTAAGTTTCATATATTTTAAAACTGAATAAACCTTTTCACACGTCACTACTTTTCCCACTAGCTCCGATGACAGAAAGCCCCGTAGGCAGATTTCCCTTTATATCACCATCACTATAACACAGCCAAAACAAACCAGCTTTATCTAAAGAAAGACACAATAAACCATAAACTGCATGTGTCTGTGTGACCCCAGCATGAAGGACGGGATTAGGAAATTTGAGCTGGCGATGCCAAAATAAAAGTAATCTGCATCTTTAAACATATCACAAACTGAAGTAAAATATATCTTAAAAGTGATTGGGAAAAGCTAAAGCTGAAGTAACTGAAAAATCATTTCTTAAAGGTCCGATATTACATTAACTTGACCTTGCTGTGAGCTTTAGACCAAGTTATAATGTTGTTACCTCCTCAAAAACAGACCTGGAGTTATGTTTTGTCTCATTCACACATGTTTGAGTAATCTTTTACATCTCCAAAGCTCAAAATGCTCTGTTCCACCTTGTGATGTCATGAAGTGGTAGTTTTAAGGTTAACAGCTGCCTTTTACCTTTTGCAAAGTAGAGATTGACAGTAACAGGGCTGACACTATCCAAATGATTCTAGTGAAGGTGTGTGGGGTTTAAAAACACAATGGAGCACTTCCTGTATCACCACATGACATCACGAGATGGAACTTAGCCTAAATATGCAGGTTTTGTGTGTTAAACGTGTGTGAATGAAAGAAAACACAACTCAGGTCTGTTTGTGGTGAGGAAACATTATACGATAGATCAGAAAATAGCGTCATATGTGCCCTTTAAATAGTGAACTTACATAAGATTAACAATGCTTCCAAAACGATTTAACTACAACTTAAACTGTGAGCAGTAGTAATAATTTACTGTTACTATGGCTGCTAAAACTAATATGGTTAAGATTACAGCTAACTTACTTAAACAAGACTTTTAAACACAAGCCAACCAGCCTAAAGTAAAGTAGGTCTACTGTGGGTGAAGCAAAAAGGCGGTCATAGACTCATATACTTATATACTGCAAAGCTCACTGATTTTGCAAGTGGCGCCTCTCAGATCCACAATGCCACCAAACAGAAGAATCACACAAAAAGGCTAGATTAAAAGATTAAAAAGATTAAAAATAATACCTGGAGCCAACCGCTCTTTCAGCTACCACCCACCACTTAACACGCCGCCTGAGAAAGAATGCCAATGATCCAATAATTTACTTTCATTATGGCAAAATGTTACAGACTGTGAAATTCTTGTAGCTTCAGTGGTTTGTAATAGTCAAAATCATGTCTAAACCAGGACTGTCTGAGAGCAGAACAGCAGAATAAAACCAGGACTAAACCAGACTGTTTCAGAGCAGAATGGCAGAATAAAACCAGGACTAAACCAGATCTGAAGCAAAGTCTAAACCAGAACTAAACTTGGTTCTAAACCGAGACTCAAATCGAGCTAAACCAATTAAACAATGTTAAATAAGGAGCTTGTACTAAGTTTTGGTCTAAATCAACATTTCAGACTGCATTTTGGCTAGAATTCAGCGAGACAAAATCAGTGACGAACTAGATCTTAACCAGGGCTAAAAACAGAACTAAACCAGGACTGTACTAATTTTATTACGGTGCAGGGGCCTCTCTGGTGTAACTGTAGCGCTTGTCCCCTGGGTCTTTGCCTCAAGCAGTGGCACTGCATAGATTAGGATCTGCTAATTAAAGCCTCAACTGCCCCTCCATTCATTCACAAATGTCCTTTCAGAATATTTTAGGTAGGAGCAGGAATCCACACTCCACATGGTTACCTCCTCACGGCCCCTGGTGAGGGACGCGGGGCCTATAAAGACGTGTGCAGGGGTCAAGAACACTGACACACTTCTAACAAGACTCGTACATATCCTACATAATGCTGCTTGTCTAGTCTTATAGAAAATTGTGCAATTGTGCTGACGGCTGTGGTTTCTGCGAAAAAAGAAAAAATGTTCTGTTGATTTTCTCGTCAAACACATGTTTCAGTCAAAAACACGTAATCTTTTAAAAAGAAATGTATTTTTCCATGCTCCCCTATATCTGCTGACAACATATTAACAGTGATCCGCACTTTTATTTTAATATGAAGTCAACACAGTGAGAATTACCAATATTTTATTTGGTGTTTTTTGTATATTCTGATTATGTTTTACTTAAATATTTTTAGTAATACTTTTTAAAACTTTGTCCAAACACTGACATACACAAAAATCTCAGATATGTGTACCACATAAAGAGCCACATGTCTCATAGCTGGATTAAGCCTTTTGCTCTCATCCCTGACATCTGCCCCGTGTCCTGGTGTCTCTAATAACTAACTGTTTCTTGTCGATTCAGTCTATAACTCCTTCCACCCCCGCCTCCCGCCTCCCGCCTCCTGCCCCACCGCTGCAGCCTCCTCACTGATTGTCCATTGTCCCAGTTTCCCTCCAGAATTCCTGTTTGGGTCTCTGCCTCAGCTGTCCATCTGTCCACTTCACCTCCTACAACTTCGGGGGCAGATGTTTAGTCTGACTACTTGCCCTTCTTGGAGATGGGTGGCAAAACCGACCTTAAAACACAGATATTTATTGCAACTGATGATATGAATGTAATTCATGGGTTTCAGCTTCCTGCTTTTTTCATAATTTTATTTTAAATTGTTTGTCACTGTAAGGGTCCTAATTTTTCATCATTTTGAAACCCATAGAGTAACATTTAATGAGGGAGTCAGCTGAAACAAGAACATATGAGGTTTAGAGGGTAAATATAGCTTTCACTCTCACTCAATTTTATTTTTTAGTTAAGTTTAAAGAGTCACAAAACAAAAAAAACTTGAGTTTATAGCAACTGGTGCTGGACATTTTTACACTATTGATAATGATTTTTCCAGTTTCTCAAGTTGCAAAGTCCAGACTTGGACAGACATTTTGGTGTGAGTTCGCTGATCCTAAGCAGTGTCTTCTGAAATGTCAGTCGTTGTGTTAATGACCCATCTGGGCTCCCATCAGTGCTACAGCACCTCCCTCCACTTGATTTACAGATGAGACAAATGCTAATGTGACCTGTCCACTTAGCACCTGTCACTGCAGACATGTACCAGCAAATAGATTTGAGTTACAGTTTATTTCAAAAATCAGTGGCCGCTGGTTGCCAGTGCCTTGACATTTTGGTTGTTGTGGAAATGCCCTTATTATTAACGGTTGAACTATAAAAACTGAAACACAATCTTTAATGAATCATAACATTTTATACAAACTAAGGTGAAGATGTAAATTTTATTTGTATTAAAGGAAAAAAAATACTAAAATTATTATAACAAATACGTATATGTGAAACTAATCAATAATGTAGAACATTACACTGTAAAAATCTCCTGCTACTATTACATATGACAATAATGTATTGGTGTTTAGCCCCTTTTAGCCAAAGCATTTTACTTTGCATTATTCAACCGCAGCTGCCCTGGGGTAGAGTAACAGAAGTGAGGCTACAAATCTGCACCATCAGACCCTCCAGCCACCACCACTAACACTCACACGTGCACACAACATTCACACATAGGAACAGTGGGTGAAGGGTCTTGCCTAAGCCCCTTATATTTCTAGAGCCAAATGTATTTGCTCGTTTAGATTTAACACATAACTTTTACTTTTTGTTTTTACTTCACCACATGCCCCTCCTCTTTCAGGGCAGCTGTTACTCCTCTATGGGCCCGTCCTATAGAGGGACAGTCGAGGTCAGGATAGGGGTTTGTTGACCAGAGTGGGATAAAGCCACTGTCTTCACAGCACTGGGACAAAGACAGAGGACAAAGGCTGCTGGACAGAGGAGGAGGAGGGGACAGAGCCACACTGTCTCCATGCAGATGTCTTTTAACTCACATCAGGATCTGTGAAAACATTTAGAGTGGCACAAGTCAACTAGAGCAGGCATCAGGACAGGCCACTGCTGCTCTACTGGTCCCGCTGTTTTTATGGAGTCAAACTATAACCTAAAAACAGATCCAATGATGGTATTATAATGTCACAGGACTGTTTTGTCCCAGACCCTTATGTCAGGAAGAGCATTCAATAGCCTGTACAAACCTATGCCAATGTGGGCATCACTGCACACCTGGAGGCAGACTATTTCCATTTGGAGCTCTCATAAAGAAAAAAAAAGAACTGTAACTGTATAATTTAGCTTTTTAGCTCCTAAATCACTCCCATTCAAGCATATTGTTTTGGTTGCATATCTAAAGTTCCTATCTAACCCCCATCTGTGCTGGAAGGAAACCAGAACTCAAGATAAAGAACCATCATGAGATTTTGAAGAAGCGCCAACTCAGTTCACCAACTTGTGTACATTCAGAAAACATCATTTTTAACCTTTAGTATAACCCTCTGGTGGCAAATGTATCTGCTACTATTTTTGATTTAAGAAGCTCTGCCAAGGCACAGGTTTTGAATTGATATTTACTTACTTACTTACTCACTTACTTACTTACTTACTTACTTACTTAGTTTTACTTAGTTTTGTATTTGCATTTGTACCAAACAGGATGCCCATGAAAAGGAGAGTCTGAGTGCTCTCATTGACCTCTCCCTGTATAAATGAAAAAATAAATGAATAAATAATCGTTCCAGATCAGCTCTTATGATGCAAGCTTCTGCATTTATCCAAGCCTGGGAATGGAAGTCCTCTTCGACTTAATCCATATTGGCTTAAAAGGATAAGGCCTGTCATGATAACAGATTTTGAAGCCTAAAAAGATCATATTTAAACTACTTTATACCACTGACACGATAATAATGAAGCAGGATAATCCCAGTCAGTCAACAGCATTGTTCAAAGGAATGCTGCAAAGAATAAAAAGATAGTTTAGTTAGTTAGTTAGTCAGTCCTCTACAGCTCAAATCATATTACACAACAACTGACAAACTGCAAAGAAAGCACAGCCACGATTAATATTGAGTCCTAACATATTTTCCATTGAGCAACAACTTGATTTAGTAATTATTGTGACAGGCTTTATTGAAATGTCTGTGCTTGTTGTTGCGTGTAAAACAAGACCCTATAAGATCATACAAAGCCATAAACATATTTTATGATGCAAACTTTGATACATGTGATAAGCCCTTTATTTGTTCACTAACTCTGCTCCATTACCATTCACACTACCAGCCCAAATATGCATGCTTTCAAGTGCTTTGACAATGAGCACATTGTTTAATCCTAATGCAGTTCGTTTGACTTAAGAGGCTCTGGCATGGCAGCGGTTTTCAATGAAGAGTTAAGTTGCTAGACATTTCGGTGTGATGAGAATCTTTTAGAGTGTCATCACACGCCCGGAGTTTGATGTCTGGCTTCCTTGTGCATGGAGCTGTCAGTCAGTGCTGTGCTAATGGCCTATTTGAACTGCCATCAATGTTAATGTAGTCTACTAATTCATTTACAGATGACTGAAATGCTAATGCCAACTTCTCCAATCAGCTGTCACTGCATTTCCACTGGGGATTTTAGGCCAGGAGGAGCACGCTGCACAAGTACAGAGAATGCAAATGTGTTGGTCTATAACTGAAAACGACTTCATCTATATGCCCATCAAAAAATCAAGAAATAGAAACATCTCAGTTTCACTAGGGCTGTAGCAGTAACGGCAGTAACAGATAAATGCATATTTGTTATTACACTTTCTGAGCAGTAGCATTTAGTTTGATGTCAATATGCCTAATCTTTACAACTTCCTCATTGATTATGTATTAGAAGTACTTTTTCCAAGGTTTACTTTCACCACAGCTTCATCCTTGTAGTAAACACAGAAAAATACACATGCAATCAGGAGAAAAAAGAGAAAGAAAAAAAAAAAACATTATTCTGAAACAATGATACAATGTTTAACCAACCAACCTTTAAAGTAGATTTCAAAACTGTCAGTCAGCTTTAAATATATAGTTTTTGTGCACTAGAGCAGAGGTGCCCAAACCTTTTTTTATCGAGGGCCACAGCTCAAAACATATTTGAAGCGGAGGGCCACAGACCTCGTGATCAATGCAGTGCAGTGCTTTAAACACAGCTTTGACAGAGCCGCTGTTTATTAATAAGGCTTGAAAACATGTTCATTTTGGTCTGTATCACACTGCAATGTGATGTTTGAGGATATAGTGGTAGAAATAGTTAAATTGCTGTTAAAAGTACTACTTATTATCAACTAGGCCGGTTCAACAGGAGGCCTGAGGGCCAATAAAACTGGTCTAAGGGCCGCATTTGGCCCCTGGGCCATAGTTTGGACACCCCTGTACTAGAGTAAAATAATAACAATTTATTTGTATTGCATTGAGTAAATATCCCTCTTTTACTTTTACTCCTACAACTCATTTGCAGTTTTGGTCTATGCATAAGCTAACTTTGATCTTCTAAAAAAGTGACTACCATCAAAAATGAACTGATAAAGTTTAAAGCAGGTTTAAACAGATGATAGACGCTCTGAAGTCTAAAGAAGAGGCAGTAACATTTTAACACAGCAGGACACCAAGCCCCATACCACACTTTGAGAATCATCATGAACATTTGTATTCAACACAATGTTTTAATGGCACCATAACCAAGATAAGACGTGTGTTATGAATGAAAAGGTGCACGTCACAAATTACAAAACTACATATTTTCTGAATTGGTAAACAGCTGTGTCTTGTTATATACTGTAAGGCCACTTTTGATTCTCAGGCCTGGAGTTATGTAAAAAGGTTGTGTCCAGTGCTGCAGGAGCTCTGTGTGGGGGGTTAGGTGCGGGTTTGGTGGGAACAGGAGGTGTGAGGAGCTTTAATTCACCTTTTGTCTGTTCTTTTTGCATGTGGGGTGTGGAGTCAGATTCATGGCCAGTGCTCATTCCTTTGCAGGGAAGTCCATTCAAATGTGTTTGCATTTGAGATGTTGAGTGATGAACAAAGAGACAACCCCCTTCATAAATGCAGGGACACTGTAGTTTACATGCAACTACTTAATATTTTCAAAAGGTAGGTTTTACGGATTGATGAAGACGTGATATATACAATGAAAACGAGGTTGTTTTCTATATCTTACAATTAGTGTGGTCACAGTCCTAAAATCTGATTTTGAAACTAAAAATGACAAAAGATGAAGTTTAAATCTCTTTTTTCTCGTCTTTTGCTGTGGATCAGACCTGGACTGAAGGATTGCACAGACACTAAGGAAAAAAGTTGATACTCAGTACTGGTTTTGATACCACAAGAGCATTATGATGATTTTTAGACAACATAGTGTAATTTTCACACAATAGTACCTTCTCTAATATCCTGTGGCATACTAAATCTGAGATATAAATCAAGACCATCCAAAGTAAGTCCAAAAGTGATTTTAGAGCATGAAAATACCTGCTTAAATAAGAATAAAGTTTGATGGAGACGGTATTATTTCGTGAACTCGTGTCACACACTACAACATTTTAACCAAGGTAAATTCTCAACGTCCGTCTCTAGTTGGGCTTTTACATAAAACATAACCACAAAACCATAAAATTCACTGACTGACAATACAATGTACAAAGATATAATATATAAACAATTCAAAGAGGGGTCAGAGATTGTGTCAAAACTAGTTCAATCAATCGATATCTTGGATTTTTTGCAAACCCTCCTTACAATATGATGTAGCCCCTAACCCTATAAACATTTCATAGTAAATATTGTTACACTGAGTTACACAAAACAGCCTATAGACAATTTTCGTGGCTCTTTTGTCTATGAATAAAAATGCTGAGAACAAATAGGATAGGATTTTAATATTATTTTGTGCACAAAAACAATAGTCAAAGCTAAATATACATTACAATAGGACCATACAGTTTTAGCTCTTAGCAATGTAAGGAGTTATGTACTCTCCAAAAAACCACAAGAAAAAGAAAAAGGTTTATCAGCTCAACAGCTCTGTGGTCTGATATAGCTCCAGTGACAGGTTTTGTTGCTGGTCACAGGTCCTAAAATGGAGTCCTAAAGGAGATAGACAAAGAAACAGGGCATTAGGTTACTTCAAAAAGTCAATTCATGCAAAAACAAAAATATGGTCTTTAATCAGTTGTACATTACATGATTAAAGTTAATTGGCAGGATAGAGGTTACAAACACAAATATAGACTATATCAAATGCTTCTTAAAATCTTAAAAGCATTTTAGATGATTTTAAGATAGTATCCAATGTAGTCTATTTAGTCAGTGTCTTTACATTTGCTGTGAACATCAACAAAGTAAACTTAGCCTCATATTACCTACGATGTAACAATTCTTATTTTTCTTTGATAAGCTCAGGACCATAGACACACAATTAATTGCATATGACAGAAAAGATACTTTGGATTTTTGCATGGCTGTTTTTGAATAAAGCAGCTATTCAGGCAGAGGCACTTCCTTTTCAGAGTATGCCTACTAGATTATTGCAACAGTCATATCATGGCTATTAGTCATTTTGTGTGGGTGGCTCCAACTGTAAAAGGCTACAATGTTGGCCAGGATCTAGCAGGATTTTAGATGTAGAGCCTATAGATCTGTTGAAGTAAGAACACACTACAGGCTATATTCCTTTAACCTAATTCACATTTTACAAAGTAGGCTCTATCTATTTGAATCAGGCTTTGTCAAGTTTACATCATTGTCAGGCTGTTTATTGCGATGCATCATTTTATCATATTTAACATTTGTTCTCACGAAGGAATTTTAGTACAAAGAAACAAAAGATGTGAGGAAAAAGCTGAAATTTAAGCCTCCCTCCATCCCCCTTGTGTCACATCCTCTTGGCACAGCCTCATCCGGCGCGAGGACAACAGCCTGCGCTCTGATTGGCTGTTTGCGCGCTCTGGCCGCTGATTGGCTGAAGGATTGCCGCGCGTGAGCTTCTATTTTGAACATAAATACGTGCGTCTCTTCTCTCACTCTCTCAGACCACAAGGGGCTGTCACGTTGGACTACGTGGTGTTACAGCCCTTTCCCAAAACTGTAACTATGTGGCATAAGTAAATCTCACAAAAACAAGTCGAGGCTTCTCCCGCACGGACTTTCCAGCCGGAGTTTGGATCGCCTTTTCTGGAAATGCATTCTTAGTTTTTTGGCTAGTTAGCTTCCGGGTTAGCTTCAGGTTCGGACGGTCCTGGTGGATGTAGGCAAAGAATTGGCTCTCTTTGACCTAAGATTCACTCTAAAAGCGACCCTAAAGCGTCTAGTCCTGCAGTTGGACCCCAAAATGCAGTCGTTTAACCTTTACGACAGCCCTGTTTCTGTCAGCAACGCTCCGAGGTGTAGGCCCGAAGGGATCCCCGGCCTTTCCTCGCTGTCGCTGCCCGACTTCGGCGCCAAGAACGCCCACTGCAGGACGCTCTTCTCCCCGGGACCTACCACCGTCCTGTCCCCTGTCACCAATTTGGCTCTAGACATGAACAATCTATCTGGAATCGGAAGGTAATTTCTTTAGCTGTTAACCCATGCTATCCACAGTGTCTTTTTATCTAGCTTTATTAATGAAGTTGTTTTCTTTGCAGCCAATCTGATACCCCCAAAAGGAAGCACCCACCACTTGAAAAGATCCCCTCTTTCGCATCTGATACCTCTTCTGATGCTGGTGAGTGGATTTCATGTCAGATTTCATGCTGTTTTATGTCATTTAGCTTGACTCCTAATTTTATTAGTATTGAATTGATGAGTTTAAAGGTGTTAACTGAGCTGGCATACTCGTTTTGTATTTATTTTGATAATGTATTGTGCTTCAGGTCTCGGCATGGATCCCCCTAGTCCACTGGATGTAGCTGAAATCGAGGACTCGTAAGTTGCACTGTCCTCCTTGTCTGTTTTAATCAATCACCCTGTACCCCCCTACTCTTCAGTACACCCCCACCCTGTGCCAGCTGAACCAAGCCACATATATCAGGCGAAGGATTAACGTCTTTACCGTTGGCTTTTAAATACCAAGCGGTTATCTTAAGCATCTTAAGTAATAAGCTTGACTTTCTTAAGTAAACATTTTTTAGTGAAATGCAGTGTTGGCATCTGTAGATTAGTCAACATTTTTGTGGTATTTCCTTCAGTCATGTGTCACAAATTACATGTTTTTCTTCATTCCACAAACCTAGTTGACACAAATTATAGACTTTGATTTTGAAGCTTTCTTGATGCTTGTGAAATTTGGTTTGCTCTATCCAAAAAATATAAATTATGAAGTAAACTTTCATAAAACTTTTAAATTTGCAATCCCAAATTTTGAAGCGTATTTCTTGTGCTAATCTATTGTAAATAGATTTTACTTCAGCTTTTACTATCTCATCCAATCCATCTGATCTATTGTAACCCATCATAAAAACCCATCATAAATTATACACTGTTCACTCAACTTAAGCATTGTTTGTCTCTAGTATAGCCTTATTTAACTTTAACTTAACCTCTCTTCTTTTACTGCTTGTGCTTCTCATCTTTATCTTGTTACCAACTTGTCACCATATCTTGGGTGGCCCTGTGCTTGCATTAGGGCGAGTCCTTGCTTGACATTTGTTACCCTCAGATGTGCAAGTTCCTTCATAGCTGCCCTCAGTAACCCCCTACACCCCCTCCTCACTTTACAGCTGTTTGGTGGTTGCTAGGTCCCTCTTCACTGGCTGCTAAGGACGTGCTGTTTCATCAATGGGTTTAATGATAGCCCACCCCCTCCTGTCTCTGGCACACTCTTCCTATGCACTGTTATTTCTAAAGGAAGGTTGAAGCCCGTTTTAGTCTATTGAAATTAGGGCACCCCTTAGAGCTCCCGCCCTCCCCTTGTCCCGAGCCGATCTGAATGGGACACGCTCCCCCTCCTTGGCAAACAAAGGACTCTTGTGGACCAGGGCTTGGCGGCGCCGGCTATAGCAGGCATATGGTATCTTAGCCGATCTCGCCTCCTCCTCCGTGTACTGAGTGCTGTAGTCGTTTAGCATACAGGTGGGCATTTCTCCAACTGAACTTGGACCACCTCTAGCCTCTCCGCTTTTTAAAGAAACCTCTCCAACTGTTCCTCTCACTTCCTCAATAGTTCTCCAGCTTTTTGTGCTTGGAATAAAAATGTGTGGGTGGCCGTTGTTGGCAGACAACATGCATTAGTTAATATGCGTATTCCCAGACAGTGTGTGGTCAGATCCATAGTAATAAATTGAGTAAATTTATACAAGCTGCAAATTTCTCCCTTTTTATATGAATTATTATGCACATTACAAAGTCATCCACTCTGGAATATTGATTTAGTTTATTTCTTCTGTTACAGCTTTGAACGAGCCATCAAGCAGTCAAGAAAGATTGTGAATGAGTAAGTTGGTTTTCGGTCAATAAAATGTAACCAACTAGTCTCTTGGGCCTATTTAAAAGCATTGGTATTGATTTATTTTTCTCTTTTCTGTTTTGCAATCACAGCAAGATGCCCATCCGCAGAAACAACTCATTACCGGTAAGAAGGATGTCAATTTAAACATCATTGTATAGCCTTTTTAAAATATTTCTAAATCATATTCTGAACTTTTGCTCATTGCACTTTTTACCCTTTTATTTCCAGGTTCAGCTGCTTAGCTACAGTCCGTGTGCCAAGGGACAAGAACCAGATTCACATCGTTATGGAATATTTGGCCAACAACCCTCCCAGATTCCACTGTCATCGCAACACAGCAACAAGGAAAATGTGCCTGTGAGTAAATCATTTATTTCTATCCCCACAATTGAATCTATTTTCTTATTTCTCATGGGACAACTCAGTTTTTTTGTCTTCTATTCTTTGGACACTAGAGACAGAACTTTTGATCTGTTGCTATGGTGAAAGCATTGCATTATTTGGTCAATTGGTGTAACTTTGTGTGCATTAGATGCAAACTGCACTTGAGCACATTCATGATATTAAAGAAAGTGCAAGCCTTTTGTAACTTGGTCTGTATTGTTATCTTCAGGAGGGCTTTGAGTTTAAGAAACCCACCCGACCTGTGTCCCGGTGCCGTGTGCGCTCCTTCAATGACGGAAAAGGCAAGGACACACTTTCTCGGCGACCAAACTCCGCTCCAGCCCTCATGGTAAATATTTCTACACAATAATGGTATAGCTCAGACAATTGTGTATATAAAGTCCAATGTAAAATGTATATTTGCCTCCAGTTTACCTCACCACCCCGCGTCGAGCAGCCCAACTTTGACTCCAGCCCCATGTTCCTCCGTCGCTCTTCTCTTACCTGCTCCCTCGACGATGAGGACGATGGCTTCCTGGACATCATGGACGATAACATGGAGGCATGAAGCGATTTTATTCTAGTCATTTTGAGCTTTACGATTTTAAAGGTGGTTATATTTGATGTAATAAGTTGCTCAAACGCTGTGTTTTCTTCCTGCAGAATGACTCTGGGATGCCTATGGGAATGGCTAGCCTTCTCACTGCCCCGCTTGTTGGGGAAAATAACGCAGAGGATTCTGTAAGTTTTTTTCCCCATTGTATCTGCATCTCTGGTAGGGCTTGGTATCAAACATCAGTAACTCTGGAATAACTGTGGAACAACTTGATAAGTTGCTGTGTCACTACTGGCAAAACATCATAACACTGTGATGGTGAATATTTTTGCATGAGCACCAAGTTTAGTATTTAGCATCTCAAAATGTCCATTGGTTTGACATTTAAGATAACTAAAATCACAATTTGACGACTCTCCCAAGCTCTATCCACACTATAGTGAACTAAAACAAAATTCTATTCTATTCTACACATTTTGGGCACTCCATAATAACATAAAATCTTCTGTCTAGCCCATAATCCGGTGTCGGCCCAGAAGCTTGTTCCGGTCACCCTCCATGCCCAGCCCAGTGTCCCGCCACTCAATGAAACGCCCCGACTGCCCCAGTGATGAGAATACACCTGTGTGGGTCAAGAGGAGGCGGAGTGTGGCAGGATCACAGGTCACCCCTATGGAGCAGGACCCTGAATCCCCACGGCAGGTGAGTTACTCTAGCAACAAATCTTTGTTGTATAAGTGATATCCAGTATATAGCAAGATATAATGTAACTGCAGCCTTAAAACCTGAATTGAGTTGGAAAAATAGAATGAATGTGTTGGACTAGGTTAAGAAATCACAATACAGTGTGCACTCTTTTCAAATGGTTCAGTGGTCTCTACGATTGGCTGTCCAAATTTAACTAATGACTTTTATTTGTTCTAGGACACCATGCACAGTTTAGCCAAAGATAAATTAGTTTAGCTGGACCCAAAAGACTAGTGCTTGTCTTTTTTCCTTCCTCATTGCAAACCATCCCAGCTTTCTTGGATTGCCTTGTTAATTTTGTTGTAATCTTGTCTTTCAGAGCTGTCTGTTGCAGCGATCCAAATCATTTTGTCAGACAGAAATTGAGAAGCTGCTGGACCGTGATGAAGGCTCTGCAGACCTCATTGGAGACTTCACCAAGGTAAACGAGGCAAACTAACTAGAACTCAGATGGATCCTCGTCTATCGTATGCTAATATTGTTGTTTTTTCCATAGCCGTTTGTGCTTCCTACAGTGGGCGGAAAACATCAAGACCTGAAGTACATTACTCCAGACATGGTATGCATTTTTATTTAATTTTTTTCAATAAATTATTTAATTTTAGAAAATACAATGTGACAATTTCTCATGATAATCTGCCTTGTTCCCCAGATGGTGGCAGTACTCAACGGACAATTCAATCATTTAGTGGAGCGGCTCATTGTAATCGACTGCCGTTATCCGTACGAGTTTGAGGGAGGACACATCAAGGTGAGCAAATGTCAAACTAACTTTTATTTTAGTTAAAATAAATTATTAGCACAAAGCTGGGGCCTTTATGTTGTCACAGGCCATTATTGGTTTTCATTATAAATGGCAATATAAAAAAAATAATAATAATAAAAAAATCATTGGTCCCTTCTATTTAATTATTGCAAGTACAGAACAGTGGGCAGGGATGGAGAGTAGGTGAAAACTGGCATTTTTTGAGTAATCTAGCCTAAAATGAAGAACAATACAGGATTTATCAAACGTGCAAGAGTCAATGGAAATTACTCTGAGTAAGCTAAAGACTAGGGAACACAGTTTTAAGGCTCATAAAGTAGATTTACTATGATATGTCCCCTTAATAGTCTTCATGAGGTACTGACATATCAAAGCTTTACAAGAAGTAGGACCGGACTGTAATCTACATTTGATGAGGACTGTAACATAATTTTTGTGCTTATTCTAAACCCTGTTTTATTTTCCCAGGGCGCTCTGAACCTGCACCAGGAGGATCAGGTGGAGGACTTCCTGTTGAAGAAGCCCATCATCCCAAGTGGCGAGGACAAGCGCGTGGTCATTGTGTTTCACTGCGAGTTCTCGTCAGAGCGCGGCCCCAGAATGTGCCGCTTCGTCCGCGAGAGAGACAGAGCCATGAACGAGTACCCCAATCTCCACTACCCAGAACTCTACATCCTCAAGGGCGGCTACAAGGACTTCTTCCCCGTTTTCCAGGTTTGCTCTCTTAGATTTTAAATAGTTAGCTTTGCCAAACAAAATATTATTTCATGTTTTCTGCATATTTGTGTTAGTGACTTTTGGACTTGCTAAAACTACTTTTTCATAAATGTGGCAAAAGTACAACAAAGTGCAGTATTAAAAAGTTCCTTGTGGTTAGTAGGCCATGTCAGGTCACAATGACAATTGTTGACAAATGTTCATGCTACTGATGTTATACCCCTAAACCAGAAGAACCTGTAAAAACTTTTGTAAATGTGCGATTTTAATAGTGCAATGAAACGCACTATAATAATTCATATTATTCAACCCTCAACAGCTCAAATATTATGGTGCTGTAAAAGGATATTGACTAGATAATTTCTCATGATTTGCCCTTTACTATAAAACATGTGCTACATTATTTACCCAATTCTTACTGCCCCATTTCAGACCCAGTGCGAGCCCCAGTCGTATCGACCGATGCACCATGAGGACTTCAAGGAGGACCTGAGGAAGTTCAGAATGAAGAGCCGCACGTGGGCTGGCGAGCGCAGCAAACGGGACATGTACAGCCGCCTCAAGAAACTGTGAGGGACCTTTGACCCCTGCTACCATCCAGCTACTGCTATGGGCCCACACAAACTGCTCTAACCTCAAACCTCTCAAAATCCCGTAAAACTTGGACATAACCACCAGCAAGACCTACGCACAATCCCACATCTATAGCAAAAAGTTAGTAATTTATGCAAAATGTTCAGGTTCAAGGTGTGAAAGTGTTGGGTTAATGATGATGTTGTTTTATAACCACTTGGACCTGTCCTGCCAGTTTGAATTTTTGTTTTGTTTTTTTGGGTGAGCAACACAAATCACTGTCCCCTTGCATCAGGATAAACCCACTGCCATGACAATGGTGTCTCCTCACTGAAGTTGTTTTTGTTGTGTTCCACCTTTTTATTTAAGCACTTAATTTAAAATTGCCTTCAAATGGTGAGGTGCTTTTTGATACAATTTTATATATTTTAAACAAACTCCCTGTAATTTTTTTTTTTTTTATTTCTTTTTTTTTCCCCCTTTTTAAATGTCCCATAATGTAAATTTAAATGGGGTTTTTTCTCCCCTAATTCTGAAAAGCACAGGATGTGACGGAGCTGCAATATTGAAGAAATTGTAGTTTTTTTATGTGGAGAAAAGACCAAAGCAAAACAAACTACCTGTTAACTTTGCAGTGAGATTTTTTTTCCAATGCTGCAGGTCGGCACGTGTGTGAAAATGACTTTGTTCTGCTTTGTGAATGGTTTAAGATGTCTTCCTGTTGTAATACAAGTCTGTTGTAAAATCTAAACTTAAGGCTGGTTTCAATTGATCTGTGGTACTGGTTCTGATGAGAGACACGGAATAAAACCTATATGCATTTCAATATTTGTCTGTTGCATAAGTGGTATAGATGAAAAACATTCTACGTGGTAAGTTAATCATTGTGATTAGCTTAGAATGTATTTCCACTGGGTAAGGCAGTCACCATTAAGTAGCTTGACATTCCTTCTGGTTTGTCAGTTTTTTACTCCCTGGTTTGGGTCGTAGGTTTTAACGGGGTTTAAGGTTTTAAGAGCATCTGTCCAAAGGTTTCAGAGTAATGAAAAATTTGCATAGTTGCTTTTGTTAACTAGTCTCTGCATCTGCATCACTGCTGTGCTAGTCTACTATAAAAATAATCAGTCATAATTTGTCAGCGTAATCCTTTATTTGGACTATACAGACGCAGACAAATAATGCACTGTATTTAGAAGCCTTTAGTCATAAACCTTTATGTGGTGAGAAATGTGTGTACATCTAATCATTTGACTAGTTGACTAATTGAGAAAATAATGGCCTGACTAGTTGTCTACCAAAGTAATTGTTTCACCCAGTTCAAGACAAAATGTTTTGAACGGTCAAAAATATTACTTATAAACAGGAAGCTGAAACCCATGAATACTCTTATACAACTTTCCCCATTGTGTAAATATGTAAACATGTGTTACTACTCTACTACTATTATTTATTGGCAAGATGAAGCTATTTTTCTTTAAATACATTTTGTTTGCCAACAGTTTAAACTTTGTCCTTAACAAACCAGCTCTGTGCAGCGCTCCAGGCAAAAGGGAGCTTCCCTCGTGCACTATAAAAGCTGTTGAGTTTAGTCTTTGTGCTCGGGCCTCACAGGCTTTCCCACAGTTCCTGTTTTTTCAAATCTCCCTCCACTATGGCTCTGGGAGTGGCCTGTCTGCTTAGAGCGTGGACATTCTTCTGTTTGGGGGAGTGGAGCAGGGAGGCGCTCGGGGCAGGTCCTGACTGGAGGAGTGTGGACAGAGCAACAGAAAATCAGTTCACGTGCTGTGAAAGCGTGATCGCAGCAGTAGTAAACACTCCCTTCCTCCTGGCGTTAGACCAAAGTTTGAATATGGCGCCTCATCCAACTTACTTGCAAAGCGCCAAAAGCTAAAGGCATGGCTGTGTTTGCATTCCTCCACACACACGTTGAATGATTCATGTAGTATCTACTTGAATAGAGCTTTTGGTTATGAAGTTCACTTGAGGACGGGCTGGAGAGGTGTAACTGTCAGTAGATGCAAGTTTATAATCAAAATGTATGACCTGCAGACAGTTCAGCCATAAAAAAACAGTTTACTATCAAAACCACACAAGAAATGAAAATGTAACCACTAACGTTTAAAAATATAGTCATGAAAAATAATATCCATGGGTTTCTGAATGATGAGAGAGTGGAACAGTTGCACAGTGATAAAGTTAAATTTATCTTTTGAATGTCCTCCTCAAAATGTTGTATAAACAGAATGTTGACCAGATTGAAATCCATAAATAGTCTATAACACAAAATATAGAAACATATAATTGCTTTCATATGTGATACAAGTGAAGCAGAAAGTGCAAAGTTAATGCCTGTAAGTTTGGAGCTTGTCTATCACCTGTAAACTATATGAAACGCTGAGCAGATTAGTGATAAAGTAGAAGACAGCTGTGGCTCCCAGAAGACTGTCCCCTTATCACAACAACACAGTCAAACGTGGCCAAGCCTGACAAACAGCTACGGATTTTTAATTATTATATTAACTTTAATGTCCTGCAAATTGGGGCAATCTAATAGAAAGCAGGCTGGTATTAACACAGAGACAAGGAATAAATAGGGACCCTAGATGCCCCTGTGTCCTGATCCTGTTCTGTGGACCCGGACCCTCCCTTCCTTCACCTGGCTGGATGATCTGGTGCCTGGCTGGGGTGGCTCTGGTCCTGCCGTGGGTGGGAGCTCTGGTCCTACAGACTTGAATAGATGTACATTAGTCTTGGACACATCTGCAGCTGTCTGTCCATAGGAGTGGATCTCTCCTTCACTGTGGTTCTCCTCGAGGTTTCTCTTTTTTTTTTTTTTTAGTTTTTCCTTGCCGAGAAGAAGGGTCTAAGGACAGAGGATGTCCTGGGACACTTTTCCATTTGCTTGTTTTCTGTTGATTAATTTGCTTATCTGTTTCTGTTGGTTAAATCTATTCTCATGTTCAGCCCGAAGAGGCGACTGCTGCTGTTGTGATTTTGGGCTTTACATAAATAAATTAAATTAAATTGAGAATCGGATTACAGAACGCTCAAGGGCAGCAACAGGATTTGCACAGATACAGAGCTGGAGCGTCTCTCTTGACTTGTCAATCAAACAAAAACTGAACGAGCAGAGGAAGACGATGAGGGAATGAGTGACAGCTGAGGGAAAAACCGCGAGGAAGCAAAAGATGGACTGGAACAGGTTAGGAAATGGAGCTGGAGTGGGAATGAATACGGAAATAGTCAGAACTGTGACACCCCCAGCTAACTTATTTTTTTTTTAAATATTCAAAGCTTTGTGAATTTTAAGACTCTGCTCTTAATTGTATACTTCAGGAGTTAATGATTAATATTAAGGTCTTCTTTTGTCAAATTGATCAAATTTATGAATAAAAACAAGTTTGATTTAAAATAGTTGGGAATGATATTTCTATGTCCTCTTAAATCTCAACATCAGAATCAGAAGACAATATAAAGAAAGTGCAACAGAAAAACATGAATAAGTGCAAATAAGGGCATGCATAAAGTTAAAAAGACATGCTTTGAAAAATAAAATAAAAGGTAGATATACATACAACGTAAGACTAGATTGAATCCAAAAGAACTTCATTGATCTCACAGTGGAGCCATACTTGACCAAACATCCTTGTCCTAGAGTCATGACCCCCTGGAGACTCCTGAGAAGTGTTGGGGGCCCAGCTTTTATTGTTCTAAATGACTGTAGCACAGTATACAAGCTATTTTGTTTGTATTAGTGATTGCACCTCATAAATGTTGTATTTATCACCTCTACTGTCCAGTGCAGTCACCTTCTATAGGCTAATGACTCCGAACTCTACTGACACGTTTAATGTGATTTACTGTAAAGATGAAGAAGAAGCCGGGTCGTCCCAGCCAGGCCAAGGTCTATACATAATGTAGCACATGCAAAGATCCTCTGTCCTTCCTCTTCCACCTCCTCTGCAGTTTTGACATGTAGATCAGCCTCCGACAACAACAACAAGCGAAAACATCCAATTAGGAGCGAAAGAGTCGACACTTGAGAGTCACAAAGATGTAACAATGAAGAGCACTGAGGGAGAAAAGCAGCAAGTACACTACAGTACCGCTGAAGAAAAACAAGAACCACAAATGGAAAATAGTTTGAATCAGCTGACCAGATGACCACTTCTTGCTCTAACTTTATAACGTAGTATGGTCCACAAATGAAACAGTCGACTGTGTGACCTTATCCCACTGCAATCATCCTCTCATCAGCACAACACAAGGAAAAAGTGAATCTATATCTAAATCATTGTGAGTGAGAATGCAAAGAAAGAACCCTGTATTTAAACGTATTTAAATTCAGTTTGCTTTATTTTAATCTTATTTCATTATATTACTATTATTATTATTTTATTTTATTAACATTACTTTAATTTTCATTGAATTATATCAGTATATATACCTCTTCTGCTTGTCTCTATTTTTTTTTCATTTATTTTATATTTTTTCTGTTCTCACACAATCTTCTGCTTTCATGCTTGTCAAACTAAAACACAAAACAAACCTGCCAGGCCTCATACGGTGTGTTTTTGCAGAGTGATGGACTCCATTTCTTAAACTTTACAGCTTCTTGGGGCTCCATGTTTTTCACAGGGTCATTTATATATTGCAGGCATATGTAGACAGAAACAGAAATGTGTACAATATATACCTCTGTATGTAGCATGTAAATGATGAGTGTGTTGCTACGTGTGTGTATGTGCCCTACATCGCTGACCATTGTGAAAAATAAAACTGAATTGAAATGGAATATGTCTTAACTGTATGGGTGAATGCTTTGATTATAGTAGCTGCCTGTTTTCTTCCCTTCCTGTCACATTTTATGAGCTGTGGGTGCTTGTCTTGCCCTATAAGTTAGGCACACAGCCAGGCAGTGGTTAATGAGTGACCTATTAACAAGATACCAGGGTTTGACAATGACAAAAGTAAATATGTAAATAAAGTATATCATGTTTTCACTAACTATCCAATGGCAAATTAATCAGATAATCAGTCTGTCAGTATCCTTTCACACTCTGCAGCTTGAATCTTACACAGGTCTTGTTATCACTAACCCGCTGACAATGACAACAAACTGACGCCATCTGTAAAACGCAGCACCGGCAGCTCAAACTCGGCTAAAAACACACACCGAGCATTCACACAACAGCTCAAACTCTGCTCAACCACACGCTGAGCACTGGCACTAAAGGAACTGGGAGGTGTTTACGAGAACCGAAACTATCCACCGCTTTGAAGCAATTTCCCTTAAAAGAAGCTTACTTTAGCAAATCACAAGTGGTTTCCCAAATTGCACTACCAATGAAATGAGAAAACATTAATAGCAATATATTTTATCAGGTATAGTAGGTGTTTATTACCACAAACACATTATTGAGAGGGTACAGATAGTACTTTTGAAAGGGCGCACCACTTTCATCAGTACTTTTACAAACACTTTAGCAACAGTTCTGATGAAATTGTCACTTTTACATCACATTAGACAATAGCTGGATGTTTTAAACTTGGTGCCTCTCTGTTATTGGCTGGTCTTCGTTCATATCCTGTTTTTCTTCTTGCTAAATGTGACTCATAGTTTGAAAATACTGCGCCTAATTTGTGGTTTTCACAGAACAAGCAACTGCACATCCTGCTGGCCTTCTTAAAGTCACTGTCTACTTTTAACTTTGATTCAGTAAAGAATAGATTTTGTGTCTTTTCCTTT
Source organism: Periophthalmus modestus (assembly GCA_019594935.1). Taxonomy (NCBI): domain Eukaryota; kingdom Metazoa; phylum Chordata; class Actinopteri; order Gobiiformes; family Gobiidae; genus Periophthalmus; species Periophthalmus modestus. The sequence continues at coordinate 6,974,262 of JAIEZT010000068.1, forward strand.
CACTTTGATAATTGTTTCCACTTTCACATTGAGTAACTCCAGTTTAATAATTACCTTATGATGCCGTGTGTCGTCCTTTACACTGGACACGCACTGATAAGTTTAATGCCAGTCTGTGCAAAACCTTAAAAGCAATAACACCTCCATAGAGATAAGCTAGGCACCCCTGGACTAGAGGATTACTCAAACATGTGTGAATGAAACAAAACCCAACTCCAGATATGTTTTTGATAAGGTAATGACATTATAACATGGCTTAAAACTCACAAGAGTCAATTTAACGTAATATCTTGAATGGTAAAGTATTGTAGACTGAGGTGGCCAGAGGTGAGAAAAGGTCATAAATGACTTGAGTTTATTTAATCCGGTGTTATTTCCTCTACTAAATGACACACATTAGCATACAGAATACTCATGTGTGGGTTTTAACTACAACCATGAAACTATTTCACCTGAATGTGACCAAAAGCTGTCACTTCAGTCCTCTATATCCACAAAAGGTTCAGCCTGTCCCAGCGCTGAGAGGGTTAACAGGCCCGAGCGCAGGGGGTGAATGGAGGCCCCCTCAGCAGCTGTGCACTTAACATCTGCCTGCTACGGACAGCTGCTTGGGTTAACAGGCAAACCAAAAGTACATTCAGAGCTGACTATGAGTGAATGAGTTTTAATTGAGATGAGTTTAAATGCTCGTAACACATGGGACGGGTCTGTTTAAATTAGTCCTGGTTTAGTTCGCTTAGATCAGACTCAGGAGTTTCATTATTTAATGTTGATCCAAAGTAAATCAGGCCCTATGCAGATTTTAAAATGATCTTCTACTTCGTACATTTTGCAGGAGCTATTTGCCTTTTTTGGTTTATTCTAAGATTTAGTTTTGGTGAATTTACATATTTAACTATTTTTTTAAACATTTTTGCTAATTATACGGAGCCCTGCAGATGACGGAAAGGAGAGGAATAATAAAAAAAAATACATAAAAAATAAAAATACATAAATAAAAAATAAAAATACATTCATTAAAAATAACAAAATAAAAAATAAAAGATATATTAACTTGAGGGAATGAGATATTATCTTGAGAGAACGACATAATTATCTTGAGGGAACATAATAATTTCTATACATATATTTTCACGAGCGCACAAGATATTTAACTTAAAAAATAAAATCTCATTCTCTCATGATAATTAAGTCATTCCCTCAAGATAATATCATGTGGGGAAAGTAATATCTCGTGGCCACGCATTAATGTTATATTCTACAAATGTCCTATGCCGGGTTCCGTAATTCGTTTAATCAAATGTGTTATGTTTATCTTAGCACCTTTTCTGTTGAGTTGGTTTAGTCTGAGGGGGATAAAGGTGGTGCAGGTGGTACAGGTGGACCACAGTGCACCTGGGTGGGCCTGTGGCTTTTATCAGACGGCAGGAAATGCAGCAAGTCGGCCTTTCAGTCAATCAAACATTTATTTATATAGCACATTTACAAACAACCATAGTGACCAAAGTGCTTCACAGGTTTAGCCTCACAAAAAACACAGCAAACATCAAAATACAACAGAGCCATGCATTAATGTTCAAAAACTGACCGTGGTATCTGCTCAAACAGTGTCAAACGCCAGTGAATAAACATAAGTCTTTAGTAAAGTCAAGTTTTAAAATGGAGATTGTGCAGCTCAAATGTGGAGACTGAGATTGCTCTGTTCCCTTTGCTCAAACAGCAGCTGTCAGCAGACCTCAGGGCTCTGGTGTGTGTGAAAACAGAACTCTGCCTGTCACGATTACACATTTTGAGAACACACAATATATTGCTACAGAGGAATACTGCAATAACCTTAAAGCAGGATAGTCCCAGTGAACAAATGTTTAAAAAGACAGTGTCATTAAAAGACATGAGCAGCAACATATAAATGAAGAATGAAGCAATACTTAGCCATAGAAGTTATGTTTTCAACCCTCTACAGCTTAAATCTTATATCAAAAATAACAAAATCTGCCCATTACTGCAAAAAAACTATACACACGATAAATATTGAGCTCCAAAATATGTTGATCCAGCCATTATAAACTGAACTGAATTAAACGAATGGAAATGCATCTCTGGACTTTGACTTTGTGAAGCTTATACTGCATTACACCATATACCCACAGTGCTAAAGTGACTATTTGAGTTATAGTTTAGTCTGTTAGTCACCACACATTTATTTAATATAAACTTGTTAATGTGGGAAAAGATGAGACAATACATTTACTTGGGGTTAATATTCCATTCAGTGTAAATACATAAGTACATTTTTGTTTTTTTTCAGGATTCATAAATCAAATGTTTTGTCTCTCCATCTGCCTTGACTGAAGAGCAGCTGCACACAAACCTCTGACAGACTTGTGCACTGCTGTGACTCGGGATCATTACATCTATCAGCCGCAATACTGTTGTTTCTGTCGTTCATTGTAGTTCACTATGGAGTGGGCGTAATCCAGATGCTGACCGCAGAGGGAACATTAATTTCGCAGTTTAGTAAAGCATAATGTAAAGAATAACTTGAATGAATGGTGCCATTTTATTTTCACAGTAAATAAATAGGGTAAATGTTAATTATTGTGATATGTATACATAGTCACTTACAGGGCTGTTCCTTAGTCAGTTAATCGGTCGATAGTGTTGATCATAACTTGTATTAGTCCATTATATCCTTATAATATATTGATTTAAATTATAAGGATTTATATGGGACACAACAGTAGAAGTATTTAGTGAGTGCAGTTTGGGTCAGATACAAAGAGATATCTGACCCAAACTGAGCTTTATTTATTTCTTTATTTTTATTTTAAAGAGCTTTTAATCAACTAATAGACCAAAAGAACATGTCTTTAGTCAACCAAGATTGTCTTCAGTTGCCTGTCACTGATGCATGTAACTGTGTAATATGTTTGCTCACGTTTTTTTTTATAGTTAAAAAATTGTTTGGTTGTTTAAGCCTTTTAATTATTAAACTGACAACACTATGACCCCAGGCCCTGGTTTAATCCTGTCTGGGTCATTGATTCTTGATTGATTTTTTACTCTCAGTCTGTCACCATCGAAAACATGTGTGAAGGCATGTGTCTGTCCTAGAAGTCTGGATTTTAAATGGACAATATAAAAAGAACTGACCCAGGATACTCCAACACTCCTACATTAAACAGCAATGACTTACTAGAATTGTAAAATTAATTGGAACACAGATTAAAAAAAAAAAAAAAGTCTCATTATTACAAACCTAGGGGTGAACTTATTAAGCTTGATTTTTCTTTTCATTTTTTATGTACCCCTTTAGGCCTTTTCAACCATCGCTGCTTCTGGAAAAAAAAACTCAAGCAGCGCGCGCCATCTAGTGAATAAATTGCGTCATTTCATCTCACGTGACCACTGTCATGTGATCAATGCGGAAGTCACAGTCCACAGACGCAAAACCATGAGTTCACAGCAGTAGTTTTGCTCTTTATTTGTAGTTATTGAAGCATGGTCCGGTGTTTTCTGATCCACACGGTGTGCGGGCTGACTGCGCTGGGGCCCGGGGACAGCAGGGTCCTCTACTCCCGGGTCTTTGGTCCAGATGAGCCCGAGCACAACCAGAACCAGGAGCTGAGCCCGGAGGAGCTGAGGCTGCAGCTGAAGGAGAGGCTCGCGGTGGTCGCCAGGTCAGTAATATAGGAGGCATATGTATAGTAAAGTATTTATTGGTGCAAAATAACCAATCCTTGTAGAATAAATGCAGTTGAACTGAACAGACTTGTTCAGCCCACTTTGTATTTGTTCTATTATTGATTATTATTGATATACACAGACTAATGAGGCCTGAAACTTTCTTTCTTATTCAAAAGATGGCTACCAAATTTCTCATCATTCTGAAACCAAAAGTGTATTTCTTTGTTAAGTAAAAAATACACATATTTTTATGGGCCCAACAACAGCAATGGCAATAAAAGATCATCGTTGAAACATGCACATATATTTTGCAGAAAAAATAACAAAAAACAATTGATAGCTCATGCCTGTACCAATTGTATATAGGGTCTGTAGGGTCGTTAAGGCTGAAACTGGAGACAGTAGATGTTTACAGTTTCAGTGGTTAGCCCCTCCCTTCAGATAGATTATTAGGCAGTGTCCACCAGCAATCTGACCAGAACTGAAGAAAGTGGCTTCGATGAGCAGCGAAAAGTCTTCACTCCTACAACAGTTTGTTCAGTTGACAGATTTACAGATTGCGCACACTGTATAACTTAAGTTGTGTTTTCTTTCTAATTCTAAATACAACATTATTTACATGCTATTGTTGCTGTGTTGCAGGCAGGTGCGCAGTGCAGTGTCCCTGTCCCGTGATGCCTCTGGTCGACAGTTGGTAGAGGTGGTCCCTGGAGAGGAGGGGCTGGCGGTGCAGGAGGCCGACATTGGGGTGGTGCGCCTCCGAGCGGGACAGCCCTTCTCTGGGGAGACGAGTGCTCTATGGCTGGGCGTCCTGAACCTGGGCTTCACTCTGGTCTGCGATCCCAATGACAACCTGCTTCTGGCTGAAGGGACGCTCCGGACCCTGGCCCGCCTCTGTATGGAGCACCTGCACATGCTGGGGCAGGGCAGTGAGGTCAGTGCAACAGATCAACAACAGATCTCATTTTCATACAAAATTAAAGCTAAACCTTTTACTGTAATGTGTCAACCAAAGTTTTTGTCAATGTATTATTATTTTTTCTTTATATGAACCACAGAAGAGAGGATGTGGTAATTCTGTTTGAATTAATATTGCATCTTGTTAGTGCAGTTTGATTCAGATGCATGCCAGATCATAGTAAAGCCCCTTTATTTGACAATTAAATGTTGACCAAGAATTTCTTCAGTCAGTTATAGCTCTAGTATGTGATGAATTATTATCATAAATCAATCATATCAAAAACATTTAACAAAACAGCAGCAGAAATGCAAAGAACCAACAACCAAAAACATCCAAGAACAATCCAAGAGCATAGAGCAATACAAATGTGTATTTTATATTATTTTTATTATTTAAATTAATCAATCAATATATCTTTATGTATCTCAGAGGGGCACAATATTATGTATTCTTTGGGTGTTATACTCTGTAGTTTGCACTCTCTTAAAACATTAACATGGTCATGAATAATACAGAATGCAGTCGATTGTATTTTTTTAAGAATGATAAAAAACACACAAGGAAATTAAAGAATTTTGCAATTCTTCTAACAGTCCTACTTCACAGAGTCAGTGTAATCTGGCTAAAAGCTCAAGGATTCCACCAAGACATGTTTAATCAATATAAAAGTTATTGCACAACAGGAGACACTGAAACACTGAAAGAAACAAATATTAGACATTTGTTGGTAATTTTGATGGTTTATTTCTAATGTTTTGCTCAGGTTCTTCTCAAGAGTAACCGCATTGACTTCTTGCTCAGTCGCTTGCTTCCTCACGGACAGCTCCTCTTCTTGAATCACAAATTTGCTCAGAGTCTGGAGAAGGAGGTGGCGCTCTACATGACTAAGTGAACCCTGACCCTGAATGCCACCTGAACTTTAAAATCATGAACTACCTCAGCCTCAAGTCTCAAGCCAAAAAACAACATCTATGGGATCACTTGTGTCTTGTCTAGACTGCACTACCGGTCAGATCATTGTACAGACTAGGGCTTGGCGACGAATCGGCTCCATTATCAGCATCGGTGACATTATAGGGTCCGATATAACAAATTTGCAGATATTTAAGACAGATATTTTTTTCTGTGCACCCATGTGTCATTCCCAGTTTGTTCTTACTGTATCCAATTTGTCTTTTTGAACAGACTAATGAGTAAAATGGAAACAGAAGAGCAATTAGGGTAAAAATCATCATTACACATTATTAACACATTATTTTGTATCCTAGATAAATACAACTTGTTGAATTTTTTCTTTACAAGAGAATTTGTGAATTTTACTATAATGTTGTGGGCTTGATTTTTAGTTCTTAATATTTTTATCTACATTATCTACAAGACAAAAAAATCCATACATCTAGTTTTCATACAAGTAAATCTGAAGTACCGTATACAGTTCCTTATATTATAGTATATATAGGGTTGCATGTTAGAATGCAGCATTATCACTTTGGCAGGTACTAGTCTATTTCTTGGCAGTAAATAGACTTTTTCCACATGGACCCAGTTGCAAACCAATGGTAAATATGTTCCTTAGTCGACTGGTGCCTTGTTGTTGACTGTGTAGGAGTTGAAATCCTGTTTGTCAAATGGAGGAGTGGAAAGGAGAACGAGGCACATCAAAGTGAGCAGCTCGGAGAGGCCAGTTCAAACCTACTTGTCAACATTAAATGCTGCTATTTATCTGATTCAGACCACTCCAAATGTCACTGTGCGACCTTGGGGAAATCAGGCCCTCCGCGGTTATTTGTGGACAGTTGTTTGCGCCGCTTTTAATGGCCACACAAGTGAATCACGGTGACTTGATGGTGGACCTTTTGTTCCCTGTGGAGGAGGACATCAAAGGTTTCAAGTATTATGTAGAGCGAATGTGAATAGAGATGGAAGAAAATCAGGTTTAATGTCATTTCCAATCGGAAGTGTCGTGACTGAGAAAATTGTTGATTCAATTGTAATGCATGTCTTACTTAAGACAAAATGAAGTGTATTATAAGATAAAAGACAGATATAAGAGCCCTTTTGTTGTATTTAATGTAATTCATGCCAATTTATGTCCTTTTCAAACCTGGAACAGATAAAAATAAATCTAGGGAATTACCTGGACTTGTTTTCTTACTTCAGTTCTGTCTGGCCTAGGATTATATAATTATGTAATAGCTCGGGAATAACAATCATTTCTGCTGTATTGTATTATATTGTTATGAATTAAACTGACAAAATAAAAATGCAGGAGACAAAACAAAGGCTTATTTAGGACTAGAAAATCTTAAAATCAACCTTTTTAGAGTTTGATTAAAAAAAACAATATATTTACGACCGATCTCAATACTTATTGCAATATATATTATCCAGCCCTACCCAGAATGTTCCAGAGTATGGCGTTAAACATATCCATGGACACTTGCAGGTGGTGCCACCAGACAAAGTGACAGGTCAGATCTATGGACAGACTACTCTGTTCATGGGGTATACTTATTTTCTAACAAACTTATAGTTTGTTAGTTAATTCTGAACCTCAGCTGTGCCTCTAAATGAGGACATTTACTTGTGTAACCGGACTATTCCCACTCCCATTGACCTGAGAAACCCTCTGTTTCATGCTGGCTTTTCCATCTAGATGGCTTTATTTTTGAATATGAGAAAGTGTCTCTGAATGCAGGCATCAGTCGCTTTGATCTTTTTTTGTAAATTAAAAAATAAAATACATTTTGTTTTTACCCAAGGCGTATTCTTTGAAACTCATGTACTTTGCAATCAAGGACACAGTGAGTTTGAAAAATTAGGTGCACAGGGGAAGTTAAAATCTGCATGAAAGAGATGGAGAGGCCGTGTTTGTCCCAATGGGGAAAAAACTCCACATCAGACGCATCCCAAAACACCTGTGAACCTGCCCCCTGAGTGCCCAGTGCTGAGAGACCAGCAGAGGGCAGTGTTGCAACACTCTAACTCTAACTAAGCTCATAGCATGACTTGGATGCTTTTAAACAGAAAAAACTAATGTAACATGTATTTTATCCATGCTTTCAAATTAAATGAGCAAACGGTATGCCGACCTATACTTTTCATACCCCTGAAATAACTTTTCACATAATATTTGGCTGTCTGAGTACCTTCAGTTCTAAATCGGGATTTTATCAAGTCTAAATTAGGACTAAAAGGGGTCCAAAAAGCAAATGCTCAAACTCCAGTGTGCTCTGTGCCACCAGAGTACCAGTTTTGCATAGAAGAATTGCCTGTCCTTGTATTGGAAACATTGCTTCACCACATCATTGAAATCTGTTTTCATCTCTATATCATCTCTATATTAAACACACCAATACATTTTATGCAAAAACACAGGACTTTCCCACACACGACTTTAAGCTACTGGTTTTTAAACTCCTCCTGGTGGTACGCAAGGTCCTCTACAATTCTAGTACTCAATTTAGGGTCAGATTTATCCACATTATTGTTTCCTTTTGGTAAATTCTTATCTAGAACTGTAGTGTTGTCTAATTTAAGACCTGCTTTAGCCCTGATTTAGACCTGGCATAATCCTACTAGACCCTTTTTGGTGGCACTTGAGAAGCCAAATTTTCCTTAGAGTACTTAGTGTGAAAAGTTTGAGAACCACTGAGTTCGAGCGTCTCCACTTGGGGGCGGTGTGTAGCCAGTCTTTCAAACCTCCTCAGACTGTGTAGCTGATAAGAAGAAACAAATGTTGACTCCTGAGCAGCAACTCCAAATCAGGAATGCAGCGGCAGCATCTAAACAATTTAAATAGAGGTGCTAGACATCAAACGCACCACGCTCTGTTCATTTTCCAGTCTGTGTGTGAGACTGTTTGTAATTACATCTAATTAGACACACTGACACTGGAGCCTGATCTGGGCCTGAAAACAGCTGTTTGATGGGATGCACGGGCGAGAGTCAAGTGGAGACTACAATCACTCAATATGATGTTGTCTGTGGTTGTGTAAGGGGAGGGCCCTTACACAACTATATTTGTCTCTATTTTCTCAGTCTGGAGTAAGGATCATGCATGCATTTTACAAAACTAAGATTAAAATGGAAAAAATAACCAGCTATTACGCTATAATTGTTTGGATTTGATTTACATATGTCTGCTGCTTGTCAAGACCAGTGGTGGAAGGTAACAAAGTAAAAGTAGTAAAGTACTGTACTAAAGTAGAATACTTTTTACTTTTATTTGACTACATTTGAGAGCATGTGTTTGTATTTTCTACTCCACTACATTTTTTTTATTGAACTGAAAAGTAAAAAGTAAAAAGCAGAAATCAAGTTTAATAATGAAACTAACTCTGAGCACTTATCTGGAACACGAACACAAGGACCGGATTGGAGCCATTAGCTGCAGTACAGAAAAATCTGATGCAAAAACAATCTTATGTAACTTTCAAATGGTCTTTCCCTCAGCGACAACGATAAAGTGGGTCTTTCTTCCACTTGATTCAGACCTGGATTAGTCCTGGTGTAGTCCTGGTGTAGTCCTGGTGTAGTAGTCCTGGTGTAGTCCTCCTGGTGTAGTAGTCCTGGTGTAGTCCTCCTGGTGTAGTAGTCCTGGTGTAGTCCTCCTGGTGTAGTCCTCCTGGTGTAGTCCTCCTGGTGTAGCCCTCCTGGTGTAGTCCTCCTGGTGTAGTCCTCCTGGTGTAGTCCTCCTGGTGTAGTCCTCCTGGTGTAGTCCCGGTGTAATCCTGCTTTAGACCTGGTGTAGTCCTGGTGTAGTCCTGCCTTAGACCTGCCTTAGACCTGGTTTAGACCTGCCTTAGACCTGCCTTAGACCTGGTTTAGACCTGGTTTAGACCTGGTTTAGACCTGGTTTAGACCTGGTTTAGACCTGGTTTAGTCCTCCTTTAGACCTGGTTTAGTCCTGATGTAGTACTGGTTTAGACCTGGTTTAGACCTACTTTAGTCCTGCTTTAGACTTGCTTGAGTCCTGCTTGAGTCCTGCTTGAGTCCTGCTTGAGTCCTGCTTGAGTCCTGCTTGAGTCCTGCTTGAGTCCTGCTTGAGTCCTGCTTGAGTCCTGCTTTAGTCCTGCTTTAGTCCTGCTTGAGTCCTGGTGTAATCCCGTGTTGTAGTTGTGATTGCATGGCTGGTTTCATCTCGCTGTGTTTGATTTCTGGTCATTGTAGTAGCTCTTGCTGATCTGACTTAACCCTCCTTACAATCCTTTGGGGACTAAGGTACTTTTTGTATTTGAAAGCTCTGCATGTTGTGCTCATTTATGCTGCGTTCATGTGGTCCCTGGGTGCGTGGGTTTCAGATGAGATGGGGTTCCGACTCGTTGCATTCATGTGCTTTTATCTTGAAAAATCAGGATTTGATGTTGGTAGTAATAAAATCACTGAGTCTTCATGTTAACAGCTTTTAATAGAGATAACCAGCTGCCATGGTAATTAATTCATCTGTTGCTCTTATAATATGGACAACTGCAGTGGTGGAACGTGACGAAGTAAAAGTAAAATAGTAAAAAATAGATATCTGTACGTTACTTAAGTACATTTTAAAGTGGATACTTTTTATTTTTACTTCACTACACTTGAGAGCAGGTATCTGTACTTTCTACTCCACTACATTTTGAACAGGACTGAAAAGTATAATCATTTCTTTTATTACTGTTTGAGACCTGCTGAAAAGGCTGAGGGGGTTATGTTTAACACGTTCATAATTTAAGCAAACAAAAATATACATATATATATATAATAACAGCTATAATATATTATAACTTCAAAATCTGTCTGTAATACTTAAAAAATGTACTTAAAGAGTAAAAAGTAAAACGGGTACTGTAATATTTTTACTTAAATAGACTTTTTCATGTGATACTTGATTGAGTTACTCTGATATCTGTACTTTTACTTAAGTAACAAAACTGAGTACTTCTTCCTCCATTGGACAAATGACACTAAACCCCTAAATTTAATAACATTTAATCAAAAAGCTCAAATGTTTAAGATGAAATGACAAATCTCTGTTTTTCAGAAGTCTGGTTTTGATCAAAGTTCTCCAGTTGTTTGTGCAGCTTGTGCAGCATTCATGCGCTTTTTTCAACTTAGAAAAACATGTCCCCAAGTTCCCGAGCACCACATAAACACAGCATTACTCTCCAAACTGGAACATTTTGCCATCTCTCCTTTTCCTATTTCCACTTTAAGTGCCCTCAAACTCTCATCATTTTGAGACCGGTCCAAAGTTGACATTGTCGCATCTCATCTATGTGTGATGTAGGTTAGCTGTGAGCGCTTTGAAGTTCAATGAGCATGGTTCAAAACACAGACGAAGGCAGGAAGATGTGGTCCACAAAGGTTTTACTTGTCTTGTAATTCAATAATCTACAAAGCGCACGTGCCAAGAAGTGCAATGTGCAATATGGAGGTTAGGAGCTGTTTCTTCTCCAGCAGCAGAACACAGAGTGATGAGATGAAGTGCCTCAAATCTGGTCTGACTGATGGATAAAACCATGTACGCTAAAACAGGGATGGCAAATTAACATTAGCTTTAAAATATTAGCCTAAACACTCCATATAGCAAACCCAAACCACAAATTATTCAAACCCCAAAGTACATACATAAAACCCTATAACCATGCACCTGCTAAACTTTAAAAATCATACACCAATAAAACACCTTTCCAGCTTCCTCTGCACATTATTGTGTCTTGGTCCAGCGCTGAATCCTTGTTTCAGGGGGACACAAGAACAGGTGGCACATGCAAAAACACCATTCATTAAAACACTAAAAACACACATTAACACTTGAAAACATTCTTAAACTGATATTGCACCATGTATGTTGCACAAACTCAGACCAAAAACAATTATGTGGATTTTTTTATATGTGCAAATATGTTTAAAAGTGCTATATGTGCAATTTAAGGCGTCTCAAGTGAAGGATGTAGGTGCTCGAGTGCCTTACTTGTACAAATAGGCTGGTTTGTTTCACTTTGTCAATCTTACTCCTCTGCCTCCCACTATAACCTCCAGTTTCTGCAACAAAAAGATTTCCAATAGAATCTGGTAGCGGTCAATTGAATATGCCAACTTTAAGCATTTTGGTCTTAATATTCTCCCCTCCTGCCTCATTTCATGTCTAACTGTTGTGCAGTGTGTGGTGAGACGAGTACGAGCTCCGTCAGATACAGAAGCGATTTCAATACAAACTTGGCAGCTTCTTTCCAACTTCTGTCAGGACACAACACTGAAATACCTCCACTAATACACCCCCCATTCATATATTACACATCATTTCTATTCCATTTCAAGCACACTCTGAAGTAGACAGTTGGAGAGGAGGCTAAATTGTAACAAATGTGTCTGAGATTATTCACAGTCACAATTACAAGGACCATAAGTTAGAAGATAAACAAATAGTGTGGTTCTGCGGTTCATTTTAAGGACAAACACTAAAGGCAAAACCCATTTTTTTGTTTTGTTTTGTCAGTCTGGTCTCTTAGCGTACAAGCTTTCAACAACAAAAATGTCCACTGTGCACCAAAAGATGTTTTAATGTTTAATTTAGTCAAGTTGGGTCCATAGAGTTATATGGGACATTGTAACTTCAAAAGCCGTTTTCTCAAAATACATTTCCCTCCCATAAGGATCACTCTTTAAAATAGCACCTACATGCAACAAACGTTCCAGCTTTGTATTTAACACTTTGACGAAATGTACAGAAGGATTTTATAAAAACTAATTCCAAGCCTGATTAAAGTTTTTTTTATTAATTTATTTATTTTTTAATTTAATATGACAACAAAATGAAGCAAGAAATTTAATCGTGGCTCCATCTATTTTTGAGATTCATATGTCCCCAAAAATGGCCAGCTTTGGTAGTTTTTACACAAAAAAATAGCTTATTTTTTATATGAAAATATCACATGATTAAAAAGTTGTGACACATTTTTATTTTATATTTGTGTGAGTAAACTACAGAAGTTTCAAACTGATATCTCTAAATTTAAGATTTTTTTTCCAAATCAGTAGTGTCTTGTCTTAATATATTCTTCTGCGAAAAAAGAAATATTTAGATGTAGATGTAAAGTCAAGTTTGATCGAGTTTAATAACTCCTCCCATCCTCGTTCCATCCTCCTCCCGACCTCCTACCGACCTCCTCCCATCCTCCTCTCGACCTCCTCCCAACCTCCTCCCAACCTCATCCCATCCTCGTCCCAGCCTCCTCCCAGCCTCTCCCCCATTCTCCTCCCAACCTCCTCCCAACTTCCTCCCATCCTCGTCCCATCCTCCTCTCGACCTCCTCCCAACCTCCTCCCAACCTCCTCCCATCCTCGTCCCAGCCTCCTTCCATCCTCCTCCCAACTTCCTCCCATCCTCGTCCCAGCCTCCTCCCAACCTCCTCCCGACCTCCTCCCGACCTCCTCCCAACCTCCTCTCATCCTCCTCCAACCTCTTCCCAACCTCCTCCCATCCTCCTCCCGACATCCTCCCAACCTCCTCCCAACTTCCTCCCATCCTCCTCCCATCCTCCTCCCATCCTCCTCCCATCCTCCTCCCATCCTCCTCCCAACCTTCTCCCATCCTCCTCCCATCTTCCCATCAACTTTTGTGGTGGAGGGTTTGCTACTGAATTACTTGTCTCCATGAAAAAGTTTCTGCTTTGCTTACAATGTTCCATGGCATTACATTTATCTATATGCATGGAGCGGGTGAAACCAACAGGCGTAGTTACAGGTCAGATCTGTGGAGAGGCGTCATTAATGCTCAGGGTAAAAATTATGTTTTTCAATGTATTTTTGCCCAATGAAAGCATCTGTGGTGAAATAAATGCTAGACAGATAGAGAATTCATTTAATACTATAGGAGAAAATCAGTCGCCTCTTTCGACAGACAGGTAGCGCACCCTTCACCAAAAAAGTTATGCAGTCCACCCTTAAATTTGCACACTGTCGAACAAGGAGAGTTTATTGGCGAAACAACACATTTTCAGTGTCACAAAAGACCTGCCTGACGTGTTCATTCCAGTGTTGCTCGCAGCCTGTGTAGGAGGGAGATTATTTTGCATGTTAGCTGCACTCCGCGTGGGCACCAACACGTTAAGCTTGCATTAATGTCTTGGATTTCACTGTTATGAATTCTGAATAGCTATAAGCTCGCACTGCAGCAGGTACAGCTCTCAAACACGCGCTTTTCATGTTGAAGTACACGAAAGGTACAAGTAGTTCTTTTATTCATTAGGGAGAAGCACTGTGTTTTCTCATAAGCATTAGAATCATTGCATTATCCAGTTTGAGCCAAGCTGTACAAATATCATCTCTAACTGAAGGGAATTGTTATGTGTGGACAGCATTACCTCCATATGAACTAAACGGCTTGAATCCAGTTTACTTTCTCTACTGCGACATTTAAATGTCTTGATACTTTGATATCGTCCCCCCCTGGCTACTCGAAGGGAGGATATCAAAGTATTTTTTTTTAGTACAGAATACTACTTTACATGATAGTACAGGGTCAGGTGGTTAAAAATATGAATTCGTCAAGGTACGTTATGTAACCTTTCTAGAGGAGAGTATGTAACATGCTTGTCTCCATGGAGATGATATTATTTTGCCTAAATGTTACACTGTATGACATTAACCCTTTAAGGACTGAGCAAATTATAGACCAGACATGTCAGACTCAGGCCCGCGGGCCAAATTTGATATAAATATATTTGGCCCGCGAGATCATATCAAATGTGTCAGAGCTGGCCCACCGGTATAGCGCCTCTAATACTACAAATCCCAGAATGCTTTGCAAATGTTTTGGCGCCGACCAGCCCCACTTCTGTTGACACTCATTAGTATCTGCTACATTTTGCCTCAATCAAATTTAATCCACCCCTTCTAGAAAAAAACATGTTGATGTTGTTGACATGTTTCCATAAGTATTTAGTTTGGCCCATGACTTAATCAGTTTTTAATTTTGGCTCTCTGTGAATTTGAGTTTGACACCCCTGTTGTAGACCATTATAGCTCGCCTAGACATTTTTTTTTTCTTTTTTTTGTACTTTTATGTACTTTTGTCTTTTTTCACACCACTAACTAATTTTACATATTCATCCTTATTTTTCCTTTGATGCATCATATAACTGAATGGGAGAATCCTGGCGGCACCTGCGCTCTGATTGGTTGCGGAGTTACGGTAATGGAAAGTCCTCAACCACGAGTCTATTGGCGGTGATTGCATCTGAGGTTATAGGGTTAAACTACATATTATAATCTTGCGTTGCATTTAAATACAGTAGTTCTTATTGACCAAAAATACATTGAAGAAATATTCATTCTTAGTGCGAGATCTGACCCGTAACTTGGCCTGTTAGCGTCATCTGCTCGTCTAAATGAAGATGTTTAAGGCTTGTGGATCTTAAGCTATGCAATAATAAGGTGGCATACACTCCTCCTGAAAAGTTACAGAATGCACCTTTATGCTATAATGTATTATAAATAACTTTAAAGATATTACTAATACTTTTGTTTTGGAAAATTATACCCTATTGTCCTCAAATCTGTATTGATTATCAAGCCTTCTCTTTAATATTTGCATTTTTCTATCATGACAAGACTACCGTGAATTGATTTGTTGATCTGTAAACAAGCAAAGTGATGGAGTTGTCTAGACTACGCGGTCCTGATGCTGTGATGGTGCCTCAGAGGAGATGGCAAACACTGGACCATCTGCCACCATCCTGCTCCGCTCATCATTATTTAACCGATTCTTTAACCGCACACCAAGACGGACCGATTAGTGACTCTTTCATACATTCTCTTTGACTTCTATTGCAGTACCATCTGTAACTGTGGCCCAATTAACCCAACAAAGCTATTTTTACCCCACTGCGAACCTTATGCTGCTTTATGGACGGCAATATTGGACATTAATTGAAGTTTTATTGTAATTAAAATGATAATGTGAGGTTATGGGTTGGGCGTCGTTTAGGAATCGTAATTTCAGCCACTATGGACAGCGGTGATAGATCCAGCACGGAGCAGCAGCTATTAAAATTATTACAAGCTCTGAGAATCTGAGACTGACTCGCACAGATGAATATTGCTGTTGTGTCCTTGGGCATGACACTTTACCCACCTTGCCTACAGTGTCTGCGCACATGATTTTGTGTGTGAATGGATGAGTGGTTCCTTGATGTAAGGTGCTTTGAGAGCCTTGAAGATAGACATATATATCAGCATAAGTGTGATCATTTTACAGTGAATTAGATGCACTTTTCTGATGTAGAACAAGCTAACCCACAACTATTTTCATTGTTACATTTAAGACTGTTTTAACTCCAATTGACTATACACATTTTGGCAATCAAGAAAACAAGTGATTATCTATGGCAGGCCTGTCCAAACTAAGGCCCAGGGGCCAAATGCGGCTCTCAGACCAATTTTTGATGGCCCTCATGCCTCTTCCTAAGCTGGCCCAATTGATCAGGAAGTATTTTTTACAACAAAATGAAGCAATTCTACCTCTGTAACCCAAAAAACATCACATTGCATTGTGACACAGACCTAAAAATAATCTTCCAAGTCTTATTAAAGGTACAATGTCTCTGTCAAACCTGTGTTAAAAGCACCATTTGACTCCCTGTATCGACACTGGTTTGTGGCCCTCTGCTTCAGATATGTTTCAGTATGCGGCCCTTGGTGAAAAAAGTTTGGACAACCCTGATCTATGGCATCAAACTTATTTATCTCAATGGACAGAAGCAGTCCCTCATTTTGCGTAATCGTTCAGACTCATCTGTAGTTCATACTGTACATAGTGGCTCAAGCTGAAATTGAGCGAAACTGCCTACCTCCTGGTTCTTCCTTCTCCTTTGCCTTGACATTTGAGAGCTAAATCATGAGGTGAACACGTAGCTCCTCACTGCCTCTCACACCTCCTTAGTCCTGTCGCTGCTTTTGGTGGATCCAAATCCTCCTAACCAGCGACCGGAACTACAGCTGTTCAGTAAAAACTACAACACCCAGAAAACGAACTACAACAAACGCACCATAATCCAGTGCTGCACTCTGAGTCTTATGAGATTTATTTAAATCTTTCAGGCTTTACTGTCTGCGTTTTCATCACAACGTTAACCTACAGAAATAAAGTGACTGTACATGAGTGAAATGACTGCCTCACATGTATGATCTCTGGAAAGTTTACATGTGAACCACCTCCAAAGTGATTTAAGCACAAGCGTAGAGCAGGTTATGATACGTAATCTCCAGACTCACCATCAGCACAAATCCCCTGTCACAGAAAGAACAATTACATTTCACTTTCTCTTGTTGTGGAATTTTGTATCCCCTGCAACAACTTATTTTCCCTAACGCTACTGAATCCTGTCTGCTTAATATGTTATAAAGCTGAGTTTATGTATGCATAAGATTTTAATTAGGCTAATCATCTGCTGCAGTGTATAACTTGTAAATTAGTATTTGGAAACTTTTGGTGAATTGTTTGATGCCTCATAGCTCCTTGCTGCTGGTTAGAAGCTCCCAAGTTTCCTATTGTAAAGGAGCTAAGAAAGGAAGCATAATGTCTCCTTTCCTAACTCCTTCCTAACTTCACAGTTCGGATGGACCTTGTCATGGTTGCCGATGACGTACATCTGGGTCAGTGATAAAGAAAGGTCAGAATCTCCATGGAGACATTGAGCACAACCTTCTATGTACACAGATACCAGCATTAAGACATATTTTGACTCATCTGTTCCTTTACATACAAACATTTTACTTTTCACCATCACCCAGTGCTCCTGCTGTCTCCACGTTGACATTTTCCATTGGTTTGCGGCCCGTAGACAGCGCACTCCACATCAGCGCTGATAAGATCTTCTGATGAGATGTTGAACACGGTAATTCAGTTCAAATGATTGCTATCTCCCCATTGCCGACACACAGAACGACGCTATCTTAAAACCGCGGTAATAAAAAGCGCAGTGATGCGTGATGGGATTTCCACGGTGCAGAGCCTATTTTAATCACATCCCTCCAAGATCTCACAATCTCTCATCTGGATGCTAATGCCACTCAATTAATTTGCCTTACAAAATACACTAATTTGCACCTCCTTAAAAATATTAAAATTATTTATAACCTCGACTTTTTGCCCTCTCCGATTTAGTGGAGTCAATTAGCAGTGCTAACTCAGTCCTTGCAGCACGTGATAGAAAATACACAGTGCGAAGTGGCTCATTACGAAGGCTTTCCAAATTAAACAGGGGAACGATGTTTTATTCATTTATGGAGAATCCCCCATGAGCTACAGCCAGTAGGAAAACCGCATGTGTTTTTTCATGGAGCCACTTAGCAGTTGAACGCAGTGCATACATTAAGAGCTATATGTCCAGAAGGCCTGATTCAAACACGCTGCATACCTGAGTTCACCATGTTCACAATGTTGTTTGACTCATTCACATTCAGAGGGGAGACACACAGGATATGTATATTGTAAATGTAAGTGAGATTGTATATAAAGTGTCAATGAGAAATCCTGGAGTGCGTGACAAATTTTAAATACCATTTTAAGAATAAATCTATGGCCATTTTGTCATTTTGCCATTTTGTATGGGCAAGAAACTTCACTGCACTGCAATTTGTTTATAACATTCCAGGTAAGAATTACTGAAAATACTGATACTCAGTATTGGTCTACTTATCAAACTGACCAATTAGCAATTTATATAAATACTAAATAATTACTGACTGTTATATTAAAGTAAACTTACATGATAAACTTGCCTTTAGCCATGCAGTGCAAGCTGGATTGTTTTGCAACTCACAATAATCTATTTTCCACAGCTCCCTGCTGATCTATACGAGTCCCAACAACTTTTGATGTGCAGCTACATTTTCTGGCAAAACTTTTAATAATAATTGTTAAGAATGCAGCAAGGGTAACACACTGTATATCATGTCTATGATGACACTCATTTAGCCAAAAACAATACTGTTTTACCTTTGTAGTATGTCAGATGGCTGGCCTTTACCACGGCTCATCACGGGTCCTTTTTCCACATCGTTCTCATTCACGTCTCTGATTTAAACTTAACTTAAACTTCGCTCAAAAGCATTGTATTCATGTTGTTAGAGGCTCTGTGAACCGTACACATTTAAATCAATTACATGCACAGATTACATCCATAATAAAACTATCTTCTTATCATCACTCATCTCCAGTCTCTGGGAGGTGTGACGTTTTAGTGAGGTTCAAGCTTCTGTTGTAAATGTGAGCGTAACAGCCACAGCTCGATGTATCCCATAATACATTGCTCCCTGATAAGTTGTTTAACAGTGCGCTCAGATCTTAATCAACTTGTAAAGAAAAGATAAATGGCAGCAGGACCACACAGGATTAACAGGAGGGTGGCGGAACAAACACATCTCTTTACCAAGACCTTCCTAGCTGGTTTTTAACATTCTGGCTGTGATTAAAAGATTCTCAATGTGATTCTTTTTTCCAATTTGAACTGTTTAAATGTGCACGCTAATAAACTAAATTAAAGGTGCTCTATGTAACCGTTCTGTCAGAGGGTGCGTGTCTTCATGGGGATGTTGTTGCTTTGCTTGAAAGTTTCCACAGTATGATATTTAACTCCCTTTCCACAGATCTGACCTGTAACTTGGCCTGTTGGTTGATAATTTTAATTCCAGGCAAAGTAACGCTCTAAAGTATCTCTAAAGAACACATAGGTGGCAGACGCATCAAGACAAAAAATGTGCACCTTTAAACTCAATCCAGCCGTAGGAAACTATATTCTTTGCATGTAAAGACAAAAGCAATGTAGGACTAAAGAGCAAAACATACACACTGCTTTCTATTAATCTAAATATAACACAACGGGATCTACTTGAGCTCAGACACGGATTGTAAATAATGCATTTGGTTCCTTCTATACATAATAAACACTTGACAACAAAGACAAATCCTCGTTCTCGTGTTTGCTCCGTCCCTCTCTCAAATCTCCTTAGTGAATTCTTTATGCACTTTTAAAGAGGCAAAGTGCAATTAAAGGGAGGAAGTGGGTCACGTATGACACCGGGGACCCGCAGTAGAGAACGCTGTGTTCTTGTTGTCATGCCATCTCTTTGTAATCCTAGGACAGTCCTTAAGTTGGTCTGAATGTTAAAAGCAGAGGAGAGTTTACAAGTATAGAGCAATTTCCTCTTTTCGATTCTTACAGTTCACATGAGAGGCCTCAGAACTGGCCATTTGTCTGAGGAGTTTAGACTTCAGTGTGTGAGGTGTGTGACTTTCTAAAGAGGTGACTGTACTAAATGAGCAGAGCAGTACAAGCTTTAGATGTATGTAAAATCTGTAAGGTATCAGTTTTATTTAAAAGGTTTCCATGCTGGTGAATTCAGTATTATTTGTTTTCAGTGAGTCTCAAATGCACTTGCTCATTTAGACATTTAGTTGATTAAGAGCTGAGATTGTAGGTCCCTCTCATTTTCATGGACAGTTTAATAACCACCTGTGTCTGGAAGTGGGCTGCTCCTTTCTGTCAGTGGTGTGAATATAATGGCTTGAAATTCCTGAACAAAAGACCAGCCTTATTTGAAGTCATCATCACACATTTCACTTTTAGATTTCAAAGTTTTTTCCCACGGGCAGCAAAGTTTTAATGATTTATTAGAATGTGTGGGGCATTTATTATATTGTGTATATAATATATGAATCCAAAATAAGTTCAGTTAAAGCTGCAAGTGGCAATGATGACCCTCGCCACCGTGCGCACGTGCAGCCGCCATGAATGAGTAGTGAGCACCTCTGAATTACAGTTGCCTCTGAATCCTGACAGCCTCTAAATCACAACCACCCCTGAATCGTGACTGCCTGCATCACGGCCGCCCCAGAATAACGGCCGCTTTTGAATTGCAACAGTGTCTGAATTGCAACCACCATGGGTCAAAATAATTTTATCAGAAAAAAAAAACAATGCTTCAGTTAAACAATCTAAAATCTTATTTGAAGATGATGAAGTATATTTTATTCAGATGGGCACTTGAACATTCTTATAAATGTTGTTAAAGAGGAACTTGCCAAGTCATCTACCTCTTTCAAGGCCAATAAACTATCACAAAAAATAAAAATAACATATTTTTTGCTTTAAAATAAAACTTTTTGCATTCCTCTGTAAAAATCCAAATTAATAATATTCTAATTAACAACACAAGCTTTGTTTGTTTCCTTGGTGTATTAGTGCAGGGGCTGACACACAGGACACAGTGGGTCTAAAATTTGACACAGGGGTCGGGCCAGGATACATATATGTTTATATTTCATTAAAGATTTGGCCTGTAACATGTAGCAAAGCGTGAATATGCAAGGCTCATTGTACAAATTGTTTTCCAAATACATTAGTTAAATTAATCATTAATTTATGAAGTTTCAGTGAAATAAACACCGTAGAAAAACTCACATTCAGTTTTATCAAGTGCCACAAGATCAACAACTTGTTGAAAAGGTAAATTGAACAAGGTTTACCCTTACATATTTTAATATCATTTGTTCATGTTTGGTGGGCCGATTAATAAGCCCAAAGGGCCGTGTGTCGCCCCCAAGCTGTAGTTTGCCCACATCTGTATTGGTGGATAAATTATTGTCCTGGAAGCCCCATGTTTGTTTTGTAAGTGCAAAAATTGCCAAACTGTAGGTATTCTGGGAAAAACACATGACCTGATAAATACAAAGGTTCCAATTATGTTGTATTATTCAATGGTATATCCATATATTACCTAGTGTAAAATTGCTTGAGCAAGCACCCGCAAAAACTAAACTTGAACCTTTCCTACGGCTCAGAAAGTGCTTTGCAAATAATATTTAGTGCAGGTCACAGACACTCAGCCTCTGTTCTCCCAGGACAGAGCACTGAGGGTTTACCACGTGAACAAACTCCAAATTGGTCAGTTTTTTTTTGTTTTTTTTTTATAGCTCTATTAAAATTCGGCTCCCTCAACATCTCAACAATATGTTTGCCTTTAATAATGAATTTCATGCTTATCCAGCTCATCGTTGACATCTCATTAGAGTTCCTTACTCTTGTACAACCCAGTCTCAGTTTAATGTTTTATACAGAGGAGTAAAATATGGAGCAGCTCTCCTCCTTTGTAGAGCGTTCAGTGTCAGTTTAAAAACACTTTAAAATCTCTGCTTCTGAATAACTGCACTTTTCATATGGCATTTCCTGTTAAATGTGATGTGTAACTCTGTTTGTATAAATGTATCTTATCATCTCTTATAAGTACAAATATAAATATTCCACTATTGCATTAGAGCCTTATGCACCTTATGTGGAGATTACTACATTTTACCCCTGAGGTTTTGGTAACTGTCCTTCACATTCTGTTATATAATGTTCTCTTTTACAAAGCGAAAATAAATAAAACTAACCTTAACTATTCTTAAACTATAGTTGTTAAACTTTTCTTCATAAACTGACACCTGAGTAAAACTGTGGTTGTGTCCAAATCTCTGTCCTAACACCTGTTCTACTCAGACTCTATGTATATATGTATGTATATATATGTATATATGTATGTATGTATGTATGTATGTATGTATGTATGTATGTATGTATGTATGTATGTATGTATGTGTGTATGTGTGTATGTGTGTATGTGTGTATGTGTGTATGTATGTGTGTATATATATGTGTGTATATATATGTATATATATGTATATATATGTATATATATACTGTTTAATCTCATGCAATACAAAAAATATACAAATAAATAAAATCATATTATGAAAGGAACAAAGATCCATTTTTATAACACAAAACACGTATCAAACAATCAATTGCATACTACTACAAACAAATACTACTACTACAAAACTACTAAAAAACACACACCCATGAATTTAAAAATTGACTTATTTCGCACCCTTGTCTAATTGCTACCAAATTTAAAACTTTACCATCTTAGAGCCCATACTGTCTGAGGACCACTGAAGTATCTGAAATATTTGACGACTAAGAGATTAGAGCTAGTCCCAACAACTGAGGAGGAAGTCAGAGTTTGGTTTAAAAGTTCCCCCGGCAGTAATAACATTGACAGTAAATTATTAAAATCAGTCAATCTTTACATCCTTAAACCAGTTGTTTTTGCATCTTCTCATGCATAGATTTTAATCCCCAAGTTTTGCACAAATTGAATAATGTTGACTTTCATGTCTATAATAGGGGGCGATAGAGTGTACACTTTTCATATGCTCCATAGTCCATTATTGGCTGTAAATTTGACTAAACCGCTGAAATATGATATAAAGTGGGTTTATTTGTGTCAAATGCTCAATGTTCATGTGACCAACACTGCACCAATTCACTGTGAGGCTTTAAAACGGCTTTAGGGTCCCTATAAAACTTCTTTGCTCACACAGATAACACATCTCTGATTCAGATTTGAGCTCTCTAGGCTGATGCCTGTGGCCATGAGAAGTCATCAAAGAAACAGGAAATGAAGGTGTTTTTCATCAATGTGTTACGCAAATACCTTAAAGTGCATCCCCCAAAAAACTGATAACTTTTGAAGATGTATGTCTTTACATGTGACGTGCCAAATCTGAGCTCATTTGGACCGAAAAAACAAGGGCTAGATACCAGATACTTTTACTTTTTCATACAAAGGCAGTTCCTACTCCCAGTGGGGTCCAATTTGTGGTTGTGGTGTTGAATTGGCACCAACGTCGGGCAATGTCGTGATGCCCATTTTATAATTTTTTTGCTGGGTCGGTCATATACCCCCATGTGAGACTTTGCATTGATGTCCAGGGATCAAAAATGCCATTATTTTTGGAGGAAATAATAACAAGAAACCGTGACTTTTTTACTGGCTCAGGCTAATGAACTCTCTCTTTTACAGATCGACTGGATTTGGATGTGACGCACAACAGCCATGCGACGCAGCAGAGGGACAGACGGGTAAGAGCGTTATGTTCAAATGATGATGTAGCAGGATCAGTAATAACAAAGGCACAGGTGAGAGAGTGTGTGTGTGTGTGTGTGTATGGTTGGTTGTGTGTTCTTACGCTTGTTGTCCCTCGTATGGCATTTGTTTCAGGCATGTTTGTTTGTTTTATTCTATCTATTATCTTTGATGTAGATGAAACAATTATCCCGCAGTTTTACTTACTGGGGACACATCCGTCGGTCTGGGACAGGATGTGTTCATCGTGTGATTTAGTGTTGTGTGGAACTGAATGTTTTGTCAGAGTATATTTACACACACGGAAGATGGATCGTTTCTGGGTTAAAACAATATTGGTGCAAAGAAGAGAGAAGTGTTTTAACGTAACTTGATACACCGAATTGTGTACCCCGCTTCTCTCCTTGACCATAACTTTGTGCCATAATCCTTCACCAAGCACATCCTCTTGAATCTGCTTTTAATATTGACCAAAAGGAATTAAATGAGTACAAATATAATTCATAATACATCATTCTAGCTCTATGTGAACTGTATTTGGCTGGTTATAATTTCTCAGCAAAGTCTCAAAAGGACGACAACAGTGGTTCCTTAACCCTGGAGAACCCACGAAGCCTTTTCTTCTTTGGAAAATGATGAACATTGCATTAAATTACTGCTATAAGTTCACTGAACACTGAAATATATATATTTTTTAATTTTAGTCCTTTATTCCCTAATTTAGGATCAGGGCCAAATTTGACCCATTGGGCTCACAAATTTATCTAAATAAATAAATAAATAAATAAAACATACTTCTAGACGTTCTGCAAGCTATTACTAAAAAGATTAACCAAAAAAAACACAATTTTACCAACTGCTAATTTGCTGAGAAGACGGTTTTGTTTTGGTAGTTTTCCAGCTCAACGGGTCGGCCATCTTGTTACTACCACTCTGATACATTTTAGTTCAATATTCATCCACTAGGTGTCTCTATGCAGGGGTCAGAAGTGGCACTCTGGGCTTTTTGAATTTTTTGAATTGAAATTTTACTTTATTTTTTCTTTGTTCATATTGGGTAGCAAGATGAAAAGTATCTGGCCATTATCTATATTATCAACTTTTTCATTTAATCTTGTATTCAAAAAAAGTAAAGAAAATGTACTCAAAAATGAATCCTCGGAGAAGTTTATTAAACCTGCCAAACACTGACTATTACTCATCAATACAGACACGCAATATCTTACCCAAAATAACTCCACCATCAAATACAGATATAACTTTAGCCGGTTTGCTAATGAGATACATTTCTGGCCACTGCTGCGCGACACTCATGCCTCATTATCGCAGGTTTCAAAGTGCTACCTGTCTGCGTCTGATGTCTTTGCGAGCCTAATATCCAAGTTTGACACAAAGAAAGAAAGAAAAAAATCCACAGGTGATTTCCAAACCAAACAGTCTTCTTTAGACTTTCTTTTGTTTCGTTTTTAATGAGTAGTTTAAAAATCTCCAATTACAGACTGTCATAGCTTCAAGTTAATTGTTACTGTTTACTTGCACACTTTAGAGAAGAGAGTTTCTGCTCTTCCTTTGGAGTTGAGTTCCTTTGTGCACTGAAAACTACAGAACCACTTTATGAACAGAACCTATTTAACATTCAGAATGTATTTAAAAGGCCCAATTATCTTGTTACGCTGAGGTGGAGGCAACAGTTTAATGAATTTAGCAAAAACGGCTGGTATTTGTTTGGTAATTCTCGGCACCAAAGATCTTAGATTTCCCTTCTCATTTGTCTCATGACAGTGAGAAAAAGAGCAGATGGAGAGGATGAGGGAGTTTTGTGTTATGCTGCTGAGTTGGAGATTAATACATCAGAAGTTGAAGAGAAAATGTTTTTATCAAGAGTTGATTGGTTGAGATAAGAAAATGACAGTGGATGATTTTGTACATGTTTATAATCCACTGACGCTGTTTTAACCCTGTCAACATCAAGTATATAAGCAACTAATTCATACCAAAAAGTCTTTATGCAATTTTTCAAGTAGAAGGTCTGTCATATAAGCTGTATATTACACCTTTAAAAATATTTGGCTATTTCATCATTATAACATGTTCCTGTAACAGAAAGTACATTTTTCCTATTTAGATTTTCATATAGATAATCAAATATTATTTTTCAAGACTTTTTTGGGCAAATTATATTTTCACATTCTTATATTTCTAAGTCATATTTGATCCACTCTCTGCTCTTACAGTGCGTCTTAGTGCTGTTACAGTGAAGTGACTGAGATGCATACACTCTTTGACACTCATGATAAAAGATTTACATAATTACCATCTTTGACATTTAAAGGAGGACATGTTTATTCTCTTCACATTTGTCATGTTACCTTTGCCATAATTCTTCTCTCACAACTTTTACATAAAGAGCAGCGTTTGAACAGTGCAAGGACGTTTCAGCACGCCGCTGTCAGGACGCTCGTACTGTGGCGTTTTTGAATCAAGGCTAATAATCACATTGTGTCTCATTTAAGTTACATTTAAATATGGTGTTGCTATAGAAACTATATCCATCCAAACACCTACATCGATAATGTTGCAGTGAAGGCAGGTTCAAGCAGGGGAGAGAGAATGCATCTATATGAACGGCTAAAGCAGTGATTGGTTAAGAGGTAGAAGCAGTAGGTGGAAGGTAACTTAGTACAAGTAGTAAAGTACTGTACTTTTAGGTATTTGTACTCAGTGATGTGCAGTCAGGGGAGGCACCATCACAGAGAAAAAAACAATGAAATGGTTATATTTATCCAATGATTTGTACATTAAAGTTATTTTCTATTTTTTAAAATTCAAAATCCCAGAATTTTTACTTTTATAGTTGAAATACTGAGAAGAGACGTGCGGAGAGGCACCAGCCGTTTGTGCCTCACATGGACTGACTGTGCTGTAGCTCAGCAGTGACGCTGCTGCTTTAAGCGGCCATGAAAAGGCGCCGGGTGAGGCACGTGGTTACCTGGCCTCATGGTAGGGGGCACTTGTGAGCCCAGGTATTCTTGCAACTGCTTATAATTAAAGGAAGACCAGCGGAGGAGCTAAAGGGTTTCCTCCAGACTACGGGGCGAAAAACTCGCTCAGAGTGGTACACACAAAAAGCCTGGCAATACAAAACCAGCTTGCTTTTTATTTCATACTATTAGAGCTATTTCATACGGACTTTGGAACTTTTATTTATTAAAAAAAAAATTATTATTATTTTTTATTCTGGCCCCAAGTCACTGGGGGAGAAATTGACCCAGGGCCTAATGTACTGACACCTGGTTTATATGTTTGTAAATCTGTGATGACATCAGTGCCTCACCAGCCATGAACCTCACTGCACGTCGCTGTCTGTACTTTACTTAAGTACATTTTACAGAAGATACTTTTTACTTCTACTTCACTATATTTCAGAGCAGTATCTGTACTTTCTACTTAACTACATTTTTGGACAGGACTAGTACTTTTTATATGATTTGATGGTCTATTTTTACCATCTTTGTGGTAACATCCTGACCTAAAGTTTTACTTCTACTTGAGTAACTTTCTACCTCTGTATCTGTACTTTTATTTAAGTGACAAAACTGAGTACTTCATCCACTGCAAATAATCAATGCTAAAAGAAAAGTAGTATCTAAACTAGATACTGATTTGAATCAGTATCGATACTACACAAATACAATGCAACTGGACCATTCCAGACAAGTTTTAAAATTATCTTGATCTTATGAAGTAGCATAGGACCACGTGATAATACTGAATTACTATAATCTCGTACTCCTTAGTAAAAAAATCTAATGGAACATTATAATATTGTGACATTGTATCTGTTTGATCCATTGATCGGAAAATGCCCGATGCTCTTACACTATCACTGCCATAGACTTGTTGTACTCCAACCCCACATATTAGGAAGCTATAATTTTGATCAACGGTTGGTTTTATTGCCTAATACACCGACAGTATTCACTGGAATAGTAGTTAAATTAAATTCTGTGAGACCTTTTACAAGCTCAGATCAATCTGGCTGACTCCTGATAACCACGCACCTGCCTCTTGCCCATCTTCCTTCACTGGACTGACGGGCCACAATTAGCCAACACAGCACAAGTCAATTTCAGTTTTCTCTTTTCTGGGTCCGACAGACAACATAGGGTTAACGAGCCCCTCTCTCAGTATTGACCACAGTTTGGCAATGGCTGGTTTAGTTTGACTGATTCGGGACGAAGGTTAAAGAGTAATGAAAGGCAGCATGAAGCAGTTTCTCTCTACACAAGCTGGCTTTGTAGGTTTTGAATGTAATTTTAAAAGACATAACCACAAGTGACAATGATTGGCCCTACCCTAACCCTAATACTAAACTCTAACTTAACCCTAATCCTAAATTCTAACCTAACCCTAACCCCTAAATCTGCCATTTTTGTCACTTTTTTACGTGTAGATTAAAGGAATAATAATAATAACATGGCGGACTTCCGGTCTGTAAGGGGGCGTGGTCAAATAATTTTTTGCTCCTATTGCCATGATACATTGATTCACTCCACTTCGCCCATGCGCTCATCACTGCAAAGCCAATACACCCTCCACTCTGTAGGGGCTTGAGCCTAACAGTATTTTGATACAAGAAAAATATTATTATTTTTTTTTTTTAGCTAATAAGCTACACATTGTCAGAAAGCACTCACACATTTCTAAGTCATGGTGAGGGTCCCTGGTCACTACGAGCACTTCACTTTGTCAGTTCACTTACCTTTGCGATACTAATAAGCCCTTCACCAAATTATGACTGTATAAAAGACTCTCCATAGAGCCCCTTTAGTTCTGTTATTACTGGTTTAGTTCAGTTGTTGGTCTTATTTCTTGTTATCCCTTGTCTCACCACTAGAGGGGGCGCGAGTGCACACCAATGCGCCAATGATTATTTTACATGGGTGCACATCATTACGTGCACCAGCTGTGTTCGGACTGATTTAATATAGTGTGCGTCCCTTAGATGTAAGTATTCTGTGTATTTTCTGTGATATTTTGTGTTAAGAATTTCTGGTTATAATTTGTGGTTTGTGTAGCTTTAGAGTTTTGAGTATAAGTTTCGATTTTGCACACGCTAGCCTCGTGACTAGCCTAACCTCCTATCGGTCATTTGTTAACTTCTCCGTATTCACATTATGTAATTAACAACGCGGTCACTTGTGTAACCACCATTTTGAGTTGTAATGAATGTGTTTATATTTGTTTCTCTTGTAGATAACCACACTGTCACACACACATTCATGAAGACTCTCTCACTCACTATGGATAGAATAGCAATAGAAAGACGTGACCGGTAAATCCAAAGCTTTGCTTTCGACTCGGCTCCTTCACCACAACAGGCCGATGCAGCGACCGCATCACTGCAGATGCTGCACCAATCCGCCTGTCAAGCTCACGCTCCATCCTTCCCTCACTCGTGAACAAGACCGCGAGATACTTGAACTCCTCCACGTGACTCAGGGACTCTCCACCCACCAAGAGAGGGCAAGCCACCTTTTTCCGTTCGAGAACCATGGCCTCGGATTTGGAGAAGCTGATTCTCATCCCAGCCGCTTCACAACCGGCTGCAAACCGCCCCAGTGCCTGCCGCAGGTCCTGGCTCGATGAAGCCATCAGGACATAATCTTCTGCAAACAGCAGAGATGAGATCCTGGTCCCTCATCGGCCCCTGGCTGAGCCTAGAAATTCTGTCCATACAGGGACCTAACAGCTCTTAGCAGGGGGCCCCGGACCCCATACTCCCGAGCGCCCTCCAAAGGGCCCCATCGGGGACACGGTCGAATGCTTTCTCCAGGAGGAGCTTGCCAACCACCTCAGCTACTTCAGCCAGGGTGATGGATGAGTCAGTGGAGTTTAAATGTTTATAAATCAGGCTTAGACTTAGATATTGACAAATCCTTCAGTACGACCAGCAAAAATCTTGCCAAGTCCAAGACTGGAAAATTTGGTTATGCTGGTGCTACCTCTAGGGATAGAAACTTTCAGTTTGAGAAAACAGTCTTTGATGTTACAATGTTCCATATAAATTTCAGCAATTTCATTAAATGAAATAATGACACATCTGTAGGTGCAGATTGGACAATGTGTTTACAGTTGTCATGGTGATATATGTTGAGAGAGCAAACTGACAAAAAAAAACTAAAAAAATGTAAGAAAGAAACAAACAAAAAACATTTTCTCTAGTAGTTTCTGGCCATAATCCGGTTTTGTTTCAAAAAAAAAATACAAAAACTGAGAGAGCATCCGGATTCGAACCGGAGACGTATTGATTATTACGGGTCAAATGCTCTGCCCCTGAGCTATACTCCCAGCTGCCATTTTTTGAAATGTAAACTGTAATATTTAACCCATAAACAGTGGATTCCGTTGAATTCTATTGAGCGATACTGTGCATTTAACAGCACATATCTTTTGAACCACAACTGATAGACACATGCTGTTTTTTCTACAGTAAACTAGACACTTGGGGCTTTCAGACAAGCCCTCACACACATCTCCAGCACAAACACAGGATTTAGTATGTCCCCTTAAACATACAGGACTTTAAGCTGGTATGTTGGCCCAAGTCAGCCGCAAACCGTGAGGCAAGTTTTACACAAACAGCTCATATGTTCACAAGAGTACAAGAGAATGACCTATCGTTTTCTGACTCTCGATTTGGAGATTTAAGGCTTTCAAAAGAGCTCCAGTTTGTTCAGCTACTCCATCCAGAGGTTTTGTAACAAGCCAGAGAAAATCAGGAAATGGAGGGGAAAACTTGCTCCAGCCATATATTATATATAGCAGTCAATTGTATAATCCAGTAGGATTTTGGTGAATGTTTCCCATGTGACCCGCTCTCCTCACCCTATCGCTACTATCTCTAAGGGAGCGCCCAGCCACCCTGCAGAGGAAACTCATTTCGAACGCTTGTATCCGCGATCTTGTCCTTTCGGTCATTAGCCAAAGCTCATGACCACAGGTGAGGGTAGGAATGTAGATGGAACGTGACCGGTAAATCCAAAGCTTTGCTTTCGACTCGGCTCCTTCACCACAACAGGCCGATGCAGCGACCGCATCACTGCAGATGCTGCACCAATCCGCCTGTCAAGCTCACGCTCCATCCTTCCCTCACTCGTGAACAAGACCGCGAGATACTTGAACTCCTCCACGTGACTCAGGGACTCTCCACCCACCAAGAGAGGGCAAGCCACCTTTTTTCCGTTCGAGAACCCATGGCCTCGGATTTGGAGAAGCTGATTCTCATCCCAGCCGCTTCACAACCGGCTGCAAACCGCCCCAGTGCCTGCCGCAGGTCCTGGCTCGATGAAGCCATCAGGACATAATCTTCTGCAAACAGCAGAGATGAGATCCTGGTCCCTCATCGGCCCCTGGCTGAGCCTAGAAATTCTGTCCATACAGGGACCTAACAGCTCTTAGCAGGGGGCCCCGGACCCCATACTCCCGGAGCGCCCTCCAAAGGGCCCCATCAGGGACACGGTCGAATGCTTTCTCCAGGAGGAGCTTGCCAACCACCTCAGCTACTTCAGCCAGGGTGATGGATGAGTCAGTGGAGTTTAAATGTTTATAAATCAGGCTTAGACTTAGATATTGACAAATCCTTCAGTACGACCAGCAAAAATCTTGCCAAGTCCAAGACTGGAAAATTTGGTTATGCTGGTGCTACCTCTAGGGATAGAAACTTTCAGTTTGAGAAAACAGTCTTTGATGTTACAATGTTCCATATAAATTTCAGCAATTTCATTAAATGAAATAATGACACATCTGTAGGTGCAGATTGGACAATGTGTTTACAGTTGTCATGGTGATATATGTTGAGAGAGCAAACTGACAAAAAAAAACTAAAAAAATGTAAGAAAGAAACAAACAAAAAACATTTTCTCTAGTAGTTTCTGGCCATAATCCGGTTTTGTTTCAAAAAAAAATACAAAAACTGAGAGCATCCGGATTCGAACCGGAGACGTATTGATTACGGGTCAAATGCTCTGCCCCTGAGCTATACTCCCAGCTGCCATTTTTTGAAATGTAAACTGTAATATTTAACCCATATAAACAGTGGATTCGTTGAATTCTATTGAGCGATACTGTGCATTTAACAGCACATATCTTTTGAACCACAACTGATAGACACATGCTGTTTTTTCTACAGTAAACTAGACACTTGGGGCTTTCAGACAAGCCCTCACACACATCTCCAGCACAAACACAGGATTTAGTATGTCCCCTTAAACATACAGGACTTTAAGCTGGTGTATGTTGGCCAAGTCAGCCGCAAACCGTGAGGCAAGTTTTACACAACAGCTCATATGTTCACAAGAGTACAAGAGAATGACCTATCGTTTTCTGACTCTCGATTTGGAGATTTAAGGCTTTCAAAAGAGCTCCAGTTTGTTCAGCTACTCCATCCAGAGGTTTTGTAACAAGCCAGAGAAAATCAGGAAATGGAGGGGAAAACTTGCTCCAGCCATATATTATATAGCAGTCAATTGTATAATCCAGTAGGATTTTGGTGAATGTTTCCCATGTGACCCGGCTCCTCACCCTATCGCTACTATCTCTAAGGGAGCGCCCAGCCACCCTGCAGAGGAAACTCATTTTGAACGCTTGTATCCGCGATCTTGTCCTTTCGGTCATTAGCCAAAGCTCATGACCACAGGTGAGGGTAGGAATGTAGATGGAACGTGACCGGTAAATCCAAAGCTTTGCTTTCGACTCGGCTCCTTCACCACAACAGGCCGATGCAGCGACCGCATCACTGCAGATGCTGCACCAATCCGCCTGTCAAGCTCACGCTCCATCCTTCCCTCACTCGTGAACAAGACCGCGAGATACTTGAACTCCTCCACGTGACTCAGGGACTCTCCACCCACCAAGAGAGGGCAAGCCACCTTTTTCCGTTCGAGAACCATGGCCTCGGATTTGGAGAAGCTGATTCTCATCCCAGCCGCTTCACAACCGGCTGCAAACCGCCCCAGTGCCTGCCGCAGGTCCTGGCTCGATGAAGCCATCAGGACATAATCTTCTGCAAACAGCAGAGATGAGATCCTGGTCCCTCATCGGCCCCTGGCTGAGCCTAGAAATTCTGTCCATACAGGGACCTAACAGCTCTTAGCAGGGGGCCCCGGACCCCATACTCCGGAGCGCGCCTCCAAAGGGCCCCATCAGGGACACGGTCGAATGCTTTCTCCAGGAGGAGCTTGCCAACCACCTCAGCTACTTCAGCCAGGGTGATGGATGAGTCAGTGGAGTTTAAATGTTTATAAATCAGGCTTAGACTTAGATATTGACAAATCCTTCAGTACGACCAGCAAAAAAAATCTTGCCAAGTCCAAGACTGGAAAATTTGGTTATGCTGGTGCTACCTCTAGGGATAGAAACTTTCAGTTTGAGAAAACAGTCTTTGATGTTACAATGTTCCATATATAAATTTCAGCAATTTCATTAAATGAAATAATGACACATCTCTGTAGGTGCAGATTGGACAATGTGTTTACAGTTGTCATGGTGATATATGTTGAGAGAGCAAACTGACAAAAAAAAACTAAAAAAATGTAAGAACGAAACAAACAAAAAACATTTTCTCTAGTAGTTTCTGGCCATAATCCGGTTTTGTTTCAAAAAAAAATACAAAAAAACTGAGAGCATCCGGATTCGAACCGGAGACGTATTGATTACGGTCAAATGCTCTGCCCTGAGCTATACTCCCAGCTGCCATTTTTTGAAATGTAAACTGTAATATTTAACCCATAAACAGTGGATTCCGTTGAATTCTATTGAGCGATACTGTGCATTTAACAGCACATATCTTTTGAACCACAACTGATAGACACATGCTGTTTTTTTCTACAGTAAACTAGACACTTGGGGCTTCAGACAAGCCCTCACACATCTCCAGCACAAACACAGGATTTAGTATGTCCCCTTAAACATACAGGACTTTAAGCTGGTGTATGTTGGCCAAGTCAGCCGCAAACCGTGAGGCAAGTTTTACACAACAGCTCATATGTTCACAAGAGTACAAGAGAATGACCTATCGTTTTCTGACTCTCGATTTGGAGATTTAAGGCTTTCAAAAGAGCTCCAGTTTGTTCAGCTACTCCATCCAGAGGTTTTGTAACAAGCCAGAGAAAATCAGGAAATGGAGGGGAAAACTTGCTCCAGCCATATATTATATAGCAGTCAATTGTATAATCCAGTAGGATTTTGGTGAATGTTTCCCATGTGACCCGGCTCCTCACCCTATCGCTACTATCTCTAAGGGAGCGCCCAGCCACCCTGCAGAGGAAACTCATTTCGAACGCTTGTATCCGCGATCTTGTCCTTTCGGTCATTAGCCAAAGCTCATGACCACAGGTGAGGGTAGGAATGTAGATGGAACGTGACCGGTAAATCCAAAGCTTTGCTTTCGACTCGGCTCCTTCACCACAACAGGCCGATGCAGCGACCGCATCACTGCAGATGCTGCACCAATCCGCCTGTCAAGCTCACGCTCCATCCTTCCCTCACTCGTGAACAAGACCGCGAGATACTTGAACTCCTCCACGTGACTCAGGGACTCTCCACCCACCAAGAGAGGGCAAGCCACCTTTTTCCGTTCGAGAACCATGGCCTCGGATTTGGAGAAAGCTGATTCTCATCCCAGCCGCTTCACAACCGGCTGCAAACCGCCCCAGTGCCTGCCGCAGGTCCTGGCTCGATGAAGCCATCAGGACATAATCTTCTGCAAACAGCAGAGATGAGATCCTGGTCCCTCATCGGCCCCTGGCTGAGCCTAGAAATTCTGTCCATACAGGGACCTAACAGCTCTTAGCAGGGGGCCCCGGACCCCATACTCCCGGAGCGCCCTCCAAAGGGCCCCATCAGGGACACGGTCGAATGCTTTCTCAGGAGGAGCTTGCCAACCACCTCAGCTACTTCAGCCAGGGTGATGGATGAGTCAGTGGAGTTTAAATGTTTATAAATCAGGCTTAGACTTAGATATTGACAAATCCTTCAGTACGACCAGCAAAAATCTTGCCAAGTCCAAGACTGGAAAATTTGGTTATGCTGGTGCTACCTCTAGGGATAGAAACTTTCAGTTTGAGAAAACAGTCTTTGATGTTACAATGTTCCATATAAATTTCAGCAATTTCATTAAATGAAATAATGACACATCTGTAGGTGCAGATTGGACAATGTGTTTACAGTTGTCATGGTGATATATGTTGAGAGAGCAAACTGACAAAAAAAAACTAAAAAAAATGTAAGAAAGAAACAAACAAAAAACATTTTTCTCTAGTAGTTTCTGGCCATATCCGGTTTTGTTTTTCAAAAAAATACAAAAAAAACTGAGAGCATCCGGATTCGAACCGGAGACGTATTGATTACGGGTCAAATGCTCTGCCCCTGAGCTATACTCCCAGCTGCCATTTTTTGAAATGTAAACTGTAATATTTAACCCATAAACAGTGGATTCCGTTGAATTCTATTGAGCGATACTGTGCATTTAACAGCACATATCTTTTGAACCACAACTGATAGACACATGCTGTTTTTTTACTACAGTAAACTAGACACTTGGGGCTTTCAGACAAGCCCTCACACACATCTCCAGCACAAACACAGGATTTAGTATGTCCCCTTAAACACAGGACTTTAAGCTGGTGTATGTTGGCCAAGTCAGCCGCAAAAACGTGAGGCAAGTTTTACACAACAGCTCATATGTTCACAAGAGTACAAGAGAATGACCTATCGTTTTCTGACTCTCGATTTGGAGATTTAAGGCTTTCAAAAGAGCTCCAGTTTGTTCAGCTACTCCATCCAGAGGTTTTGTAACAAGCCAGAGAAAATCAGGAAATGGAGGGGAAAACTTGCTCCAGCCATATATTATATAGCAGTCAATTGTATAATCCAGTAGGATTTTGGTGAATGTTTCCCATGTGACCCGGCTCCTCACCCTATCGCTACTATCTCTAAGGGAGCGCCCAGCACCCCCTGCAGAGGAAACTCATTTTGAACGCTTGTATCCGCGATCTTGTCCTTTCGGTCATTAGCCAAAGCTCATGACCACAGGTGAGGGTAGGAATGTAGATGGAACGTGACCGGTAAATCCAAAGCTTTGCTTTCGACTCGGCTCCTTCACCACACAACAGGCCGATGCAGCGACCGCATCACTGCAGATGCTGCACCAATCCGCCTGTCAAGCTCACGCTCCATCCTTCCCTCACTCGTGAACAAGACCGCGAGATACTTGAACTCCTCCACGTGACTCAGGGACTCTCCACCCACCAAGAGAGGGCAAGCCACCTTTTTCCGTTCGAGAACCATGGCCTCGGATTTGGAGAAGCTGATTCTCATCCCAGCCGCTTCACAACCGGCTGCAAACCGCCCCAGTGCCTGCCGCAGGTCCTGGCTCGATGAAGCCATCAGGACATAATCTTCTGCAAACAGCAGAGATGAGATCCTGGTCCCTCATCGGCCCCTGGCTGAGCCTAGAAATTCTGTCCATACAGGGACCTAACAGCTCTTAGCAGGGGGCCCCGGACCCCATACTCCCGGAGCGCCCTCCAAAGGGCCCCATCAGGGACACGGTCGAATGCTTTCTCCAGGAGGAGCTTGCCAACCACCTCAGCTACTTCAGCCAGGGTGATGGATGAGTCAGTGGAGTTTAAATGTTTATAAATCAGGCTTAGACTTAGATATTGACAAATCCTTCAGTACGACCAGCAAAAATCTTGCCAAGTCCAAGACTGGAAAATTTGGTTATGCTGGTGCTACCTCTAGGGATAGAAACTTTCAGTTTGAGAAAACAGTCTTTGATGTTACAATGTTCCATATAAATTTCAGCAATTTCATTAAATGAAATAATGACACATCTGTAGGTGCAGATTGGACAATGCGTTTACAGTTGTCATGGTGATATATGTTGAGAGAGCAAACTGACAAAAAAAAACTAAAAAAATGTAAGAAAGAAACAAACAAAAAACATTTTCTCTAGTAGTTTCTGGCCATAATCCGGTTTTGTTTAAAAAAAAAATACAAAAACTGAGAGCATCCGGATTCGAACCGGAGACGTATTGATTACGGGTCAAATGCTCTGCCCCTGAGCTATACTCCCAGCTGCCATTTTTTGAAATGTAAACTGTAATATTTAACCCATAAACAGTGGATTCCGTTGAATTCTATTGAGCGATACTGTGCATTTAACAGCACATATCTTTTGAACCACAACTGATAGACACATGCTGTTTTTTCTACAGTAAACTAGACACTTGGGGCTTTCAGACAAGCCCTCACGCACATCTTCAGCACAAACACAGGATTTAGTATGTCCCCTTAAACATACAGGACTTTAAGCTGGTGTATGTTGGCCAAGTCAGCCGCAAACCGTGAGGCAAGTTTTACACAACAGCTCATATGTTCACAAGAGTACAAGAGAATGACCTATCGTTTTCTGACTCTCGATTTGGAGATTTAAGGCTTTCAAAAGAGCTCCAGTTTGTTCAGCTACTCCATCCAGAGGTTTTGTAACAAGCCAGAGAAAATCAGGAAATGGAGGGGAAAACTTGCTCCAGCCATATATTATATAGCAGTCAATTGTATAATCCAGTAGGATTTTGGTGAATGTTTCCCATGTGACCCGGCTCCTCACCCTATCGCTACTATCTCTAAGGGAGCGCCCAGCCACCCTGCAGAGGAAACTCATTTCGAACGCTTGTATCCGCGATCTTGTCCTTTCGGTCATTAGCCAAAGCTCATGACCACAGGTGAGGGTAGGAATGTAGATGGAACGTGACCGGTAAATCCAAAGCTTTGCTTTCGACTCGGCTCCTTCACCACAACAGGCCGATGCAGCGACCGCATCACTGCAGATGCTGCACCAATCCGCCTGTCAAGCTCACGCTCCATCCTTCCCTCACTCGTGAACAAGACCGCGAGATACTTGAACTCCTCCACGTGACTCAGGGACTCTCCACCCACCAAGAGAGGGCAAGCCACCTTTTTCCGTTCGAGAACCATGGCCTCGGATTTGGAGAAGCTGATTCTCATCCCAGCCGCTTCACAACCGGCTGCAAACCGCCCCAGTGCCTGCCGCAGGTC
Source organism: Periophthalmus modestus (assembly GCA_019594935.1). Taxonomy (NCBI): domain Eukaryota; kingdom Metazoa; phylum Chordata; class Actinopteri; order Gobiiformes; family Gobiidae; genus Periophthalmus; species Periophthalmus modestus. The sequence goes on from JAIEZT010000068.1 coordinate 7,011,988, forward strand.
CTGGCTCGATGAAGCCATCAGGACATAATCTTCTGCAAACAGCAGAGATGAGATCCTGGTCCCTCATCGGCCCCTGGCTGAGCCTAGAAATTCTGTCCATACAGGACCCTAACAGCTCTTAGCAGGGGGCCCCGACCCCATACTCCCGGAGCGCCCTCCAAAGGGCCCCATCAGGGACACGGTCGAATGCTTTCTCCAGGAGGAGCTTGCCAACCACCTCAGCTACTTCAGCCAGGGTGATGGATGAGTCAGTGGAGTTTAAATGTTTATAAATCAGGCTTAGACTTAGATATTGACAAATCCTTCAGTACGACCAGCAAAAATCTTGCCAAGTCCAAGACTGGAAAATTTGGTTATGCTGGTGCTACCTCTAGGGATAGAAACTTTCAGTTTGAGAAAACAGTCTTTGATGTTACAATGTTCCATATAAATTTCAGCAATTTCATTAAATGAAATAATGACACATCTGTAGGTGCAGATTGGACAATGCGTTTACAGTTGTCATGGTGATATATGTTGAGAGAGCAAACTGACAAAAAAAAACTAAAAAAATGTAAGAAAGAAACAAACAAAAAACATTTTCTCTAGTAGTAGTTCTGGCCATAATCCGGTTTTTTGTTTCAAAAAAAAATACAAAAACTGAGAGCATCCGGATTCGAACCGAGACGTATTATTGATTACGGGTCAAATGCTCTGCCCCTGAGCTATACTCCCAGCTGCCATTTTTTGAAATGTAAACTGTAATATTTAACCCATAAACAGTGGATTCCGTTGAATTCTATTGAGCGATACTGTGCATTTAACAGCACATATCTTTTGAACCACAACTGATAGACACATGCTGTTTTTTTTTACAGTAAACTAGACACTTGGGGCTTTCAGACAAGCCCTCACGCACATCTTCAGCACAAACACAGGATTTAGTATGTCCCCTTAAACATACAGGACTTTAAGCTGGTGTATGTTGGCCAAGTCAGCTGCAAACCGTGAGGCAAGTTTTACACACACAGCTCATATGTTCACAAGAGTACAAGAGAATGACCTATCGTTTTCTGACTCTCGATTTGGAGATTTAAGGCTTTCAAAAGAGCTCCAGTTTGTTCAGCTACTCCATCCAGAGGTTTTGTAACAAGCCAGAGAAAATCAGGAAATGGAGGGGAAAACTTGCTCCAGCCATATATTATATAGCAGTCAATTGTATAATCCAGTAGGATTTTGGTGAATGTTTCCCCATGTGACCCGGCTCCTCACCCTATCGCTACTATCTCTAAGGGAGCGCCCAGCCACCCTGCAGAGGAAACTCATTTCGAACGCTTGTATCCGCGATCTTGTCCTTTCGGTCATTAGCCAAAGCTCATGACCACAGGTGAGGGTAGGAATGTAGATGGAACGTGACCGGTAAATCCAAAGCTTTGCTTTCGACTCGGCTCCTTCACCACAACAGGCCGATGCAGCGACCGCATCACTGCAGATGCTGCACCAATCCGCCTGTCAAGCTCACGCTCCATCCTTCCCTCACTCGTGAACAAGACCGCGAGATACTTGAACTCCTCCACGTGACTCAGGGACTCTCCACCCACCAAGAGAGGGCAAGCCACCTTTTTTCGTTCGAGAACCATGGCCTCGGATTTGGAGAAGCTGATTCTCATCCCAGCCGCTTCACAACCGGCTGCAAACCGCCCCAGTGCCTGCCGCAGGTCCTGGCTCGATGAAGCCATCAGGACATAATCTTCTGCAAACAGCAGAGATGAGATCCTGGTCCTCATCGGCCCCTGGCTGAGCCTAGAAATTCTGTCCATACAGGGACCTAACAGCTCTTAGCAGGGGGCCCCGGACCCCATACTCCCGGAGCGCCCTCAAAGGGCCCCATCAGGGACACGGTCGAATGCTTTCTCCAGGAGGAGCTTGCCAACCACCTCAGCTACTTCAGCCAGGGTGATGGATGAGTCAGTGGAGTTTAAATGTTATAAATCAGGCTTAGACTTAGATATTGACAAATCCTTCAGTACGACCAGCAAAAATCTTGCCAAGTCCAAGACTGGAAAATTTGGGTATGCTGGTGGTGCTACCTCTAGGGATAGAAACTTTCAGTTTGAGAAAACAGTCTTTGATGTTACAATGTTCCATATAAATTTCAGCAATTTCATTAAATGAAATAATGACACATCTGTAGGTGCAGATTGGACAATGTGTTTTTACAGTTGTCATGGTGATATATGTTGAGAGAGCAAACTGACAAAAAAAAAAAAAAAAAAATGTAAGAAAGAAACAAACAAAAAACATTTTCTCTAGTAGTTTCTGGCCATAATCCGGTTTTGTTTCAAAAAAAAAAACAAAAACTGAGAGCATCCGGATTCGAACCGGAGACGTATTGATTACAGGTCAAATGCTCTGCCCCTGAGCTATACTCCCAGCTGCCATTTTTTGAAATGTAAACTGTAATATTTAACCCATAAACAGTGGATTCCGTTGAATTCTATTGAGCGATACTGTGCATTTAACAGCACATATCTTTTGAACCACAACTGATAGACACATGCTGTTTTTTTTTTCTACAGTAAACTAGAAACTTGGGGCTTTCAGACAAGCCCTCACACACATCTCCAGCACAAACACAGGATTTAGTTGTCCCCTTAAACATACAGGACTTTAAGCTGGTGTATGTTGGCCAAGTCAGCCGCAAACCGTGAGGCAAGTTTTACACAACAGCTCATATGTTCACAAGAGTACAAGAGAATGACCTATCGTTTTCTGACTCTCGATTTGGAGATTTAAGGCTTTCAAAAGAGAGCTCCAGTTTGTTCAGCTACTCCATCCAGAGGTTTTGTAACAAGCCAGAGAAAATCAGGAAATGGAGGGGAAAACTTGCTCCAGCCATATATTATATAGCAGTCAATTGTATAATCCAGTAGGATTTTGGTGAATGTTTCCCATGTGACCCGGCTCCTCACCCTATCGCTACTATCTCTAAGGGAGCGCCCAGCCACCCTGCAGAGGAAACTCATTTCGAACGCTTGTATCCGCGATCTTGTCCTTTCGGTCATTAGCCAAAGCTCATGACCACAGGTGAGGGTAGGAATGTAGATGGAACGTGACCGGTAAATCCAAAGCTTTGCTTTCGACTCGGCTCCTTCACCACAACAGGCCGATGCAGCGACCGCATCACTGCAGATGCTGCACCAATCCGCCTGTCAAGCTCACGCTCCATCCTTCCCTCACTCGTGAACAAGACCGCGAGATACTTGAACTCCTCCACGTGACTCAGGGACTCTCCACCCACCAAGAGAGGGCAAGCCACCTTTTTCCGTTCGAGAACCATGGCCTCGGATTTGGAGAAGCTGATTCTCATCCCAGCCGCTTCACAACCGGCTGCAAACCGCCCCAGTGCCTGCTGCAGCATCAAAAGTCTTTGGTAACCCTCGCGTCTTTCACAAGCATGTAAACTAGTACAAATGTCATTTTCTTATTCAAAATGCAGAGAAATGCAGGTAGCACCTACCCTCTGTCACTGTAAATGATAAATAACTGTTTTTTAGCCTTGTTTGTCGAGTTCAGTCTGTCAAACGTAAAGTGTGTCTGTCTTTTGCAGTGTTTAACAAGAACTGAGCTGTTTCAAGTCCAGGATTCAACAAATTATATGTGGATTTGTCCTGATGATGTCATACTATAGAGATATTCTTGAACTTGCCAACATTTTCATTGATGAAGAAATATCCAGAATAGGCTCATTATACAATACAATACAATAATTAATACAAAAAGGGAACGTGACAGGAGCATAAAAATTCTTTGCGATACTAATGTTGTATTATCTGTTGTCCAGCATTTACCTGAATCATATCTGATTTCTTTTTTTTCTGATTGACATATGCAGTCCTGCTTTAGATCTATGTTTGCCGAGCTTCAGGGCCTCATTTAGTCTTAATTTAGATATCTGTGTATTCCCTCCTAATTTATACCTTGTTTACTTGTTGGATCTGGTCTAGTCGTTTTATGCTTCAATGGGATATCTTCCTAAATAATTTTTGTTACTCATAGCCAGTATACATTTCGACACCACAATAATATAGGATGGAATTTTATTTCATACAATTGAATAAAATGTCAATACAAAAGTTCTGATACAGATCAAGACCATTATAAAACTCTTCAGGAAACATCCAGCTCTGACCTGTTGATGTGATTTTCTTCAGTATTGATACTTGTTCAAATGAGTATCTAGTTTTGACACTAGTTTTAGTGTCTCGATATCAGTTTTTTAGACAACCCTGTAAATACAACAGGATGTATTCAAGTATGATTACTATTTAACAATATCTAACACAATGGCCTATTACATATTTTCTTATATTGTTCACATACAGGCTGATGTTTTTCCTTCCTTTGTGGTCGGCTGATTCATTTCCCTTTTTCCCATAGTTACGCTTGACGGGTCCGACTTAATAGCAGCATTTTCTGTCACTCAAACGGGGCCCATTTCTGCGTCACATGCATTTTACCTGCGACAGGAAGATATAGTTTGTTACTTATGTATTTTTCATGATGTGCTGCTCAGAAAATGACATAAAAGGTTATTTTATTCTTGAGGCTTTTTGAGGCTGTCTGGTTGCCGTGTCCCGTTGATGCTTTCGTGATTTGAAATGAATAAAAAGAGAGGAGCTGCCTGCTTCCTCGGCCATGCTTGGATTCACAGGTGAGATGCTGGGAGAGTGGGTTTTGCACTTGCATTAGTTTTGGCTAGACCTAGTTACATGCCGGTCAGATGCAGACTTAGCTGTGTAGACCAGCTCTGGCCTGGTCTAGTCCAAGTTTAGTCCTGACCAGATCCTAGTAAAGTCCTTCTGCATATGTAAATGTGTTTTGAATTGGTTTGTATATGTGCTTTGTACCTATTTTTGTTCAGGTACGTTCAGACTTGTGCTGGTTTGGTCTTGATTTGATCCCAGTAAACTTGTTTGGGTCCTATTTTAGTTGATTTCGTCCTGGTCTAGTCTGGCTTTAGTTCCGGGTTTAGTTTAGTTTTATAGTCCCAGTTATGACGTGGTCTTTGTACAAGTGTGAATGAACTTTCTAGTTAATCCAGTCCTGGTCTAATCCTTTATATGTGTAGGTTTTTCATATCAACTTATTAGATGTTAGAGTTCATGTTTAGACCAAGTTTAAACCTGTTTTAAAACAGATTTATCCATATTTATTTCTTCATAAAGAAGTCCTCGTATCATCCTGCTTTAGGTCAGATATAGCCTTGTCTTAGCCATGGGATAATCCTGGTTCAGTTCTGTTTTGGCGCTTGTTTAGACCTGGTTTATCCCTGTCTTGGTCCTTGTTTAGACCTGATTTATCCCCGTTTTAGTCTCGGTCCAGTCTTGTTGTATCATTCCTTGTATTTTCTGTGTATGTATACAGCTCTTGTGCAGTGTTCGTCCTCGGCTATGCCTGACTGCACAGGTGAGCCAGTGGTAGCAGCAGGAGCAGAGCAGAGCGGGTAGAAGCCTAATTGAAATCTCGTTCCTGGTGAGACAGAGGAGATGGAGCTGTAAAAAGGGCTTGTAATTACTGAGGCCGCTAATGATAGATAATTAGGTCATATGGCCATGTCTCAGGACTTTGCAGAGGGAGAGAAATGGGGTTAGGAATAAAGAAGCTGAGAAAGCTAGCCACGCCATGTTGTTGTTCGCTCTGACTTAATTACTGGGGGGCTATCAAGTCACCGGTACAATAGAAACGATTCCAAAATAAAAACTTTCAATGCTGCTTTCACATGTAGAATTCAATATCTCTACTCTTACTACTACTTCCAATACTACAATTATTGCCATATACTACTGCCAGTGACTAAACCAGGACTAAAACAGGACCAAACCAAGTCTACATCTGGATTCAAACCAGGACAAGTGCACGTTCCCTTAGAATGATGAATAATTGAAAACTGCCTCTTCCTATGTAGAATAAACTATGACATATCGGTGCAGATGTCGGAGTCTTTCAGTCAGAACATCATCGCGTCATCAGCTCTTCACTGGCTCTGGCTGCTCCAGTGGTGTTACCTCTGACTCCATTTGATCAGAATTCTGCTTGAGTGCGTTTCTGTCAAATGGGACTCCCCAAACGCACCCTGTCCCTCACAACTCCTCCTCCTCCAGCTATCTTCACACACTCTACAGCCCATAGCAACACAAGACAGGTGTAGTTTAGACAATATTTGAAAGGTTCTATATTACACAAAATTGACTCTTGTGAGCTTTAAGTCATGTTATAATGTTGCTACCTCCTCAGAAACATACCTGGAGTTGTGTTTTGTTTCATTCACACATGTTTGAGTAACACTATTATTAATCTGTGCACCTCTCCAAAGCTCAAAATGCTCTATTTCATCTTGCCATGTCATGAAGTGGTAGTTTTCAACTTAACAGCTCCTTTTACCTTTAGTTCAGTAGTTCACTGGCAATTCAATTGCTGAAATTATCCAAATGATTCTAGTGAAGGTGTACGAAGTTTAACCGTTTAAGGACGGAGCACATTATAGACCAGGGGTGTCCAAACTATGGCCCGGGGACCAAATGCGGCCCTCAGACCAGTTTTTATTGGCCCTCAAGCCTCCTGCTGATCTGGCCCAATTGTTTGTTTGTTTGTTTGTTTGTTTATTTAATGAAGGGACAGTGCATATTAAGAACAGAGGCCTGAGGAACAAACCCCACACCTGTAAATATGCAGGATTATAGCCAGTGCTAATTTTCATCCTTAGTCCCTAAGAAAAAAACAGCCACACCACAATTGATCATAAGCTGTACTTTTAACAGCAACGTAAACTATTTCTACCACTATATCCTCAAACATCACATTACAGTGTGATACAGACCTAAATGAATGTGTTTCCAGCCTTATTAATACATAGTGTCAAAGCTGTGTTTAAAGCACCGCTCTGTATTGATCACTGGTCTGTGGCTCTTTACTTCCAGTATGTTTTGAGATGTGGCCCTCGATTAAAAAAAGGTTTGGGCACCTCTGTTATAGACCATTATAACTTGCATAGCCTTTTTTTTCTTTTTTTAGCCATAAAAATCAAGATAAAGGAAGTATCAGCATGTACTTTTGCCTTTTTTTACATAACCACCTCTATTTTACATATCCATCCTTATTTTTCCTTTGATGCTCCAAATAACTGACTGGGAGAATCCCGGCGGCACCTGCGCTCTGACTGGTCGTCTTCGAGGGATGACGTAAGCACATTACCATAATGACAGTAACATATTTAAACAGCCCCATGCCTCTGCTTTGAGATTCTGTTTGAATTTACATGATGCACAATTGGTTGTGGAGTTACGGTAATGGAAAACCCACAATTGCAAGTCTATCGACGGCGACAGAATCTGACGCTACAGAGTTAAAAACACAGCAGAGCTCCTTCTGCATCACCACATGGTCTGGTCTGGTGTGCTTTCATTTAGACAGGGACAGTGCACATTACATTGACCTTAAAAAACAGGAAAGATGCCAGGTTATAACATAAATACTAGTTTCGACCTGTCATCTCTGGACAGGCTGATGTTAAGTAAGAGCAACAGTTTGGTGTAAGTGGATGAAAGACCTGGAAACATATGGTACATACATCAAATACAACACAACTCGCTCCTCAAATACGCCATTTCTAAAAACATTCAGCTCACACATACACAACCAGACCAGTTTATTCACACACACAATCACTCAGTTACAGATATACAAATACTTTCTTTCTTTGTTTTTAGTTTGAGAGAAGAACTCAGCCTAAATATGCAGGATTTGTGTGTTAAACATGTGTGAATGAAACAAAACACAAGTCCAGGTCTGTTTGTGATGAGGAAACAACATTATAGCATAGATCAGAAAATAGAGTAATATGGGCGAATACAGCATACATAAAGACAAAAAAAAAGGGTTTTTTTTGGTTACCATTGATCAATTGAGACGTGTCACCAGGTGTTTTTGATCATGAGCACGTAAAAACATCCAAAAATCAGATGAATTATTATGATTATTTAATTATTGGCTTGATTTGATTGCTCTAATTACATGATTTTTACTTGTCATATAAATGTACCCACAGACAGGCATATCAGCAGAAATTTGGGGGCCAGGGGCAAACAGCCTCACATGGGCCCCCCTCTTATGTAAATGAATAGGAGGATGGACCATTTGTGGGCCCGTAAGACCCTGGGGCCCTGGGACAACAGACCTCTTTGTCCCCCCTCACTGACTCCCCTGCTCACCGATCCAATTACATATGTACCTGAACTAATTCACGTCTTTGCATGATTATTTAAAGGTCCTCCATGGAACATCTCTGCTGGACGCCATGGAGATGTTATTGCTTTGCCTAAAATGAATGCATAGAAAAAAAGGTCAAATAAATAGCCATTAACTAAAGCTGAATATCAATATATGCATAAAGAGACATAACTGTATTCAGCGTTACACAATTAAAGGTGTGTGAGGTCTCTCTAGGGGTTTGATAAAGCTATATTTGTTTATTTCACAGCTTGAGGAAGCAGAATACAACTCCACATGTTGCGCTGCTGAAAGCTGCTACTTCAGTGTAAAACATTAATATTTAAACAGCAGGTGTTCTGGTAAATCACTTTTTGTTATACTTATGTGACCTATTTGTCTTAATTAGAATCACTGCACTAAAAGAAACACACATATTCCAGATGCCAAAAGCAGCATCTTTCTTACTGTCAAGAAGCATAGACCAGCAGAAAATGATTCAAACTTTCTATGGTTCTGCTTATCCCTGTTTAAGTTCATGGTGGATTGTACTCGGTTATATTTATTTACTCGAGTTATTTAAAGTGACCATGTGTAATTAGACTGACCCCCTTGTATTCTCACATGTCACCACTAGATGCTGTCTACATTACTGCAGTCTGACAGTGTGCCAGTTTAAGCCTGAACATTGTCTCTTCGGATTCAATTTAGTTTGTATTATTTTGTGGTCCATCCTGTAAATACCAGATTTTATGCCTTATTTAATATTAACATGTGCCCTTACTTACTGTTCTTCTTATTATGATTTTGAAGTAAATTTTTTACACTTATTAAACTTATATGATGTATATTCCCATGTTAAAGCCAGTTTTACTCTTGGTTCAGAGCTGGTTTAGTCCTGGTTTAGTCCTGGTTTAGTCCTGGTTTAATCCTGGTTTAGTCCTGGTTTAGTCCATGTTTTGCCCTGGTTTAGTCCTGGTTTAGTCCATGTTTTTGCCCTGATTTAGTCCTGGTTTAGTCCATGTTTTTGCCCTGATTTAGTCCTGGTTTAGTCCATGTTTTTGCCCTGATTTAGTCCTGGTTTAGTCCATGTTTTTGCCCTGGTTTAGTCCTGGTTTAATCCTTGTTTTTGCCCTGATTTAGTCCTGGTTTAGTCCATAGTTTTGCCCTGGGTTAGTCCTGGTTTAGTCCATAGTTTTGCCCTGGGTTAGTCCTGGTTTAGTCCATGTTTTTATCCTGGTTTAGTCCTGGTTTAGTCCATGTTTTTGCCCTGATTTATTCCATGTTTTTGCGCTGATTTAGTCCTGGTTTAATCCATGTTTTTCCCCTGGTTTAGTCCATGTTTTTGCCCTGGTTTAGTCCATGCTCTTCTCATTTATTCCCAGAGCCGTTCTCATGTAAACCATACTGCTCATTCAATTCCTTTCCCACATTAGCATTCCCACATTCATTTTTCACACAACAGATCCTCTCTGGCCCACTCAGAGCTGTGTCGTTCTCGTCACAGTATGCGTCAGGACACAGTAATGGCGTCCTCCACAGCTCTCGGGATAATGACCTCCGCTCCACAAACCCTTTAAGTGATCTCGTCTTAATTGGGCAGAAACCTCAATCATGTCACGCTCCCTCAGAGTTGACCCTCTCTCATTTATCTGTTGACTCTAATTCTACTTCACACTTACTGTACCAGCAGGGACTTCGAGTGCGGTGTAGGTGCCACAGGGGGAGGACTCTTTACGTAATATTAGACCATGGTTTTCAGTTCTGGTTCATCTGTTTTTTTGATGGTACTTATAAACAGTGGTGGATGAAGTATTCAATTTTGTTACAGATGCAGAGGTAAAAAGTTACTGAAATAAAACTAAAAGTACCACATGAAAAATTCTACTTAAGTACCCCGTTTTAAAATGTAAAAAGTCATATTGATTAAAAATTATACATATTTTGGTTAACAGTTGCAATATAAATACATTTCTTAATTTTTCCTATGAATTTTGTGTATTTGTTTTTATTTCCTCAAAGCTGGAACTTTAACTCGAAAACTTTAGTGAGGATGTTACCAGCAACATGATAAAAATAACCTCTCAAATCATATGAAAAGTACTTTTTACTTTCCAGTTCAGGTAAAAAATTTAGGGGAGTAGAAACTACAGATATCTGCTCTCAATTGTAGTAAAAGTAAAAAGTATCCACTGTAAAATGTACTTAAGTAAAGTACAGATAACTAAACAAAATCCACTTTAATACAGTACTACCACTACTACTTGATGGAGATGTGTCCTAATACTGGGTTAGAGTTGTCTTTGCTGATAATTTAAACTCTTCTTTTAATGTTTTTGACAGGTATATGAAGTAGGGTTTCAAAAAGTATTCAGGATTATATATTAATTGATACCGAATACTGAAACTAGACACTCATTTGAGAAGGGATCCATACTGGAAAAAACAATATCACATAAATAGGACAAAATCTGACCTTTCCAGAACAGTTTAAGAGTCATCCTGTTCTTTATCCAGACGAAAGTGATCATGGGCGCGCTTCTGGCCCCATGTTATCTGGCTCCAATTCACCTTACATTGAAAAAATTGTCACCCCTCTCTCTGTAACTGCTGCAGTGAGCCTCATCATTTTGGTCTTAAAATGTTCATATTAACCTGCTCTACATGATCCTGGTGTTGTTATTTCGCGTTAGCTTCAACAGCCTCGCTCCAAATTGGCTCTTTGGTCGCTTTGATTCTTGTGGTCAGAATTTCAAATATTGAAATTGGTTCCAAATTCGTCTCTATAAGTGCCAGCCTCTGGAGCTGAGCGCTGTGGGTGACGTCACACTCCCTTAGTCCACTTCTTTATCACAGCTAGTATAAGACCGCATGGTAACATTATTTAAAGTACTTTTATTGTCATTTAGTTCTAGTGGGTTATTTAGTCTGATCTTTTCTTTTTGTACATTCTACTTTGTGTTTAGACTCAGAAATGGTTTAGTCCAGACTTTCGTTTCTTTATAGGATTTGCCATGGTTGAAGTTCATTTAAAATGCACTGAGAAAGCCAGGCGTCTTTTGTGTGCTCTAGTGTGAAAAGTTGAAGAAGCAGTGCTTAAAAGAAAAACATTTATGGGATATAAGCTTCGGTTTTGTGTCAAAGTGTTTTTCCTGCTGTGAACAAATGCCTTTTGTTTTAACTCTTACTGTTTGAGAGCAGAAAAAGGCCGTTTGGTGCTTCATGAAAACCAACACGAAACATCAGTCCCAAATGAGGAGCCAAAAACACGTCTTTGGTTCTTCATGTTTTACTCTCCCACTGATCCCATTAAACTGGAACAGGCTTTACAGTCCCCACCATATTAAAGCGGCGCTGTAGAGTTTTATAATGCCGCAAATTGAAAAAATAAATCTATTTTACAGGGCACCAAATACATTTTGGGGTTTTTCAGTCACCACTGTGTAAGGGACCAAGGCCGGTACACAAAAGATGAGCCTCTTAAAGTTTTTGCTCTACATTGTGACATTTTTATTGTTGTTGGTTTGATCCTTCCAGAAACATGTTTGATACGGGATTCAACATTTGTTTTCTGTGACAACATCCACAGTTCTCTGCACTGTGTAGAGTATATATTGTTGTTTTGCAGAACTTGCTCCTTTACTTTCACATAGAACACCTGATTAAATATTATTGTTGTTTTAGGTCTTTATTGACTCCCTCCTGATAAGTCTCTATATTTTCATGGCCATGTGAACCAGGGGTCATAACAGTTTTTCCATTAGATAGATAGATAAATAGACCTTTATTGTCCCCGAGGGGAAATTTGTTTCCACGAACTCCGTTGGTACACAGAAAAACATTACAACATTGACCACACACAAGGACAGAGACAGACAGCACACAATAAAGAATGTTACATGTTGTTGAGAGCAGCAATGGCAGAGGGGACAAAACTTTTACTGAAGCGTGCCCGTTTCCACCTGTGTGTTCAAAGTCTTAACGGTACAATGTCTCTGTCAAACCTGAGTTAAATGCGTCATTTGACTCCCTGTATCGGCACTGGTTTGAGGCCCTCTGCTTCAAATATGTTTCAGTATGCAGCCCTCAGTGAAAAAAGTTTGGACACCCCTGATTTATTGGGTTTTGACCATAGACTGTATTTATAAATGGACATGACTAAACTGCTAGTTGTTCCATGTAGGAAGTGAGCGTGGGCGCACTTCCGGCTCCATCAACTCCAATTTACTTTACGTTGGAAAACCGTTACTCCTCTCTCTGTACCTGCTGCAGACCCCCTCTACATGATCCTAGAATTGTTATTTCACTATTGTGTCTGTAACTCAAGATATGAACATTAATAACAGAGAAGTCAAGCGCCTTTTTTCCCCGAGGTCACTCTGGGTCGCTCTTACTATCATTAGGGACAGGTTTGATTGACAGCATTGCTAAATGCCACTCCCTGCTAAAGCAGCGGTGCGGGCGGGGAGTTGGTGCTCAACAGCCTCCCTCTGGATTGGCTCTTTGCTTGCTATGATACTCGTGATCGTTTTTCCTAATATGCAACGTGGCGCCACATTTGCCCCGTAACTCAACCTCAATGAGCTTCTTTTGACTGAAGCCAAATGCTGTGGGTGGCGTCACACTCCCTTGGTCCAATTTATACAGTCTATATCAGGGGTGCTCAAACTCTTTTCACCGAGGGCCATATCTTGAAAAATATTCGACATGGAGGGCCACAGTGGTCAGTACAGTGGATAACTCATATGGTGCATTTAACATAGTTTTGACTTCATACGTTAAATAAGGCTTGAAATATTAATATTAGGTCTGTACAACAATGCAATGTGATGTTATTTAGGTTATATTGGTAGGATTACTCAAATTTGCCGTAAAAAAAACCTGGTCTGAGGGCTGCATTTGGCCCCCGGGCCATAGTTTGGACACCCCTGGTCTGTGGTTTTGACAATACTCATATCAAAGCAAATCACTACAATTTTGATTTAGGGGCTTGTGATTAGGTTAAAAAAATCAGGTTTTTTTTGGGCCCTGGGACTCTTAAAGTTTAAAACATGGGTCAAAGCTAAAATGTCAGAATCTTAAGTAGCTTACAGCATTTAACCACCAGATGGAAGCTTAACCAACACTGTTTCAAGTTTGAAACTCTGTCAATATGTTCCCTCAGTACAATTTTGGCCCAGACCATTTTCTTGTGACTAACAGACTTCTGGCATCTGTGCTCTGTGTCCTCCGAGCCGCTGTAACATGGGACCAGACAGGCTGAATATTCATTGCAGGATTTTATATCACCCCAAACTCCAAACAAGCTCCACTCTCCTGTCCCATGATAGACACAGACGGGAAACAAGAGTCTAGAGCAGATTGAAAGTCCTGGCTATGAAAGATGCCCGGGCCAGATGAGAGCCACAACTGGGAGGAGGAGTGCGCTGCAAGATGGCCACAAGCGGAAACTTTGTAGGAGGCTTGTGATAGGAGAGAAGGAAGGAAGAGAGAGGTATAAACTGGAAGGTAGAGCTGAAAAAATGTCTGAGGGGTCGTTTTGGGACAATGAGTAAATTTAATCTAGTGTGTTTGAAAAAAAGAAAAGCTTTTAGGAGACATTTGGAAAACGTGAGAGGAATGATCAAAGTAAATACTACATTAGATGAGCCTGTATCACTCTCCTTATATGACCCAAAGCCCGTCATGGGGTCAGTGCAAAACAAAAATTGTTTATTCTTTTTGTAAAATGTTGATTTAAAAACACCAGTGTCTTTGTTATATTTCGTATTTTTAGATCTAAAATTCTCTCAAACATAATATAAATATGAAGGATTTATATTCTATGCACAGGAAACTAAAGTATTCTATCAGATTTGGTGTTGTTACATGTTCAGAAATGCCCTCTCATTCCTTGGGACTTCTGCTGGCCTTAGCGTTAAAACTGATCAGATTGTCCCTTTGCAGTTGATTGACAGGCACACACCAGCACTGCTGCTCTGGTTTAGTCCCGCCCAGGCCAGCTGTGTGCCCAGCGCTGGACCTGGCCCTGTTCTGCCATCACTGCACAGGCCACCAGCTGGCGCCAGATTGTTTGTTTGGGTAGCACTAGCTTAGTCTGCGTTTCACTTTATTGCCGTTGGAAAGATAAAGATAGAATATACTTTCCTTTGAACTTCATTTGAGGACTGCAGCAGTGAGTGAGGTGCTGGTGTTATCATACGGTCTATGTGCAGTAACTTGGATTATAGTCTAGTGCTCTGTGCCTCCTCGAGGGCACCTCCACAGGTGAGCGCACGGGCTGAGAGGCTGTATATGTTCACTTTGGCTTCTATAGGCCTGTGGTCTGTAAATATGGGCTGCTGGCCAAGGTCCCGAGGTCACGGTCCGCCACTGATCAAGACGTTTCAGCTCCCATCCAGAAGCCATTTTCAGTTTGTTGGTACTGGCTATATCCTGCTCTGAGTTGACTAAGTCCAGCCCCAAAGGCAGGAGTTTTAGAGTGCATCTGCCCTTGTGTACTAGGTAACATCATTATGGGTTGTTACAACATTGCGGCGCACCTGATTAGCATTCGATTGGCTTGTTGTAGTCTTTGTCCACAGTTCATAATGCTTCTGTAAACAGCTGGTAGATTAAACCTCAGTCCACCATTTCTATTCAAAGAGGGATTTTCTTTCTTTACAAAAAAAAAGCCTCCTTCTTTCCTAGTGCCTCAGGCCAGTACCATCAAATAGAAAACGGCTTCTGGATGGAAGCCGAAACCTGATTGCAAAAACTGTCTGGATGACCACCCATGAAACATTCTTTACATTACAGCTGGACTGTATTTTTTAAATAATACATTGAAAGACATGTATTTTTACTGTGAGTGGGATCGGCTCTCCACAGATCAGACCTGTAATTTGGCCTACTTATCTCTATAGTGTAAAATTTGTTTAATATCATTTTGTGGAACATTCCTGGCAAAGTACAAACATCTATTTTCACTCCCTGTGTTTTATTTTTAACTTATTTTGAATCCAGTTAATGGCAGCACATCATTTGTTTTCCATCGTCTTTTTCTTGTTTCCCCTTGTTACATATTTGCAGAGCATCAATTAATTATCTCACCTCAAATAACTCCCCAATCTAAACTGGGAGCATTTTCAAATTCACATCACAACAAAAACACCTACGTTCATCAGTCTTATCGGACAAGCTCAGTCAGTGGCAGTATCTCCCGGGGATACTCTGTTCTCCCAAAGATGAGAAGACATTTTCAATATTCATGCATTTTTCAGGGTGACTGTGCGACAGGGGCTGAAACTGCGAGCAACCCTGTGAATCATTGCTGGTGATTGACTGTCAGTATATCCATGCGAAAAAGGAACAAATTAGATGGTAAACTCCAAGTGACATTTTGAAGTGAGCACTCAAGGCCCGCTCTTCTGTTAGCGTTAGCCATTACCTCCATGTTTTGCTTTTCACATGTCTGTCTGACTGTCTGCTTTGTACCATTGTCAATGCAAGAATGGCTAACCTGTAATCTTCTTTGAAAATAAGGGAATCGGTAAATAATGAGTAGTGACTGTCTTAGAGATCACAGGCGGAGAAAGAGTGAGATAGAAACATATAAAAAAAAGGATTCTTCAGGCTTGAACGTTTCATTTGTCAGCGTCGGGGCACGAGTTTGGAAAGCAGCGTTCGCCACATGAAAAGATCCGAAACATCCAAGTCTTGCCACTCCAGCGTCTCCACAGCGGGGCGCGTACATCACAACCAATAACAGACGAAGACTTGACACTGGTTGATTTTATTCCTGGTGAAGCTGGTTAAGGCAATTTTGTGTCATGTGTAAAGGTTCACTATGTAACCTGTGCGTCTCTATGGAAATGTCCCTGTTATGTAGCTAGTCCATTACATGGGTCTATCTTTGAGGCTAGCCAGAAGGACAATACACAAAGAAGTTTAAAATGTTTTATTGATGAAAGTGTTGTGTACCAGCTAACTAATTATAATTGAATTGTTGGAAATTTTGACTTACAAATGCTGTCTGCCACTTGATTTGTTCTGGCCAAAAGAGTCCTTGTTAACTGTGTGCTAACAAGGAGGGGTGAAAATATTTTAGATTTTTGTGGATCAAATTTGTGTTCACTGTTAAAACAAATAAATTAAACATAGAGCTCTATTTTAACAACCAGTTTAATTGAATACATTTGTAGACTGTTTGGTTAGAGCTAACTTTTAACAATATTACTGGATGTGGGTAAACTTACCTGTGCTGCAGAGTGGGCTCATCCAATTAGGGAGGTGCCCTATAAAAGGAGCAAACCTCACTCTGCTGAAGTGGAGGGTGCTGTGTGTACAGGGGGTTCTGCCATGCTTTTTTTTTTTTTTTTAATTGGTCATGTTTCGGTTAATATTTTTGGTGTTGGAATAAATGCACTGGAGTCTCAGCTCTGCCTTGTTCCTCATTGAACCGCTGAGGTTGCTATCCAGGCTATTACAGTCCCACAATATGACATTAAACTAAATCTCTTTCATTCAATTTCTGGTGTTTTTGTTGAAAAAACAACACAGATCTGACCTGTAACTCGACCTGGACGTATCACCTGCTCCTCTCAGGCAAAGAAGTGAATAACTATGATTGAAGTAGATGACACTGTTGTGAGGACCAGATTTATTTTAGACCTGGTTTAGTCTCGCCATAATTTCTAACTAATTTCTTGTCCAGTTATGACCTAGTTTACTTGTGTGTTGTCCTTTTCTGATATGTATTCCATGTTGTTTTCTACAGTTGTGACTGAAATCCTGCACATATATTATACATTCAGTCTCGCTCTGTGTGATCCTGCTGTTTGCATGGCTGACACCGGCCTGATGAATGCGGGTTGACATTTTTTAGCTGCGGCTGGCACACGGTGTAAGTCACTCTAAGTACGACTTCAATGCTCCAATATTTCAAAATAAAAAGACCATGCTTGTGCTGCAGTGGAACTATGGGTAATAAATGACTTCAGCTAAATAGATTGTGAAACTGTGGCAGGTGGAGAGATATCAGCGCACTAATGACACGGGGGCCACCTCTGAAGAAAACACTGGACAGTAGTGGTTTATTTGTGGCTCAGATATTGTGAATGAATTTGCAACAGAAATGTGATGGTTCATACCTGACTGACATTATATCTGCTCTTATCTTCTATAAAAAACAAAACAATCTAGAGTTCGTTCTGCTTCAAATCACAAAAACAATACACTTTCTGTTGCTTTTGAAATATTTGTATGGTATAATTATCACAAATATTTAGAGTTGCACTATGTGACGTTTAAGTAGGGCATTAATTTGGCTCGTCTTTCGTGAATTTGTTATTCATTTAAATTGACTAAAATGGCTACTGTGACTAGACTGGCCTCTCCACAGATCTGACCCGGTGGCATCACCCTAATCCTCTCCATGATAATAGAAGTTAAATGTATTATAGTGGTCCCTCGTTTATCGCGGGGGTCACGTTCTAAAAATAACCCGCAATAGACGAAATCCGGGAAGTATCAGCTTTATTTTTTGCAATTATTCTATATGTTTTGCAGCTGTAAAACTCCTAACCACACACTTTATACACTTTTCTCAGACAGGCGTTAACATTTTCTCACATTTCTCTCTTGTTGAAACACTCTCAAAGTTCAAACCTTCGTAGGGGCCTTTGTCGGTGCAGAACGTTTCATCGACATTGTGGGTTTTATCGGGGAGAAAACTGGCAAACATACAGCACTTAAGAGTCACACTGCGATCCAAAATGTATGTAAATTTGTCTGACACATTCTGTACTGTACAGGAGACACGGCACAGAGGAGACTGATGGACAATGGTCTACAGTCCCTCAGCCAATCAGGACGCAGAACATAAAAAAGTATGCAAAATTGAACTAAGAAAAATCTGCAAAACAGTGAGGCCACGAAAAGCGAGCCATGGTACAGTGAGGGACATCTGTACTGTGGAACGTTCCAGGCAAAGAAATGACATCTCCATGGAGACAGGCAGGTGGCATCAGAAAACTAATACCATGCACCAAAACAGGTTTAAATCTGGGTTATGTTTTTTGCGCAATAGCCTGTAAGCAACATACTCCAAACTGTAGACTGACAGAATACGTCTCTATGTTCCTCTTCTTGCTGGACATAGAAAAATCGCCATCTATCACTGAACAACAGGGAGGAAGAAATTGCGCAAAAAATCTTCAATAAATGTCTAAAATCATGAAGTTTTGTCTCTTTGCAATGTCATACCATCCTTCTCCTTCAAACATAAACTCAGACAGAGGCTCATTTGGTTTGGTGCGTTCCCGCTGTTAGCCCCGCTGCTAAGAGATGAGCCGCTAACATCGGGGAAACGCCACTCACGCTCCAGTCAAAGCAGATGACCCTATGTGCTCGCAATACCAACGGGTTCTTCTTCTGTTAATATCCAATTTCTATTGTAGCCTTATGTATGTATTTATTAAAGTTATATCTTTTGGGAAAGTCATAGAAAGTGAGTGTTTAGTGTTTAGCAAAAAAGCAAGAAGAAGAGAAGAACGATGCATGTAAATCAATTGTTTGATGAGTGGTTGTCTGTATTATATCTAGAGATGGACCGATATGTTTTTTTTTCACATGGCTGATGGCGATACTGAATGTTTAGAATACAGATAAAAGCTTTGTGTGTATTTTTTAGGCAGCAGATTGACCTAAACAAAATATCAATCGACGATACGCTAAAAAATCCAACTATTGATAAGCCATCCCAACTCCAACCAAAACTGTTTTGTCAAGATACTTAACCCACTTAGCCTCTCCATGGGTTTCAGAATGATGAAAAGTTTGAACTGTTGCCATAGTGATTGGCAATTTAAAACACTGTCCTCAAAACGCTGCACATAACAGGACGTTGAGCTCGGTGAGTAGCTGTGTGGTGTGTGGTGTGAGCGGTTGGCAGTGATTGGAGGTTGCTGGCAGTTGAAAAGTGATTTTTTTTTTTTTTTTCCACCATGAGATCAGCAAAGTTCTGTCTTATCTTGGATCTGTGCTTGGGATGTCATGTTTCCGCAGCCCCCAGGCAGCTGTGGCCACTGATAGCTTTCCAGTGTGAGTGAATTATGCAGTTTGAGTGTCCTGAAAAAAACATTTATCAAACATATTATTGATTGAAACCTATAGTGAACTCTGTGAGAACATTTTAAGGTTAATATATACTTTATAGACCCCATTTTGTTTGTTCTCCAGATCTGAAATAGGATCTTAGTAGCAGACAACTATGATCTTAAAATCAAACCTGGGACCATCTTGCTAGTGCCAGTTTGCCACTATCCAATTACAATTCACTGTTCATGAATAGGATATTTCCATTGGGGATTTTGATACAATAACATCATATTGCATTGCCCTGTTAAGATTTGAGCTTATTTGATTTATTACCATCTTGTCTTATTGTAAATTCAAACTGGCTGCATACTGGTCGACTCCGCCATGCTCCCAGATGTTCCCTGCAGCACGTGTGGCTTCGACAAGACAGGCTCTCCCCATCGGCCGCCTCCATCGTCATCTTACGTCGGGAGATTTGTGTGATTTATGCAGAGAGAGTGCACCATGACAGAAAATCCCTTCCGTGAATCTGCCGCGCGTCCATTTAGCTACAAACCGGCAGCGTTTTATCACCATCTCCGCACCACGAGAAGGCTCTGCTCCTGGTGCGATAAAGCATGTGGAGAGGGATCCCATGGAAGTCTCCTCAGCTCAGTCCCTCCAGACCTAACGCACTCAAGGCTGTAATGAATTCTGATGCTCTGTATGATTACACTATAAAGAAAAAATACATTCTTGTGACGGCGTACATCAGAGAGAGCGTGTTTACATAGCACAAATCGCTGATCGCTGCAGATTTCACCACTGGGTTTTCTCCTTATCAAAGAGAATAAAATCCATGCAATTTTTTACATGTTAAAGAAATTTTAAAATAACAATAGTACACTGTAAATGCTTTGATATGAGTCTCTGAAATTACAAAGAGTTCGCTATAGACTGTTTGAAGGGAGACACAGGAAATGAAACGCACTCTACCGCTTTAATGTGCCTGAAATCCAAGAACAATGTATTTTACCGCCACAATGAAAATATAAAGCTAAAACTAAAACAGAGCTATATCGACTATTTGTAGAGAAATATACAACTGAAAAGGAATCCGAGCAACACCATGAGAAGATCAGGTATACAGTTTGAGAAACACTGGTTTAGTCCCATTTTAGAACAGTCTTGGTCCCAATTTAGTCTGGAATTTGATCCTGTTCACTGATCTAATGTTTCTGGGATAGTACTTGATGAAGCCATTTTGAGAATCACTCTTTAAGTCAATTGTAGCAATGAGTCTTGATAGCTTTTGCCTATAGCGGTTTGATGTTCTATGCAAACGTTTTCCTTTAAGTGTCTGAAATGGATAGAATATACAACTATAAACAGAAGTCTACTTTCAGTATCAACAACATATCCCTCTAGGACTGCATGTGATGGTTTATGAAGAATTTTGACTGACTGTGAACTAGGCCTGTCATGATAATCCCTATATTGACTTATCAGTACTGCATATGAAAGCTGGAACAATATTTTTTTTTTGTCTCAGTAATTCTCGTGTGTAAATTTTTTTTCCACTATTGGGGAATTTTTGGTTGTTTTTTGGCTGTATGACGAGACAGGCCATAAAAGGTTGAATTAACTATGACTCATTACAGATGCAAATGAACTACTAGTGTTTCATTCTGCTGCTTATTTAATGCAGCTCATATTTTTAAAGAATATTGTACATTTATAATAATTTTTGTGGTTTAAATCTGCTCCTGGGTTATTGTGTCAGTGGCATAAATTAGTTTCAGTCGTCCAGGTATGATCCATAGTAAAATAAACATGTATTCTGTCTTTTTGACCAAATGACAGAATTTATTTTTCTTTTACTTTCAACATTATCGTTTATCATCTATATTTACTTCAGCAATATATCAAACTTAAACATTTGTTATCGTGACAGCCTAGTGTGAACTATAGGTCCATATTTTGTCTTTTTTGTGTAACTTATGTTTTTCATCCTTAACTTCAGTCCTGCTGCTGCTGCTGAGTTTTTTGTGATTTTGATTGATTTGTGACAATAAATCACAAATAACAAAATGGAAACTCAACATTTCAACTAAAAATACGAAATCATTTTACTGACTGTCAATATAACTTCGCTTTTTTTGTTTACAGTGCATTTTTATCACGCTATTGCCCTGCTTCGTTATCTACCGCAACTATAGTAAAACGTCAGCTCACTCATTTTTATACAGCACTTTTCCACCTGCAAGACACACGCTATACCTCATTCATCTGATGGGAGCTGGGATTGCACCTCGAACTTCGGATCAGTGGACAAACGCTCTACCGACTGAGCTAGTGTCACTTCCGAAGACCTCCTTGGAGTTTTAGTTGTAATGTTTTGTCCTTGTCCGTGCCCCTTGTTTTTCACACCTGCCTAATTCCATCTCTCCAAAATGAAACTGCTATCACACCTTCAGCCAAAAATAGACGGGAACACGCTGCTTACACATTTTAATTAATTAGTTACAGTTGGTTTTACTGCCAGGAATTAAGCTCTTGATGCTACTACATGTTACTATTTTTGCTCATTTTTGTGCATCTACATAATTGGGTTCAAAAATCCAATTTGTGCAAATGGGGTTTTGGCAAATAGCAAATGTAGTATGGGAATTACACCAGATGTTTCTGCGCTAAGAGTCTTATTAATTGTATATAATTATTTATAGCAGAGAAGGGTGAACGCAAAAGACTGCACCAGGACTGTAGTTTCAAGCGAGGTAACTTTTATCAGATCAAAACTGACTGTACGTATATATAAATGGACATAACTAAACTGCTAGCCACCACCTTCCAAAAAGGAAGTGAGGATTGGCGCACTTCCAGCTCCACTGACCCTGGCTCCAGTTCACTTTACATTAAAAAACTGTTGCCCCTCTCTCTATAACTGCTGCTCTCAGACTCGTCATTCTGGTCTTAAAATGTTCGTTTTGACCAGCTCTACATGATCCTAGTATTGCTGCATCTGTAACTCAAGATATGAACATTAATAACAGACAAATCAGGCACCTTCTTTCCCAGAGGTCGCTCCCGTTAGCATTAGCAACAGGTTTGATTAACGGCGGTGTGGATGGGAAGGGGCGTCACCGTCAACTATCTCCGCATGGTCGGAAATCCTAATATGCAAGTTGGCTCCAAATTGGCCTCTATAACTGCTAGCCTCGATGAGCTTCATTTGACTGTCGTAGAATGCTATGGGTGACGTCACACTCACTTTGTCCACGTCTTTACAGTCTGTGGCATAAATCAGAACTAAAGCAGGTCTAAGCCAGCTCAAATTGAAGATTTTAAACTAGTGTAATCCCCCAGTATAATAGCAGCAGTATATTACAATTTTGCATGCTTTTTTTTTACAGTGTATGAGCGTGCATTGTGTTCTGCGTCCTGATTGGCTGAGGGACTGTAGACCATTGTCCATCAGTCTCCTCTGTGCCGTGTCTCCTGTACAGTACAGAATGTGTTCAGACAAATTTACATAAATGTTGGATCACAGTGTGACTCTTAAGTGCTGTATATTTGCAAGTTTTTTCCCCGACAAAACTCACAATGTCGATGAAACGTTCTGCACCGACAAAGGTTTGAACTTTTGAACTTTGAGAGTGTTTTCAACAAAAGAGAAATGTGAGAAAATGTTCATGCCTGTGTGAGAAAAGTGTATAAGTGTGTGTTGAGGGGTGTTTACAGCCTTAAAGTATATAGAATAATTGTAAAAAAAAGAAAGCTGACAACTTTACTGATTTTGCCTATTGCGTATTTTTAGAACGTGAACCTGTAGAGAAACACAATTTTCATTTGCGATTTACTAAATCAGGTGTAAACCAGGTCTAAAACTGGCCCCAAACTGAGGGCTTATAGGTCTAAAAATTATAACTTGCATACACTTGTTGGACCCATCCAGCAGTTTGAAAACCAAATGGAAGAAGTCGGCAAGTTACGAAGAGACATTTTAACATAATAGTAGAGTGTAGTAGTAGCAAAATCCAATCATTCATTCCCCAGAGCACTGACTTAACAGTAAACATCCTGTTGTTGCTTTTTAATTTCCCAAAACACGGTAAACTCGGTGGGAGCTGTGAAGTGACAGGTTGTAAATGTGTTCGCAGTGAGACAGAGGGACATAGTGCTGTGTGTGAGTCATTACACTGATGGATGCAATGCTGAGACTGTCAATCAAACCAGGGCTACCTTTGTGGAAAATTGGTAGTGCTAAATTAATATGCATTCATTTGGTGCATTTAAATGTCACAATACTGGATTTTAAAACTTGATTTCTGGAATAACCACAAAAAAGCTCTAAACTTGCAGATTTTGATACCGTGAACCAATGCCGCCTTCATCATTTCCAGATTATAATGATGATTTTATTGATTTTTTTTGCTATTTTAAGTACAGAATATTGTCTATTTGGCTTTAACATGTAGTCTTATACAATTTTCTATCAATTTAGGACTGTTTTTTGTATTGATACTGGCTCAAATAAGTATCTGATGAATATCTGGGTGCCATATTTTCGACAACCCCGGTTATTTAATGGGTTCTTAAAATATTTGGTCTCCCCTGTCAAGTTATTATCATTAAAAAGCTGTTATTTATTTACAAAATGGGCTGTAACAAAAATCTCAAATTTCGTGGATAAATAAAACACTACAAATCCCCATTTCCCTGTATTTTCTCATTAATACAAAATGAAGTGCGCTCATGACGCTTCGCTGTTGATCTGCTGCTTCACTGTTTGTGTTCAGGGGATTTAACTCCAGGGAAATTGAAATAAAAATGATAAATTCCCTAAATTGAAACATTCAGAAAAAAATAACTTCAGAAACATTTTTTCCCCCTTCAGTTTTAATGAAAAAGTTAAAATTGTTTCATTCTCTGCAGGCACCAGACAGACTCGCTGATTGATTTTTCATTTGGAGACGTTTTATTGCGCTTTGAGTGAATACTAAACAGAAACATGCACATCTGATCCAGTATGGAAGCTTTATACTGTTGGATTTCCCCAAAATAACACACTTTCATGGAGAAGTGGTCCTGGCCCAATGCGTGAGAGACCATTCAGTATGTCCAAATGAAACGTGTGGGAAGAGTGGGCATTTAGATCTGAAAGAGCAGGGAACACTGTCTATAATGTTACATAACGCAGGATTAG
Source organism: Periophthalmus modestus (assembly GCA_019594935.1). Classification (NCBI taxonomy): domain Eukaryota; kingdom Metazoa; phylum Chordata; class Actinopteri; order Gobiiformes; family Gobiidae; genus Periophthalmus; species Periophthalmus modestus. The sequence continues at coordinate 7,036,499 of JAIEZT010000068.1, forward strand.
TCTCTTATTCTAACTGATTAAACTGTATTACGGTTGCAGCTAACAATAATGCTTAAAGATCAATGTATTTAATGAATGCCTTAGCTTAACACACGTGCATTTAAGCCATTTACTGAATTAGACCCACATGAAGCTATAGTGAAGTCATTGGAGTGCGTCCCGTTGGAAAATTTGATGTAGCTTCGCTCTGTCTGAGTCATAAAACCTCTTCTCTCAGCACATGGCATGTTTTGGACTCTCTGTATAGATCAAATAAATTTTTTAGGTTTTTTTTTTATTAATGAATTGGCATTTAATTGTTTGCAGCTCATGATAAATACTATAACCAGTTATCGATCAATATATGTTAGATGTAACAATACTTTTGGGGTCAATATTTATCGTGGGTACTTTTTGTTAGGACTAGTTACAAACTTTTTGTTACTTTTCATGTCTTGTGATTAGATTTGAGTGTGGAGGGTGGAATAAATAACTTTTTATACATACAAACTTACTACTAAAGTGTTTCATTCTGGTATGTATTCATTGCCATTTGCGTTTTTTAACCACATTGTACATTTTGAATAATCTTGGGGGGATAATTCTACTTAAGGGTTGGTATGTAACATGTGCAGAATGTGGCTTGGCATTGTCTTGCTGAAATAAGCAGGGACGTCCTCGAAAAAGACATTTCTTGGATGGCAGTATATGTTGCTCCAAAACCTGTAGGTACCTTTCAGCATGAACGGTGCCTTCACACATGTGTAAGTTCCCCATAGGCACTAACACACCTCCAGACCATCACAGAGGCTTTTGAACTTTGCGCTGATAACAATCCTGATGGTCCTTTTCCTCTTTGGCCCGCAGGACACGATTTCCATGATTTCCAAAAACAATTTGAAATGTGGAATCGTCAGACCACAGCTCACTTTTCCACTTTCAGTCCATCTCAGGTGAGCTCGGGGTGTTGTTGATATCTGGCTTTCGCATGGTACAGTTTTAAATTGCACATGGAGATGTAGCGATGAACTATGTTAACTGATGAATAGTTTCCTGAAGTGTTCCTGAGCCCATGTGGTAATATCCTTTACACTTTCATGTTTTTAATACAGTACCGCCTGCGGGGTCGAAGGTCACGGGCGTTCAATGTTGTTCATTCATTGAAATTGGGGCTGTAGATCAAGATTGAGTCCTGAGCTAATTTAAAAAAATGTGTTCCTTATGTTTTTTCATGTATTTATTTCAAGCAGATTCATGCACACAAGAAGTCAGTATATATGTATCCCGTACACTTAATACACACTTAATTTCACTTTCATTTAAGCTTGAAATGGAGTGGGAAAAAAGAAAAACGTATCAAATCCCACCCTTGTACACTTATTGCTCTGGTAGTTTGCAGCAGTTGAATTGATCAAATAAAACAGATCCTCGCTGGTTCAAATGACTCAAACACTGCTATGATCAAATGTGCAACGTTTCTTTGATTTCTTCCTATTTTTGATCCACAGAAAATAAAAAGGAATCCAGTTATTCCTGCCGCTCAGTCAGCTTTATGTTTCACACTTGTCTTGACACCAAATTAATACTCATGTAGAGAAATGTTTTATGATGAATTTCCTGTCTATGGACTAGGCCTGATCAATACCTATTTGCCAGAGCACCCTTGGGAATTAATTGAAATGGACCAAACCAAGTGCAGTAAAACCAGCAGAAGACTATTACAGAGGGGCCATTTCTGTGAACTATGTCTCGCAGTGAGAATGGAAGACATGAAGCGCAGACACATTTTGATGGTGACTCTAGGCAGTAGATCCTCTGTGCTGTTTACTGTGTGTGTTGGTGTTTTTCCTCAGATTGGACCGAGCAGTTTGTCTGGTCTTTGTTGTGAGGCTGGGCATTTTTCCTCTGATGAAACGTTTTGGTGCACAGTAATGTCTGACAAATGCTTAGTTCAGCTTGTTATCTCTGTGGCCCATGACTCTAGTTAAGTCCTTTTGTTTTTGCCACTGTCTCTCGCTTTAGTGGTAGTACTGAGGTTGGACAGGGTGAATTGTTCAAAATAAGTTTCGGTTAAAAAAAAATACAAAACACGGTATAGCATTCTTTTCATCTTGCTCAACCGTTATGGATTTATTTATTTATTTTCATCAGAAAGTCCCATTGAGATTGCAAACCCATTTTCAAGGAAGTTCTGAGTACATGGTTAAAACAAACATTTACAATTAATAAAATGCATAGTAAAGTTGAATATTTAGCTATTGACTGACACAAGGCTTCAGTTAAAACAACGGTCTAAAAAAATGGCAGATGTCACTGTTTAGTTTGAGTTGGTTTACGAGAATGTCCCATAAATGAGGGGCGTAGAATCTAACAGGACACCTCTGTAGTGAAGGAGGCTAACCCATGTCCAGTGTTGGGGCTTTCACCTGTTCCTGTGGAGAAATGTATCAGACCTGTCATGTCATTGGTGCAACATTTTAAAGAGCTTTTACAACCTTTATATATTTTTTCACATTTCAGAATCGCTGAAGTGGATTAAACAGTACATTTGAAATGAATAACATCCAAATGTCAAAGTCAAAACGATGTTAATTTGGTTACCAGAGTGAATCAACTTTAAAATAAAAAGGTTTTACGTTGCTTCCACTTTTGAGTCGAATTTCTGGCAACTTTATTTGTCAGGGTCATGAGATGTTATCTAATGTTTTCTATCATTCGTGTCGCCATGACTTCTCTAAATCCCAAACAGCAGCGTTGGAATTATAGGTCTGTGAAGGACATAACTGCCATATTATAAGATCAAGGGATTGTCTTAATTAAACATCATTAATCCACAGACAGCGACGGACCCCCGGCTCTCGTCTTCCTCTGATTCACCGTCAGCTGGCTCTTCATCCAGCCAATAACAACAAGCGTCTAAGCTCCGGTACATGGTTTATTAGTAAACACAAGTAAAACTCACAAGTATAATTTAAGACTTAACAAAATAGTCTGAGCTTCTCTATTGAGATGGCGAGAAAATGGCTATAGTTGCGGTCAAACATTTTCACTTAAAAAAAATAGACCCAATCTCTAAATTCCTTAATGGGAAGAAAGAATCAAAAGCATTTAGATTTTCTTAACAAAACGTGCATCAATTATCAGCACACCGTTGGTAAATCAAGTTTATGCATTTAATCAAAAGATCTTTAGAAGGAAAAATAGTCATTTCAATTCAATTTACACTTCAGAAAACGTGTCTCCAGCTCTTGTTATCCTGAGCTATGTGCAGAACCTCCAGCTCCATACTGTCTCCCATGTACAGAATCTTAACCTTGGTATCATGTTGTATTTCTGTGTACATGCCTACTTCTTTTTCTTCTTGTTTTTCTTTTCTTTTTCTTTGTTGCATTGTACCAGAGCTAACCTTGGGCAGGGAAAAGAACAACCCAAAAAAAAGTGACAATGGACTGAAACACAAAAACTGAAACACAAAAAAACTAGCACATCCTTCATCGGAGCGCAGAAGTCTTTAAGACCTTTTTTAGTTCAATCTTAAACCTTTGTGCCCATGGTGTGTCCACCTCTGGTATCTGTAGCGTCTCCACTAAAGATTTCTTCTGTTGATACACGTCCATTCACTTTGGTACAGCCCAGTGCAGTTTATCACCTGGAACATTCACAAACAGTTCACTAAATAAAGAAAAGCACAGGTCACTGTACAAGTTGGCTATAATGTATAACTGGTTTGGTCTGAAGTTGCTGAGCTCATCGTCTGAAACATAAATGAATCTGAATGCAGTAGTAACACAGTATGAGTCTGGATAAGCATGTGCACTATTCGGCGCTCTAAACATCCCTCTGTCTGTCGCCCAGATCACACAAAAGAAGATTAAATTTGAGAATTCAGTTTTCTTTTGTAATGAAACTTAACTGTTACAATGTGGAGGTTAACATCTTGCAACATGTGACGGTCTTAATGAAAAAAGTTAAGTGCAAAAGCCTGAAAATGTGGTTAACTCCACTCCGGCTCTCAGCATTTACGTGTATTTGAGCTGGTTTTGAGACGATGACCCCGGGCAGCCTCGCACACTCTGAACAGTGTACGCTGCTGCCCCCTACACCACTTAACTACTCACTACCACTGTGACTGCTCACCACTTACTCCTGACCAGATCTCCCAAAGCATCTCCATCTCCTTAGAAACAAGAATTTTCTTTTCTTTTGTGGTTTGGCGGTCTGATCAGCGTTAGTTTTGCCTTCTCTCATCTGAACTCTACCTGTGTTCCATGATTTTGCTCAATTTGCTGTATCCTTTCACCATGATTTTGTTCCTTTGTGCTTGGTTGGAGCTCCAGGAGTTAGATCCTTAAATCTCTTTCCCTTTTGGCCAATTCTAGGATCTTCTTCTCATGGTCTGCGTCTTTTCGAGTCCTCTCCAGTTCATTATGTTCCACCTCTCGCTTCCAGCAGAACTTTCCACTTCTGAATTTCCTCCTCGTGTTTTTCCTTGCGTCCTCCTCCTGCTGGTGGCTCATCGTCATGTCTCGTTCTCTACACTCTCGCTGCAGTTCAGACAAACTCTTCACGCTCTGAGTATGTTTGTCAGTGAGCTGGTATAATCTCTTCTAGTACGTGGCCTCCATCTTCAACCACTCCAAATGCTCCTTGTCTCTTTTCTCTTTGTAATATATCTGCAAGTTTACCTCCTGCTTCTAAAATTTCTTGCTAAAAGTTTCATTTTTGTGACGCAACTCCTGCTCCACTTTAAGTGTTTTTCGAAGCTCTTTCCGCCAGCTTTTGTTTTTTTTCTGCTCAAAGTTTCATTCTTATGCCTTAATATTGTGATTTTATCCCACAACTTTTTGTCTTTCTCCTCCCATTCTTGTCTCTCCTTCTCCCATTTACATTTAATATTCTCCACGCTACTGTCTACCTTTTTCAAATCCAATTTTTGCTGCAGTGACTCCAACGCTTGCTCCTGTTTCTTTCAGATTGTTGCTTTCAAATCTTTTTCTGGCTGTTTTCTATCAGCCCTAGAATATTTTCCCTACCTCAGCACCATACCTTTCTGAAGCCTCGGGTATTTACGCTGAATTGCCGCTGGAGTTTGGGTTAAATCCGGGTACTCCTTTGGCTCTCCATCGAGCTTTGCATCCGTGGCTCTCAGTAACTCCAAGACCTCCTCCTTGAACTGGATTTCTTTCTCCTGCCAAACCTCTTCAGCCCCTCGCCAGGACAGGTCTGCCTCGCCCGATGCACCCTCCTCTTCAGTAATCTCCACCTCTTTGGAAAGACATTGTTGTAGTTTCATGTTCCAGTTTGTCTCGGTGTCATCGTGCTCCTTCTCCACACTCCACCATTTCTTGAAAAAAACCTTGATTTCAGTTTTAAGATCTTCCATAGTGTTAATTTGATGTGTAAAGAAGATTCAAAACCGGTTAAGTAATCTAGTTTTGTTTGTGTTTTTGTGTCAATCTCTTCTTCAGAATTGATGGAACAGAGTGATAAAACTGGGATAGTCTACTTCTTTCTCTGAAGACAATGATGTGGTGACTTCCTAACGTTACATTGCCTTTGACATTCAAAGGCTGTTCATTTGAATTTCAATATAAAATTTTTAAAAATTGATAAAAGAAAAAAGACTATTCGATTTTTCTTTTTTTTTCAATTTGATCTTCGGTTTAAAAATACAACATTTTTGGAAACTGGCTTCAGCTCTATTTTATTCTATTACTTAACGTGGAAGTGCGGGGCTGTAACAGCACCGGTGCCGGGCAGACAGTGAGGGATGACGGCTCAGGACTCCCTGCATTGGGGAGCATCTCTCGCCGAGGGCCAAAAGGGTCAGTGCATGTCCTGGCCATTTGATTTGTGTTTTGTAAGCAAAAATAATTTCCTTTTTGTCCATGTTTTCCTGATGGAGTGGCCCTCAAAACTTCGTGACAAGTGCCCAGTGAAGCTCACCTCCAAGCTGGGGAACGAGTGCTGCACAAAGAGTCAAAGCCACGATCAGCTGAAGGGATCTGGGCTGTCTGCTGTCCCCATTTTGAGTCCGAGCAGAGGTAGAGCTGTCCGAGGCTGTTGACGGAAAGCTGCACTAGTTTGGTGACCCTCTTACTGGATCTACTCTGCAACAGGCCTGCTCTGGAGACTGGGGCTGTGGTTGTACTCGAGTGGCTGGCAAGCAAGAGCAATGAAACGATAATCATGAATCACCAAACATGTTGATTAAGTACATTTTACGAGGCCAATCCTTAAAGTGGGAGTATGTTTTATTCTAGAGCACACATTTCAAACTCTTCATCTAATTAGCTTCTATAGGCAGTTTTCTTTTCTTACTACAACCTTGATGCAATGTTTGTTGTACCTATCCTCTTGTGAAATACATAACATTGCTTATTACTGCTCGGGGCCCGCTTGATTAATGTTGTTTTTTTTATTCTTTATGAAGTAAATAAAGAAAGTTTGATAGTTGACATTTGTGGTAAAACTTGTGGATGTACAGTCGCTCTCTCCCACTCGGGTCACTGATTATAAGAGCTGCTGACAGCTAAAGCGGAGTTGCTGATGAAGCTCTACTTAAACCCTGATAAGCTGAGGGCTCTAGACACCTCTCTGTCCATTGTGGCTGTATGTGTCCTCAGGGGCCCCTTGAGAGCCCTGATACACTAAAGGACGGGAGATGCCATCTGGTTCAGCCAAGGCTATGTATTCATTAAGCTTTAAGGCATATTGGCTGCATGTCTGTTGCTAATATCTATATGTATCATCATGGGAGCTTGACATGGGCTTTTGAATGCTCTATTTAGTTAGATTTGCCATCAGCATGAATTCAATTGTTAGATTTACTTTACAAATTATAATTCAATTTAAAAAGAAGATATACTGCTCAAGAGAAATTGTGAGTTTTTTTCAGTACTTGGAAGACCTATTATAGTAAACTAAAATGATGATACAACATTACAACACTCCTGGGAATAAACAAGGACCAAGGAATAATGGGTTTATGACTTTATTTTGATTAAGTAATCTGTTTTTTTACATTCTCCTTTTTGTCTTTTAGGTTTCAGCATCAAAGAAGTTGAGGGATTGGAAGAAAGGAAGGAGATGCATTTCACAGACCTACTATCTACTCTATGTATCTACTCCACGTCAGTCTCAAATCCAGGTAAAGTGTTCTCTTGGGTATACGATACATGCTCTACCAACTGGGAAATACTGCATCTATTTATAGTTTTAAGAGCAGCTGATAAAAGTGACACATCATAGCAGTCGTGGAAAGGTGACGGCTGTTTGAAGAAACAAGTCAAAGTTAAATCAAACATCATACTTCGTGAATACATCCTTACAATTTCATAGATCAAGTCATACATAATCTTATGCCATGTATCTGACGGCGTGTAGTGGTTGAAAGGCTGAACGTCTCATGTAAGGCTTTTTTTTCAAGTACCGAGACTGTGATTTGTGATGTTCGTTTAAAGAGTAGGACTTGAGGCAAGACTGAAATATGAACTGCTAAACTAATACTAGAAAGAATCCCATGAATTGTAGTATTTAGTGTGGCTCAGTTTCTTTTCTTCAAGGACTTCCTGACATTTGTACAGTAAAAGAAAGTTGAATGAGCAGAATATAGGCCAGGCTCAAACTAGGCCACCTACTTCCTTTGTTTTATAAATGTGTGGCATTATCGCAAACCCTGGTGTGTCGTTAGGGCTTTTACTTGAAAGACTGTACAATATAGTCCCTTTGTGCAGTTTAATGTGTAGTACCTCAAAGACAAATAAACCCATAAATCAGAGTTGGGGATTACCATTCAGCTGGTGTGGTGCACAGTGGGTAATTAGCCTCTTACAACATTTAAACATCACTGATACAGAAGTGGAAAAGGTACGCAGCTTTGTGGGTGGTGGTTAGTGGCACTGTTTTGTTTTAAAGGACCAATCGTAGGTTTATATCATAGACTGTATAAAGAAATGGACTAAGTGAGTGTGACGTCACCCCTAGCGTCCAGCTCCAGTCAAATGAAGCTCATCGATTCTAGCGGTTATATGGGGCGAATTATGAAACAAGTTCCATATTTGTAACTCCGACCTCGAGTATCATAGTAACTCAAGAATCAATCTGGAGCGAGGGTGTTGAAGGTAAAGCCCCTTTCCGCCTACACCGCTGGTTTAGCAGAGAGCGGGCGCTTAGCAACTCTGTCGATCAAACCCGTTGCTAAAGCTAGAAAAGAAGGTTCTTGATCTGTCTGTTATTATGTTCATATCTTGCACAATGAAGAAATGAAAATACCAGCAGCAGGTACAAAGAGAAGAGAACATTTTTGATGGAAATGACGAGTCTGACAAGTGCACCCATACTCACTTCCTATTCGGAAAACGTGACGTCACATCATTTGTCAAATCCAACTGAGAGAAAAGCACAGATATTTGTATCATCCCCATTCACAAATGCACAGAACGTCTCCCTCTGCACATTCAAAAACAAAATAGTCCATATTTCTGCAAAAATAGATCTTCATGTTTGGCGTCTTCATGTTTATTTTGGTTCACTTGGGCATTTAACCTTGTCTTACACTCAAACCATAATGCATGATGCTAATTGCTCCAATAAACTTGTGGTTTGAGTCCAAAAGCAACAGAGAGAGCTGCACAAGATGGATTATCGTGAGTTTGTGAAAACCAGTCACATACAGGTTAGACATTTAGTCGATTAACCGGTCGATGGGGTCATTTATCTTTTTTTTTTTTTAGATTATAAGGATTTATATGGGACCACAGCAGAAAGAAGTTGATGAGTGAGTGAATATTTGTATTTTTTGGTATTTAAATATAAAAAGGCAGATTAAACCTTTCTACAGTAGTTGTAATCTTGTAATTGTTTTGGGACCTTTTCCCACACTCCCTTTTTTGTAGATGAATTGATCAGCAAGACGTGTGTTTAGTCGACAGCCCTACTTCACAAACACCCTGTCGATATATATAGGCTCCTTTACATTCCCAGCACTGTACGATAAACATCATTTCTATGGGATTGGCGTGATGGAGGTATGTGGGTTTGAGCTGACAGATCACTGGTTATCTCCATGATGTGAATGAGATGCTCCTTCTGCTGCAGATTTGCCGTCCAATCCAGTCCAGCCTTGTTCCCGTATCACTCTGGATAGGACTTACAGGTGCTATAAATACTGCAGCTTTAAATGAAACCCGTTTGTGATAAGATAAGAGATTTGTACAGCGGCGGTGTATAGAGAAAGTTCTTTGGTGGATGACTGGGTTGGCTTCATTCATACTGTACTCTGTTTTTGGGGATTAGCTTTAAATCCGCTTTCTCTTCACTAAAATCCTCCAACACTGAACCTGCTGTAACGGAGCTGCCATGTTTTATTTTTTTTTGCTCCTTGTGTTTAGTCAGCCACAGTAAGAAACATCAAAGTGCACTCATATACTTTAGAAAAATACCTACCAACTTTACTTACCTGCCCAGTTAATAATGGGCCAATCTCAGCAACAAGGACATCTGTCATATTGTGCCAGGTCATATTTTGAAGTACAAGAAATACTATATAACTGGTAATATTAAAACAAATACATGCCACTGACAAAATGACCCTCAAATACGATCGTTAAAAACTATCCCAAATGAACGACATTAACCAAAACTTATGCTGAAATACTGTAAATACATATCAAAGAATCAACCTTCGATGTGTTTGTGTCTATAATGAGTCAGATAAGTTATTTATTCAACCCTCAACAGCTCAAATCTTATCGTAGTACAAAAAAAAAAAGGTTCCCCCGCCAGTTCACTCGATAAACATTGACTCAAAAATGATTGTTCCATAATTTATTGAAGTCGATATCGTGAAAAGCCTTGCAACAAGAAAAAGAGAAGAAACACTTTCCTTCTTCTGTATAAATTTGATGACTGGAAGGGATATACTTACTACTACAGAAAAAAAGTAAAGTAAGCCAGTTGCATTATGGGCAATTAAAAAGTATTCATTTGTTCTATGACTTTCTGTAACCAATATGTTTACATCAGACAGCTGAAGTGACCAACACTTTTACTGAAAACAATGCTTAAGAAATATGTTATGACATCAAAACTGAACAGAATGTATTTGAATAATTATGTCTAAATCTTGTCTTGTTCTATTTTTTGTCTATGAATGAATGTACAGTGGTCCCTCGTTTATTGCGGGGGTCACGTTCTCAAAAATAACCTGCAATACACAAAATCCGTGCAAGTAGTCAACTTTATTTTTTCAATTATTCTATATGTTTTGCAGCTGTAAAACCCTCACCACACACTTTATACACTTTTTCTCAGACAGACATTAACATTTTCTCACATTTCTCTCAAAGTTCAAACCTTTGTCGCTGCAGAACGTTTCATCGACATTGTGGGTTTTGTCGGGGAGAAAACTTGCAAACATACAGCACTTAAGAGTCACACTGCAATCCAACATTTATGTAAATTTGTCTGACACATTCTGTACTGTACAGGAGACACGGAGGAGACCGATGGACAATGGTCTACAGCCCCTCAGCCAATCAGGACGCAGAACACAATGCACCTTCATACTCTGTATAAAAGCATGAAGAACTGCACTAAAAAATCTGCGAAACAGCAAGACCACGAAAGGTGAACCACGATATAGTGAGGGACAACTGTAATGCAAAATTGTGAAATAACAATGACATTAAACAGGGGAGTACTGCATTTCTTACTCATGTTTAATCATTAAGAAATTGTATTGTCTCCTACAAAAAAAGTGTGAATCTATGTAATGTAAGTAATCTGTGCATGTTTTGTAATGTCATCTAATGTAATCTAATCTAATCTGGTGCTGATCCTTTCGTTGGAGTTCTTTGTGCCAACAGGTTAACAAATCAGCAAACTATTCAACGCTAAAAACAATAAGTTGAGTTGCTTATAATTGTTAACATAATTCTAAGCAACTCATCTGCGTCCACTTTTCATCATATAATTAATTTGCAAATTTTTCAGCAACAATGTGTACACCTTTGTTTGGGATCTCAGCCTTGTTGGAAAATTATTCCAATGAATTATTCATTCAGACTCCGACCCGTTCACTAACCGCAACAATGGCAAAGTAAAACAAATACTACATAGAGCTTTTCCCAAATTGCAGGGCAGATAATGAGGGTCATGGCTTCTCATTTTTCAAAATTACCCCAAAGTAGAGTGCAGATATTTGTGGGCATCCCTGTGTGAGGCGAGATAGTGGGATTGTAGGAGCCCGACTCAGATAAGGCTACACTGCAGAGGAGAGAGTTCAAGCCTCCTGTGTCTCTGTAATTGGTTTTGTGCCAAGACAAACAACTTAATGCATAATGGTAATCAAGAAGTGTAGATATGCAAAGTACATTTAAATGAAATGCCGCTAAGTGCTACAGATGGGGCTAATGGGAAGTCAATCAGGGACATTAGGCTGGATTAAAGACAACTCTATGGATAATTCATCTGGGGTATGGCTCCGGTTCTGAGCATTTAGAAGCAAAACATTATAAACATCGTGCTAGTTTTCCTTTTTTTGTGAGTGAACAATGTGGAAATCTTTGCTATTCGTTGGAAAATATGGAGACTAATGACATGAAAAGGGAGGATCTCAATTCAGGATTTACTTACAGGACCTACAGCAAAATAGAAGCGAGGATCATTTCATTTGCCAAAGTCACCAAGATGCAATGCAAACTAGTGCTAACTGGCTAACCGAATGGAGTTGTTATAGCTTTTTTTATGACAAAAAACTGCATTTCCTTGTTTCTATGGAGAGAATGTTCCACAGTATGGCATTAAACCTATTCATGCTGCTCATAAATACCTTGAGAAACATAAATTCTAACTGTTACTGGAATTGCCTCTCCACAGATCTGACCTGTAACTTGTCCCAGTGGTGGCAGCGCCTGCTTGTCTCCATGGAGATCGTATACATGCATGCCGTACTGCGGAACATTCCAGGTAAAGCAAGAACATCTCCAAAAAGTGAACACACTTCTGTTAAATAGGTTACACGTAGTACCATGTGGGCATTATAGATTATTTCTTACTATGTTGTTTTTGCTTCATATTGTATAAGTTCTCCCAAACTTATGTAACGTTATATTTTGTACAGTAGCTCCAGTGTGTTGACAAAACACTAAAATAATCTCGATAGTTTCTTGTGGGTTGCTGAGCTAAAGTTGTTTGGTGTAGACCCGCTGTATAGTTGTGCTTATGTAACTGTCTTCACCTACTCACGGTTTTCTGTTCCTGATTCTCTGCCAATTTTCCCTTCCACACAATAATCATTAGTTATTGTTAAAATGAATGAAAACGCTGCTTCAAGTCAAACAGTCACACCGATATCCAGCAAAATAAAGGAACATTGCAAGAAAATATAAATAATTCAAGCTAGTGCACAAGTATACGGCCAGGGGTGTTACCACAGAGATTTGAACCCAAACCACAGGTGACCAATTTAACCAGCACACAGCTCAGAGTGAGTGAGCTCATTGTTTATACTGTACGATGAAACGAGGCAGCCTGAGGGACTTATTGTGGTACTGCACTTCAGAGTAGCGCCCCCTGCTGTCTCTGCACTGTCAGGTTTGACGGTGGCGTGCAGAGATGAGGAGCAGAGAGCTTACAGGTCAGTCAAATTAACACAACCAGAAAAACTGCCACAGAAAATGGCGGAACCCGTGGCAACTTTTGCAACATGTCCAAAGTGTGTCCATGGTTTAAATTTACCATTTTATAAGGGACAATCCAATCATTAGATCTGATATTTTGGTGCGTGTTTGCGTGTACACAAGAAATCAGATCATCAAAAACACCTGGCGACGTGTCACTTTTTAGATTTTTAGCTGTGTATTTGAAAGACAAAGTGCTACTCCTTAAAACTTTAATCAAAAAATGACACTTCCCAATTGTCACATTTGTCTCTTTCCTGTTATGACTTTTGACATGTGTCACGCTTTTTGAACTTTTAATATAATTTTTTTATTGACTTCAGTTGTAAAGGGATATCTTATTCTGCACTTATAATGACTTTGTGTCTCTTATTTACACTAAAGATGTCTATTTTAACCTAAAATATTTTAAAATATTTAACTGTAATCAGTATCAACACTTCATATCACCTTAACTCTTTAACTCTGTTGGTCTTTTTACTGTTTAACCTTTTTAATAGACAGACCCAGGCCAACCTGCGCAGACAGACCCAGGCCGACCTGCGCAGACAGACCCAGGCTCACATGCGCAGACAGACCCAGGCCAACCTGCGCAGACAGACCCAGGCTCACATGCGCAGACAGACCCAGGCTCACATGCGCAGACAGAGGCAGGAGAAGACTGTCACTGATATTAATTTGATCCAAATTGCCTTGTCGACGAATGTGTCAAACAGCAGTTTTGTACCTTCCTTTCACACAAATATGTGATCTGAGCGCTTTTTGCCCAAGCACTTTTACGGTCACAGTGGTTTGCGTAAGTCGGCCCAAGGTTGGTTTCGTTTGCATCGTACTTGCCCGCTCCAGAGTGTGAGAGGATCCGCACGGAGACGTCCTGTTTCAAGTTCTCTCAGACCAGCCATTTACCGTGGTCCAGAATGCGACTGCTGGGTTCACACTGGCCCAAGTGCACTGCTTTAGGAGCAAATTATCTTTTACGTCAAACTAACTAGTGGCAGTGTCAAAACGACCTAACTTAAAGTAATACGCTGCTTTATTTGTATGTCAAAGGTGTGTTCTCTCTGTGCTGATGATGTAGCTGTTAAGACATTGGACTTGAACTCTGAGGACAAGGGTTCAGGCATCTGCCTTCAGAGTTCGCTTTAAATCTTGCAAGCTTTATTACCCAGTTTGCCTTGTTCTTCACAGCTGGTACCAGGGAAACCTACTCCAAACAAAAGCTTTGGGAGTTTGTAGTTTGAGACCAGACCCTGGTGCTTGACATTGTCACTGTCCAGTCACTCGCCCATTACACTGTGTCTATGTGTCTTTGCTATTTGTTTGCTCTATTTTGTATGACTTCATCAGATGTAACTGTTCCATGACATTTCAACAATCTGATTAAGCCTGTCATGATAATTGCTATATACACTTATTGTTCGGTAAGTGAAATCTGGAACAATACATTTTTGGGTCAGTATTTATCGTGTGTCCGTTTTCATTGCACGACTGGGGAATTTTTGGTTACTTTTTGTCTGTATGATGAGATTTGAGCTGTAAAAGTTTAAATTAATAACTTCTGTGATCATTACAGATGGAAACGAACTACTAAAGTGTTTCATTTTGCTATGTATTAATTGCAGCTCATCATTTTTTAACAATATTGTACATGTAGAACTGTTTTTTTGTAGTTTAAATTTGCCCTTTGGTTATTATGTCAGTGCATACATCAATTTCAATATCATCGTTGATCGTCTATATTTACTTCAGCAATATATATGAAAGTTCAATTTAATACTATGACAGGCCTAAATCTAACTCCGGAAATCAGATCATGATCAGATTTTTGGTGTGAAACATACAGCAACACTTCAACTTCAACCTAAATTTCTCAAAAGCATATTTTCACCAGGAAAAACAAACCTCATAAAAGATTTTTCAAAATTCTCTCAGCATTTAGTCGTCCCTGTTGGTGTCTTCTCTTCATGCTTCGTAACTCCTGAGTTTTAATAATGCGTCTCTCACACGTGATCAAACTGTCTCACCTCTGACTACACTTGTCTCATTCAAGGTCATAAAACCGCAACAACACAACGACACACTATAAACCCGGCTCTTTACATCCCAGCGAGTCGGCTTATTTCCTTGTTAAAATATTTTACACACACACTCACCACTTTAATCAAACCCGAGCTGTTGAATAAACCAGGGTTGTTTTATTTCTCTACTTTCTTGCAAAAAACACAAACAACAGAATCGACCGAAGCAGAAATGTGCGCTCCTTTGTAAAGTGTAATTACTCACAAAGCAAGAATAAATCATTGCAGAGCGCTGGAGTTTCGCAGCGGGGGGCCCCCTTGTATTTGATGGCGTATTTTTTCCGAGGCTTTTGGTTGAGACTGGGTTTGTGGCTCTTAGGCCGTTCTGACTCACTGCCGCACAAAGGCTCCAACAGTCACCTGGACGAGGGCTGCCACTGCTGACAACCCAAATTAAAACATGATTATTGTTATTGTGGCCAGCTAAAGGCAGAGAAATCAAAGGTGTGCGGGGGAGGAAATTTGGTACAAAATGGTGGGGAATGCACGCTGGCAAGAACGCTTTGGACTTTTCCTGCAAAGAGTTGAGAGGGACCTGTCAGGGTAACATATATAGACGATAAACGATAATAATGAAGGACAATTTACCCTCAAAAAGTATCATAAATGTACAGTATTGTAAAAAATCACTAACTGCACTGGATAAATAACAGAATGCAAGACTTAAGTGGTTAGTTTGTCTATAACGAGTCATAGAAGCTCATAATGAAACACTCTACAGCTCAGCTTCAGACAAATTTACATACATGTTTGATCACAGTGTGACTCTTAAGTGCTGTATGTTTGCAAGTTTTCTCCCCGACAAAACCCACGATGTCGATGAAACGTTCTGCACTGGCACAAAGGTACGAAGGTTTGAACTTTGAGAGTGTTTAAACAAGAGAGAAATGTGAGAAAATGTTAATGCCTGAGTGAGAAAAGTGTATAAAGTGTGTGGTGAGGGGTTTACAGCCTTAAAACATATAGAATAATTGTAAAAAATAAAGCTGTCTAGTTCACGGACTTCGCCTATTGTGTGTTTTTTTTTTTAACGTGACCCCCACAATAAACGAGGGATCACTGTAATACAGAAAAATAACCAAACTTGTTCTACTAGTGCAAGGAAAAAGTCCCCACGAAAAATACTGACCGACAAAAGTCTAGTTCCATCTGTCATATATTGAATGATAATGTGATATAGTGATGATCATGACAGGCCAAAGAGTCTTTCAGGGTTTAGAATCTGAACCTATGTATTTACTGTGCTAAATCCCGAGCTAGGTGAGCAGAACATGAGCAGACTTGAGTCGCAGATGTTAAATTCTAACGTTTAAGTGTATATGACAGGTTAGGTTTTATCCTTTTTTAATTTTTTTTTTTTTTTTTTAAGGAACAACCAAAATATGAAACAATGCAATAGTAATAAACATGAAAACAAAGCACAAATACATAAAACAATAAAACAATAAAACATTACCCTTTTCCCCAGACACACAAAAAAACCTAAACATAGCATAAAAAAACAACATAACACAAAAACAAGCAAACACATAAAAATAGCATAAAATAAAATATAAATAAATATATAAAATAAAATAAAATAAAATAATAATAATAAAAAAATAATAATAAAAAAAATAAAAATAAAAAAAAAAAGGTGGTGGTTTTATCCAAGATTTTGCTTGGACACATGCATGCATAGAGGTATTTTACCTAGCAACTATGTTAACCAGGGGCAAAACTTGTTTTAATTACACAATAAGTTATGGTTTGACAAATATAAATAAATGGCAACCCGTGTATTTTGTTTAAATCAATGCTTAACCTGTCAGAAAAATGCCGTTCTCGTGCATAAACTCCTTCTGCATTTCTGATGGATGGTGACACAGGTTCTAAGTCTAACTCACTGCTACTTCCTGTATTTTATCGACTTTTCTCCACAAATTCAGACCAAACCAAGTAATCATTCGAAAAATATTGTACTACATAAAAAAATAAGAAAAAGTTCCCTCGTTTTTTTTATCATTTATTCAACGATAAGTGAGTGATTATCATAAC
The DNA here is from genome assembly GCA_019594935.1 of Periophthalmus modestus. NCBI lineage: Eukaryota > Metazoa > Chordata > Actinopteri > Gobiiformes > Gobiidae > Periophthalmus > Periophthalmus modestus. The sequence continues at coordinate 7,053,276 of JAIEZT010000068.1, forward strand.
AGACCAATAATATCGATTACAGATGAGGGGCGGCTAAAATTAATATTTCAAATGCAGATACAGTGAGTTCTGGGGTCTAGTCAAAAGAAGAAATAATCAAGTTTAACATTTGTGAATTTACCTTTTGGATATTTCATGGCAAAGTACAAAGTAATCAACAGGAAAAACAGTCTGAAAAGCACCAGTAGTATCACATGTGCGCTCACGTCCTTGAACATGCATTAACCTAAAGCGTACTGTCTGAGGAGAAAAAGACGAGATGAAATAAATCTCAGAAAATAGTGAGAAGAGTAAACCCGCAACCTCCTAGAGATGAGCACGGCCAGCTCCTTTCCCACAGCGAATAAACCGAATCGTATTCAGGTCACAGTCTGCTCGTGGCACCTGTAGAAAGATTTGAAATGAACTTTTTTTAATGTGTTGTTCTTGAATACTCTGCATAACACGTCCTTTTCGCCTCTATAGGTCCAGTTACATTGTGATCGTGCATCCGTGTACGTCTTTACCTTCATTTTCCAGATGCAAATAAATACGTTTTTGCAGAGTCTAACCTGGAGATCAAACCCACAGCCTTTCCGACGCAGACGTGGCTCTTCTGTGCTTCTTACACCACAGCACCTTCAAATTCATGCAGTATTTTTAGCAGACCCATCCTCTGTGCACTTTATACAATAGAACAACAATGCACATGTAGTCTTCAATATTTCAGCATATACATTTTCACATGTGTAAAGCCGCCGTGTCGTCCCTAATGCGTTACACCCATCTCCCTCTTTCTCTCTCCCCCTGCTCTATTCCCGTCTCCTCCTTCTTTCGCTCTCTTATTCTTATTCCTATACTCTGTCTTTTCCCCCTCTTTGTCTTGTGACTCCTGCTCTATCCCCTTTTTCCCCTTTTCCCTCTTTTTCTCCTTTCTCTGTCCTTCTCTCTTGCTCTGTTATCCTCTCTCACTCCCTCCCTCTCACTCCCTCCCTTTCTTCATCCCTCTCTTCCTCTCTCCCTCGCTCTGTCTCTCCCTCCCTCTCTACCTCCCTCTCTCATTCCTCCCTCCCTCTCTCCCCTCTCTCTCCCTCCTCCCTCCCTACCCCTCGCTCTCTCTCTTCCTCTCTCCTCTCCCTCTTTCCCGCCCTCCCTCTCTCCCCTTTCTCTCCCTCTCTCCCTCCTCCCAACCTACCCCTCGCTCTCTCTCTCCCTCTCTCCTCTCCCTCCCTCTCCCCCTCTCCCTCTCTCCTCCCTCTCTCTCCTCCCTCTCTCCTCAGTCCCTCTCTTCCTCCCTCTCTCCCTCCCTCCCTCCCTCTCTCTTTTCCATCGCCTTCCTCTCTCCTCCCTCCCTCTCTCCCTCCCTCCTCCCCTCTCCTCCTCCCCAAGGTCCCTCCTCCCTCCCTCCCTCCCTCTCTCCCTCACTTTCCTCTCTCCTCCCTCCCTCCTCCCTCCCTCCCTCCCTCCCTCTCTCCCTCCCTCTCCCCCCTCTGTCCTCCCCTCTCTCTGTCCTCCCTCTCTCCTCCCTCCCTCCCTCTCTCTCTCCCTCCCTCTCTCTCTCCCCTCTCTCTCTCTCCCTCTCTCTCCCTCCCTCTCCTCCCTCCCTCCCTCCCTCCCTCCCTCCTCCCTCCCTCCCTCCCTCTCTCCTCCCTCCCTCTCTCCTCCCTCCCTCCCTCCCTCTCTCCCTCTCTCCATGCGCTGGCAGCTGTTAGTGATATAATTCCAGTATTTGACACTGTGAGGGTGTGAGTGCTCGGGTGGAGTGTATCCATTTGTGTCGGCTGCAGCTTGTCTGTCTCACTCTCTCCTCTCTTTGATCAACATCGGCTCGTTCGGGCGATTCACACAAGAGGCACAAGCTCACGCTACACACACACACAAATACACACAAACAAACAAACACATAAACACACACACACGCACACAAACACGCACACAAACACAGATGCACACAAACACACACACACACATAAACACACACACACAAACACACACATATGTACACAAACACACACACACACAAACACATACACAAACACGCACACAAACACACACACATGCACACAAACACATACAAACACACACACACACACACATAAACACACACACACAAACACACACATATGTACACAAACACACAAACACATACACAAACACGCACACAAACACACACACATGCACACAAACACACACACACATAAACACACAAACACACACATATGTACACAAACACACACACACAAACACATACACAAACACGCACACAAACACACACACATGCACACAAACACACACACACAAACACACACACACACACACACACACACACACACACACACACACACACACACACACATATGTACACAAACACACACACATACACACACTCACACAAACACACAAACCCAGACAGAAATAATAAAGATCTTTGTTGTAAGAAGTATTTCTACCTCCAAAATAAACGAGTCTGTGCCCAAACCCACCTGCTCACACAGGCCTCGAGAAGAAGTGACACAACACAAACACACACTGCAGCTTTTTATTTGTCACGCCTTAAAACTAAGAGTTGGTCAAGCAAAAATATAGTTGAGAAGACGCCAAAGGAAACATTCTGTTCTGTCAGCTGAACAAAAGCTCATCCAAGCAGCTTCTTCAGTTCCATCTTTGAACAGAAATGGGGCCATTAGACGTCGTTTATCTTCTATTTATAACTCAGACCCACAACGGAAAACGACAGCGCTGGTCAGTGTGATGATAGATGTGAATGATTACACAAAATAAACCTAGAAACAAATAGATGTGTTAGTTTCAGTGTTGTCAGCTCCTCCTTCAGACAGATATAAGGTCATGTCCAGCAGCAATCTGACCAGAACTGAACAAAACACTTGGATGAGCGTTTAAACTTTTGTCGAGTTGAAAGAATTGAATGTTTCTTTCCGTGTGGATCAGACCTGCACGACTGAGGGAGACACACACTTGTTTCTAGCTGAGAACATGTTACTTGTTGGGATTTCTCCTTCACGCTGGGTTGTGAAAAATATTTGGTTCAAGACGAGAACAAGAGACCTGCTTTTGAACAAATCTGAAAATTAGGTTAATCTACACCTCTAACGACATAACGATATTAAAGTTTCAGTTATTTGTCTGTGAATGAGGTCGTCTGTCTGTTAAACTCCTTCAGACGTTGGTTTGTTCTGTAAAAGATGAAACGCAAGAGAAGCTTTTAGTGTAATGATAGAACATGTATTAGGTTTATGTAATATTTTAATGGTTATACTTGACTTTAATGAGTCACAGACTGTTCCACACACTGCTCCACACGCTGCTCCACACGCTGTTCCACACACTGCTCCACACACTGCTCCACACACTGCTCCACACATTGTTCCACACACTGTTCCACACACTGTTCCACACACTGCTCCACACACTGCTCCACACACTGCTCCACACACTGTTCCACACACTGTTCCACACGCTGCTCCACACGCTGCTCCACACACTACTCCACACGCTGTTCCACACACTGCTCCACACATTGTTCCACACACTGCTCCACACGCTGTTCCACACTGCTCCACACACTGCTCCACACACTGCTCCACACACTGCTCCACACACTGCTCCACACATTGTTCCACACACTGTTCCACACACTGCTCCACACACTGCTGCTCACACACTGCTCCACACACTGCTCCACACACTGTTCCACACGCTGCTCCACACGCTGCTCCACACGCTGCTCCACACACTACTCCACACGCTGTTCCACACACTGCTCCACACATTGTTCCACACACTGCTCCACACGCTGTTCCACACACTGCTCCACACGCTGCTCCACACGCTGCTCCACACGCTGCTCCACACACTGCTCCACACACTACTCCACAGACTGCTCCACAGCCTGCTCCACACACTGCTCCCCACACTGTTCCACACACTGCTCCACACACTGCTCCACACACTGCTCCACACACTGCTCCACAGACTGTCCCACACGCTGCTCCACAGCCTGCTCCACACGCTGCTCCACACGCTGCTCCACACGCTGCTCCACACGCTGCTCCACACGCTGCTCCACACGCTGCTCCACACGCTGCTCCACACGCTGCTCCACACGCTGCTCCACAAACTGCTCCACACTTCTCCACACACTGCTCCACACGCTGCTCCACACGCTGCTCCACACGCTGCTCCACACGCTGCTCCACAAACTGCTCCACACTTCTCCACACACTGCTCCACACACTGCTCCACACTTCTCCACACACTGCTCCCCACACTGCTCCCCACACTGCTCCACACACTGCTCCACACACTGCTCCACTGTGAAACCCCCAAACCCAGAGGGACGTGGCTCCTCCTGCTTCACTGGAGCAGCACAATCCCCCTTGAAGACGGTGATGGCAAAGCTGGTCCACTCCATAAAACGAGGAGCTAATATGGTCTGAGAAGAAGAGAAAAGGAGCTAGTGTGGGGAGTGTTTTTATCTTCAGAAGCCAGCTACCATATTTTCTGGACTATAAGTTGCACTTTTTTTCATAGTTTGTTCGGGGGTGCGACTTATACTCAGATGCGACTTATATGTGAAATTATTAAAATATATAATTTCACATCTTTGCTACTGTCATACTGACAAGTGCGCGAGGGCACTCTAAAGTTGTGTACCAGTATCTATTTAAAATTTCAACATTACGGTAATTTAAAACTCATCTGAGAAAGACTAAACAAAAATGCTCCTAATAGAAAATCATATTCTGTTGAGCTTGATGACTCACGAGGAAGAGGACACAGCGCTTAATCTTCCTCTGGAGTTGACAGGGTTTTTCAGAAGCGACACCGAGGATGAAGAATTCTTTGGATTTAGTGATTTAGAGTGAGATAGAGTAAACTTGTTGCTTGTTTTTTATGCTTCAGTTCTCTGATTAACTCTTAATATCTTCCGTTAACAGACCAGACGCATGTTCAGTTCTGTCTCTGCGTCATGTGGCTGAATAAATATAAATGTGTCATGTTAGCCGCTGTACTGCTGTTCAGCCTGTTGTTCTATGTTTTATTGTTAGTATTATAACTTGCCTGTAGAGATAAAACGTCTGTTCTTGGTTCCAGGTTTTGTAAAATAAATTTCCCCCTAAAAATGCGACTTATTGTCCAGTGCGACTTATATGTTTTTTCTTCATTATTTTGTATTTTTTGGCTGGTGCGACTTATACTCCAGAGCGACTGAGAAATACAGTATTTATTGCTGATGTGTACATGAGATACCGTGATTATTTTATGGATAAACTTTGAGCTTGGACCGTGACTAGTGGAGAAGAGGAGTTGGAGAGGCTGAGGTGGCTGGTGATTCTACAGCTTCAGTGTCGATGTCGCAAAGAATGGATGGACTGTATTCATGGGTTTTTCTCTTAGTTATATTAAACATTTTGAGGACTTTTTCTCCAATATTTAGTTTTAAATTGTTAATCACCATGGCAACAGTCTTTTTCTTACTGTGAAACCCATCGATGGCTGGAACGTCAGGGTGTAATGCTGTGATATCAAAGGTTTAAAAGCTGATTGGTGGCGGGTCATGGCTGGTGAGCTGTGATTGGTGATGGCAGCGGGTTGGTGAGCGGAGGGGAGGACATAGACTTTCACTTTTAATAGATCCTTGGGCTGCAGAATAGTTTCTTCAAAATTTGATAAATAGAAGCTATTGAGACCAGTGTCTGTGTGCTCTAAAACAGAGTGACGAGTTACTGTCATAAAAAAACAAATAGATTTTCCTTTAATATTTTTGGGAGAATTTAATGCTGTGATTTTTAACGACATTGGCAGGTGTTCTCCCCAGATGCCTTTTCTTTTTTTTTTTTTTTTTTTTTTTTTTCTTTTTTTTTTTTCTTTCTGTTTTTTTCTTCTTGTTTTAACTGAATAGGAAGATTAAACAAAGCATCTAATGTATGTTCCATTGGAGGATCGGGGTGGGACTTGATACGTTTTCTTCTTCCCACTTCTTTTTAAGCTTTTATAGGAACAAATCTGTGACATGTGCTTTGAGTGTGCCTGATACATGAGCTTGAAATTAATAAAATAAATAAAAAATGACTTTAGACTGTAAAACACTGTACTATGACCTGTTGCATGGAACAAAATATTTCCAGTTAAAACATCCTTTATGCAAGATATAAAAGAAAATGTGTGTTGTATGTGCATTTTTACTAATCAATACTAAACTAATATTGAAAATAGATACTGATTTGAGCAAATATCGATACTAAAAAGTCACATTCACAGGACAGAAAAGAACCTTTCCTGAACAGTAGAATGATCTTGAGCTGCATCAGGACGAGTATAAGACACACAGATCGGTATATGCACAAGGAACCTACCTGGACGACTGAGGGATTACACAGATCTAAGGCCACGTGGGAATATAATGATCTATGATTTAATTCACACACTGTATTTTCTAAAGCAGGGCTCGGGTCAGCAACCCGCAGCTCTGGATCGATCGAGTGGCGATCTATATATCTAATTTATTATCTATCTATCTATAGTCTATCTATCTATCTATCTATCTATATTAAAATATCTATCTATCATTCAAAATAACTATCTAAAGCTATAGCTAAAACTAAAATAAAATAACTAAAAACTAATATTAACTAAAATAATATAAACTAAACCCTCTCACGCCTTTATTACAGACGACAGCCACAGCCCTGTGTAAAGATGAAGGTGAGTAGCTTCACTAAAACAAAACTAACCCCTCCAGGAGCAGACGTCGCTGCCACAGCACTTAATGGATTGATAAGCAGGAGCAGACACTCTGTAGCATTTCATGGATGTTAAGCATACACAAGCATAAAAGTAAAAAAAAAAAAAAAAACAACAAACATTACAGTGTTATCTTTATTTTAGACGTCAAAAAGTCTTTTTCGGCTCCATGGAAACCGGGTTCCAAATGGCTGTTTGGGTGTTAAAGGTTGCTAACTCCTCGTCTAAATAAAGACTCTTTTTTATTACCATCGTTATATATCCTGTCTACTCCTCAGTGTCGACAGCTCTATATTCAACTGTTTTTGGTTTGACTTTCGATGAACAGCTGCCTCACACTTACTGTACACAGGATACTGCTCCACCATGTTCACTGTGTGGGTAGTTTTACAGTTCAAATGAGATGCAGCCCTGTCCTTGACTAGTAGAACATTAATCATTTGTAATTTCATATGTGATAATAAGCCGTATACAGAGCATCGAACGCCTTTAGTCAGTTGAACGTGTTTGACAAATCCGTTCCCTCGCAGCTGCTGATCTAACCACCATTCTTCAAAAAGTGTTTGAAATTATTTTCCATAATTCAGAACGCAATTATCATTTTGTACAGGCCTTTGTTTCCTCCGCTGGCTATAAATTCTGTTGACACGTGCACAGGTATTAAAACCACAGCCCAGTCATTTGTCACCTTGTTGTTGGGAGGCAAACAGCAACTTTATTGCAAATGACAAACTGAAGAGAAGAATGTGAAATATGTCACGTATGGCTCCTCAGTACTTACTTAAATATGCAAAATCTACTTTTCTGAGCTTTTAATCATGTTATAGTTGTTTCCTTTTCTCATTTACCCTCTCTGCAAGTTGCATTTGGAGTGATTCATGCATGTTTGAGGCATCTTTTATTGCTGATTGTCAAGACGCCATAAGTAATTCTGTACTTAATCCATTCTTCAGTTTTATTTTCTTAATCGATGATATGTGTAGGTTTGAGCAGCGTTCGCCTTGTCATTTTGGTATACATAAAATAAAATATGTGTCCCTCACTAGCATGATCTGCAGACATCCACTGGATTTGCTGTCTCTTTGTTGTGACAGCTCCCACTGGGCGCTGCAGTTTTCTAATGTGGACATAACCTTTTGTCTTTTATAATGTTCAAATTATAACATAATGATCCACGAGTGTTGTAGATTATAACTGCACAGCCGATACAAGCACAATAGGTCTTCTTTAAAGTTTCACTATGTAACTTTTCTGTTGAAGATCTGCCACTTTTTTGTCTCCATGGTGATGTTTCACAGTATTACATTTAACTGTCTCAGGAGGAGAGCCCACGGGAAAAATTACAGGTCAGATCTGTGGATGGTCCAGCAAATAGTAAGAGTGCAGTTTCTGAGCAGGAAAAACACACACAATTGAGTAAATGAGAGAGATAAGAGAGATGGGTTTAATGCCATACTGTGGAACATTTCAGGGAAGGTAATAGCATCTGCAGATACAAGTAGGTGTCAGAAAAGTTACTTAATGCACTTTTAACCCGGGAGAATCCACGGGGTCAAATTTGGCCGCAGTTAATTGCTGCTACCCAAAAAGAACAAACAAAAAAAAAAAAAAAAAGTCAAATTTTAATTCAAAAAATTCAAAAAAGCCCAGAGTGCCACTTCTGACCCCTGCATAGAGACACCTAGTGGATGAATATTGAACTAAAATGAGCCAGAGTGGTAGTGACAAGATGGCTGACCACATGCTGTTTTGTTGAGCTGGAAAACGACCCAAAGAAAATCATCTTCTCAGCAAACCAGTGGTTGGTAAAATTGTGGGTTTTTTTGTTTATCGTTTTAGTAATATCTTGTAGAATGTCTAGAAATACGTTTTATATTCTTTTTGGATAAATTAGTGAGCCCAATGGGTCAAATTTGGCCCTGAAATCCTAAATGAGGGAATAAAGGGTTAAAACTGAAAAAAAGTGGATTTTTTAGTGCTCAGTGAACTTATAGCAATAATTTAATCCAATGTTCATAATTTTCTAAAGAGGAAAGGGTTCTTGGGTCGTCCAGGGTTAATTCAATTTGTGGAACATTTCAGGGAATGTAACAGCATCTACAGATACAAGTAGGTGTCAGAAGAGTCACACAGTGCACTTTTAATTCCATTTGATATTGGCCAAACATATTTAGTTATTGATTATGTATTCTCACATCGCCCGCTGGCCCTCGGTCTTGGTACACTCCCCTCTAAATGAATCAGACTGTTCCCACCTCCTGATCTAGTAATGAGGCCTGGCTCACTGCTGTTTTCTGTCTGTCAGTGTAAGTCGATGTGACACCAGCACTGTCACCAAACTTCCCAAAACTCGGGTGCAATAAAAATGAAGCGCGTCACATCAGACGAATATGCGATATCAAAGGGCCCCCTGTGAGTGACTCGGGCCTGTCAGCTTGTAAACAAAGTCCCATCATTAGCTTCTGCGCGTGTTCAGTCACTGCCTCGCTTTGTCTCGTTTAGAAAGCTGTCAGACTCTCACGCCAGTCTCTATAAGTATCACCTGATCGACGACACTGCAGCGTTGACCATATTACGGTGTGAACGGCTGAGAGGGTGAGGAGGCGAGTGGTTCTGCTGCTGCGGTAGTGCATGCGGCTGATGATTGGTTGAGAGGCAAAGGTGGGTGGGGCTTGCTTTTATTGTATTCTTTTATTATCTGTTTCTGTCAAATAACCTTTAACTTCTCAGGACGCCATTTTGAGGACTTTAGAGAGCTCAGAAGATATTGGAATTGTTCATTGCTATGGAAACAGTTTTCATTTTTCATTACTCCAAAGGGCAGAGTGTGGCACAGATATGACAGATAAAGGAAAAGCGACGACATCGACAGTAGCTCAGTTGGTGGAGTGTTTTTCGCTGATACAAAGGTTGGTGGTTTGAATCCTGCTCGAGACGTGAACATAAAGAGCATTGGTGATTCCAGCGCCCACAGATGAATGCTGTCATTGTGTCCTTGAGCAAGACACTTAACCCACCTCGCGCCCAGTGTCTGTGTGCACTGGTGTATGAATGGGTATGTGAATGGGTGGAAAAGCGTTATATAAAAATGCGACCATTTACCATCTCCAGGGCCGGTCCAGCCTATAGGCAGACTAAGCAGCTGCGTAGGGCCCCGAAGTCACCAGAGGGCCCCCAAGAGCTTATACATTTAATCTGAAAATAATATAATATATCAAGTTTTATTGGGCACAGGGCTTGTGTGTTTACAGCAGCCTCAATATCCCTCTCAAACAATTACATTTGTTTTATATCTATAGTAGCAAAATATCTGCTGCTGCTACATTTGTTTTTGAGTCGTGCAGAGGTGAGGGCGACTATGTGTTTAATGTAAATGTAAGACCACTGACGCCAACTGAACACATTAAAATCCACCAGAAACTTGTCTAGAATTTTAAAAATCTTGACCCCCCCTTATATGTTCGTCTTCTGTTCTTGTGACTACAGTAGTTGTGACATTCTGGATGTTTTCAGTCTGATGTTGGTCAGATAAATAAAACTACAATTAGTCAAGGTGATGAGAGCAGAGTCAGAATGTGTCAAATGTGAATCACCAATAGATGAGCCAGGAGACATCCACTGTCGGGGGCCCCACAGACAAATTCAACTTAGGGCCCCCTGAAAACTTGAGCCAGCTCTGACAAATCTCCATGGAGACACGCAGCTAGCAGAAAAAGTTCTGTAGTGCACCTTTAAACCCCTCTCTGATGCACAAACATTTCCTAATATTATCATTAGTTACTGAATTCCCACCTACATCTAAAATGAGTTGCGTATTTTTAGTCGTATTGTCGTCATAAAAGTGTTTGGCGTCAAAAATGAGGCTCGGCTGTGGACTGCAGCCAGCGCAGTGATCAGTCCCACAGGCAGGTTATCTGACTATTTTTATCAGGCGCCGATAAAACAGGACATTAGTCGACTAGTGAGCTGGAATACAGCTGGGATTAGGCTGTGTCTGTAAACACACACTCACCATAGGCTCTTTGTTCCTCGGAGCAGGACTGACTCTGCTAAATCATGTTAATGGAATGATTTCTTTAAATGAAACTTGGCACGAGACAAAACAATATCATTTGTGCAGAAGATGAAAAACAAAATCGCAATTAAAAGAAAAATGTCTGGAGGAAGGAAACATTTAGTGCAAGTGATTTTTAAACAAGAAGAAACTTTAAACAAACACAAATGTTTACTGTTTGACAAAGGATTTGGATTGGTTTGAATTGGCGTCTTTGTAACTGTCACAGTGTTCTTGTTTCTACTTTCTACTGAATTAAAACATTATCGATTACCTAACAAATGGCTTTTAGATTTAGGCATGTTTTGACTGATATAACTTTACATCAGTGGTTCAGCTTGGCGAATACAGGGAGTTACATCTTCAACATAAGATATTCAACTCACAAATAAGTTATGACAGTTCTTAAAGGGCCCATATCACACTGTTTCTGATCTATGTTATAATGTTTCCTCATCACAAACAGACCTGAAGTTGTGTTTTGTTTCATTCACACATGTTTAACACACAAATCCTGCATATTTAGGCTGAGTTCTTCTCTCATACAGAAAACACTCTGTTCCACCTTGTGATGTCATCAGGTGGTAATACAGGAAGTGCTCCGTCCACTGTGTTTTAACTCCATACACCTTCACTAGAATCATTTGGAATTGCCAATCTCTACTGAACTAAAAGTAAAAGGTACCTGCTAACTTGAAAACTACCACTAAATGACATCACAGGGTGGAACAGAGCATTTTGAGCTTTGGAGATGTAGACAGACCATTAATACAGGATTACTCAAAAATCCATCCATTTTCTTCGGCTTATCCGGGGCCGGGTCGCAAGGGCAGCAGTCTAAGCAGGAACGCCTAGACTTCCCTCACCCCAGACACGTCCCCAAGGCGTTCCCAGGCCAGCCGAGAGACATAGTCCCTCCAGCGTGTCCTGGGTCTTCCTATCAGTGGGACATGCCCAGAACACCTCCCTAGGAAGGCGCCCCGGAGGCATCCTGAGCAGACGCCCGAGCCACTTTAGCTATCGCCTCTCCACATGTAGGAGCAGCGGCTCTACTCCAAGCTCCTCTCGTTACTGAAACATGTGTGAATGAAACAAAAGACAACTCCAGGTGTGTTTTTGATGAGGTCACACCATTATAACGTGGCTAAAAGCTCACAAGAGTCAATTTTGTGTAATATAGGACATTTAATGCACACTAAAATTGTAGTAAAATTGCAATATGGTGAAGATAGGAGGATAATAAAAAGGATGGGATATTTTTCATAGCGTTACATTAAATTCCGGAGTTTATCTCTACATGATAAATGCACATTATAGAGTTTAGGGCTCCTTTATTGCATTGGATCCTGGGTAAACAAGTCCCATTTAGCCTCCTTCTAGAAATACACACTTTTTTCATTATTGTGGTAATGATGAAAAGGTGAATACGGTAATATTCACAGCTTAAACAAATCAATATGACATATAGTGAAAGCAGCTATTCTATCCCACATAATTTGATTAAGCTAAAATATCCAAAACCCAAAACGTCACAGTGAACACAGGCCTATACTCCCGTCTCTGTGCGCCAGAAGAGTCCATATCTGACACCGCTCTCACAGGCCCTCGTCCCTTGTCCCTCCTGCCACACTGTTGTAAGTTGAAGACACAGCTCCACAAACAAGAAGGAGCTGTAATCCAATAACCTGGACTGAACCCTCTCGTCTGGAGGTGGCTCTGTGCCTCACTTCTTCTCCTATCTCCTCCACAGCAGCAGCGCTTTTGGCAACACACAAGTCGGCCTGAGAAATGACTATGTAAGAAAGGACTGATAAAGTTTGTAGTGTGTGTGTGTGTGCGACGGGACCGGGGGCTGTTGTCATGTTTGACCGTGACTCTCTGTGTGGGAGTCAAGAGGTCGCAGCCTCATGTGGAAATTGTTGAATACACAAATACATCTTTCTCCGTGTACATTGGTGTAGATGAGACACTACAGACATTTTAAAAGCGATTTTGAACGAATGATTTTGGTAATTACTGCTACTTTCTACTCAAAATAATGCTAGTTTCTTTATGTGGTCTTATAACAGTTGAGATATAGGACTTCTGTTAAAGCCTCTATAATACATACATTACCCCTGCAGATCTTACTTGTGTGTGTAGTGAATGGTATAATAATTGCATTTTTATAAATAGTGCAGTGAAGTGTTTGTTTCCCAGGCTGAAGGTGGATTTTATGTTAAATGTCTTTCCTGGGTATTCTCCAATTTCCCCGACCAACAAAAACATGAGATATGGATCCCCCTTTGGGCCAGAGCTCTTTTCTAACACAAATTCAGAATCCCAGTGGGACTCTCATGGTTCAGTAAAAGTCTTATAAAGGTACTACAGATGGTATTATTCCAGAAAAAAGAAAAGTAAAAAACACCGTGTTTACTTATACGGGGTGGCCCAAAAGTCACTGACACTTTTAAATCTTCTGTAGCTTCTATAATTCTTAAGTTATACTCACCACATTTTAGCAGTAGGTAAACTGAAACTTCCGAGATGTTTCCCAATATAAACGGTTATAATTGTTCACTTACACTTGAACTTATCACTACATAAACTAGGGGAAGTAAAAATGACCTAATTTTTAAAAATAATGTTTTTTTAAGTGTCCGCCATTTTGGGTTTCATACCGAATAGCCCGATCCAACACACTTTACATAACATTTGAAAGTATTTCCGGACTTATGGCTCTTATTTGATCCTCGATATTACGTTTTAAGTCGTTTATTGTCCCCCTGTCTTTGAAAACCACTTATTATTCCTTTAATGGCATTTACGCTCGGGGCATCTCTGGTATTAAAATGCCGACGGTAACACCGCTGGGTTTCTGAATTTGACCCATGTGACTCAAAGCACCACTGTACAATGAGGGTTTGTTCCTCGGTGCTGTATTTACTCATATTAATGTCAGAAGGGTCATTCTACATGCTCTGAAAAAAATAAAAGAAAGATATTCAGAAGCAAAAGAGTTTTGCATTTTTTTCAACTGTCAGTGTATTAACTATATACCCAAAGTAGGATTAACTATACACCCAATAAAATTAAAGCTACAGTCTGTTAAACCTGCCCCCTCTCTCACCTTTGTCCAGGTTCTCCTGATTTCTTCGGTCCTCGTTTGTCAGGCCAAAACTGTCACACTATCAGGCAGCAATAAAGCAGATAGCATCTAGTGGTGTTATTTGAGAATGCAACAAGGTCGAGTTGGCCATCTCATTACAATTGATTTGAACTGATAGCCTCAAAGAAGATCAATTATTCCTGTGTCTGTGTTAAGGTCTTTTTCTTTTAGTATCTGTCCTATGTTTTGTTGCGTCTGTCCCTTTTCCTCATGTAATCGTGGCTGTGTGCGCCCCCCGCTGGTCAACACACCTGTCCGGAGCTGCTGGTCTGTGTGGCCATTTTGTCTGTGTCTCATTTAGTTGTTAGTCACTCGTCTGTGTCTAACTTTGTGTTTTGTGTCTCTTGTTATTTTGTTACTTCTATTTGTAGGCTGTGTGACGTGGTTTTTTGTCACTAGTTTTTAGTCAGCCTACATGACCAGTTTTTTAGAGACCCAAAAATTATTATTTGTTAGACTTGGTTTCTTAATTTAGGTCATTTTGTTTATACATTTGCTTGAATATTTTAGAATTTTTTGTTACTTTGCCTTTTACTACCCTGTTCATTTAATTACCTCTTTATTTTACCATTTTTCCATCTGTTTTTTGTTACCTCCCTGACCCTGGACTGGGTCGTAACAGCGTGCAACATAGCTCTAATCTATGACACATCGGAGAACAAAGTAAGTGACGGTGAAAACGGGGATTGATCGGCTATATGGCGTCTTGAACGATTAAAGATTGCACAAACATGCCAAAAACAAAAACAGCTTTGGGTGAGTAAATGGTGAGGGGAAATGGCTATGAGATGGTTAAAAGCTCTAAAAAGTCGATTTACCATTATAGGTCTGCTTATTTAAACTGACCGTCGTCCAACTTTAGTTACACCATCATTTGACAATACTTACCCAAATATCCTTGAAAAATGCAACCCCATCTCCTCACGCTTCTCAAATGTGAAGCCCAGCCTCTCCTGCAGCTGTTCAGTGATTACAGTACTTAATGTGACACTGACCTTGCAGAAGCTCAGTCCTTCAGTCCCATAAGCTCTGTGCAGTGCCTCATGTGTGTCCACCTACATCGATCGCTCTCCAGAGCCTCTTCTCTTGATTTGTGTGAGGCTCCTGATCCTCTCCCGATAACAGACTCTGCTCTCCGCCCGCCCCACAGCTGCCCAGTGCTCCATCTTCCTGCCTCTCCTCTCCCCTCTCGCACAATTTTATGGGGGTAATAAATAACCCAGTGCTGCCTCAGTGTTTAACTTGGTTTTAAAGGCCAATGGAGATGGTGGCGTTGGATACATCATGTTTTACAAAGCGCAAAGTTCGTCAAAGGGTTGGAAATGAGCTACACGGAACAAGGTGATAAAGGAGTGATAGCACTGGAAGTGGTGGACATGTTCAGTGGATTATATGGGAGTGTATTGATCGGATGAGTCTAATCAAGTGGAAACGTGGCTAGAACAGACAGCATTGGTGCCTGGTTCAGTAAATGAAGCTTAAAGGTGCTATAACTGATTGATAAAACATGAAAAACCTACAGCTACTTCATTTACACAGTTTGCAGCAGTTCAGAGTTACTCCTCTTTTTCACATTCCTAACATCATAATTATTCACCGCAATGAGTTTCAAAGCTACTTTTGAACTACATCTTTCAATGGCCATAGAAGAGAGTTTCTGCGTCATGGTCATATCAACATGTAGTATAGTGTATATAAATGGACATAGTGAACCTGCTAGCTGCTGTGCTTCAGATAGAAAGTGAGCATGGATGCACTTGCAGCTCCATCGACTCTGGCCAATTCACTTTACATTGGAAAACTGTCGACCGCTTTTCTGTAACTGCTCCTGTCAGGCTCGACGTTTTCTTAAAATGTTCATATTAACCAGCTTTACACAATCCTTGTATTTTTATTTCACTATTGTGTCCATAACTCGAGCTATGAACATTAACCCTTTAAGGACTGAGTACATTATAGACCGTATAGCTCGCCTAGACTTTTTTAGCCATAAAAATCCTGTTAAAGGAAGTATCAGCATGTACTTTCGCCTTTTGTCACACAACTGCCTCTATTTTACATATCCATCCTCATTTTTCCTTTGATCCATCAAATAATTGACTGGGAGAATCCCGGCGGGGCCTGTGCTCTGATTGATCATCTTCCAGGCACAGCTTAAGCACATTACCGTAATGACAGTAACATATTTAAAGAGCCCCGTGCCTCTGCTTTGAGATGCCGTTAGAGTTTACATGAGAGCACGATTGGTTGAGGAGTTACGGTAACGGAAAGTCCACAACCGTGAGTTTATCGGCGGCGATAGCATCCGACGCTATAGAGTTAATAATCGATAAATCAGACGCTTAATTTCCCCGAGGTTGCTCCCGCTCCACACCCTGCTAAACCAGCTATATTACCTTCAACAGCCTCGCTCTGGATTGGTTCTTTGGTTACTATGACAGTCGCGTTTGGATAATATGCAACTTTGCGCCAAATTCGCCCCTATAACCACTAGCCTTGATGGACCTGAACTCTATGGATGACGTCACGCTCACTTAGTCCACTTCTTTATACAGTCTACGGTCACGGTAAAGCTAACAGCACACTTCCTGGTGCTTGGACGATAAACCGCTTTGTGGCTAAATGATCAAAGCTTTTATTTATTCCTGAAATATACAGCTGGCTCTGAACTCAACTGTGCCTGGCTGTAGTCGAGTTCAATCTAAAGTTCATGTTACATCTCTGTGGGATTTTCACCAACTCGCGCTGTAATGAATAAATACTCAAAGATCACGGAGCGGAGTTGTGAGTTTCTTTGTTCAAATTCAGGTCTTGTTGAATAAAGATTTGCATTGGGATAAACCAATTTGACCTGACAACTTTTACTTATGCTAGAAACTATTGGTAGAAACTAGGCTTGTAATTCTTTTTTTTTTGGAGCAAGAACATAAGTGATTAAAGCTCTGGCCTCAACTTCAGTCTTTTCTTCTATAAAGTTCTATAAACATCACTTTGTTCAATATTAATTCACATTTAAATATTTCATCAAACGGGGAAATCGCTCACATAACATGCACGAGTATTATGTAACCGACAGAGGACAGTAGCCAACATCAAACTCACTGTATTTAAATGAATCTATAAAGATAGTTGGAGGTCAGGCCTGTATTGATTTCGCGTGTTTCTTTTGACATTGTGCTCAGATCAAACATATCTTGACTTTTCCTCTTGCGTCGCAGTCGGACTCGCCGCTCTTTGATGCAGCTCAGGGCTATTGTTTTTGATCTTTGAAGAGTTGGGCTCAGTTGGGACCACACTGAGTTGGGCTTAAAAAAAAATCAGATCCCGCTGTTCTCCTGTCCTCATAAAACAGCTGATGAGTGGGGTGTTTGTGTTTGCTCTGATTCCGGGGGTACACTACCTAATTAATGTCACACTACGGCACGATGTGACAGCGAAGGAATTTCAAAGTTAAAGCTGCACTAGAACTTTTCTGGTGGAGCGTACGGCACATGCTGATTCGAAAGTTGGCTGTTAAAAAAAATATAGTTGGTAGAGAGGTTCGATCCACCGACGCACAGGTTGACGGTGCAATCCCAGGTCCCACAGATGAATGCTGCTGGTGTGTCCTTGGGCAAGACACTTAAACTGCCTACAATATCTGCTACAATGTGAATGTGTGTGTGATTGGATGACTTCCTTGATATAAACTGTTTTGAGTGATTTACCTCAAAAGTGTCACTGCCTGAAATGTTCTGTACTATGGCATTAAACATATCTGCATTTATGAAATTACAGGTGAATGAATGTCTAAAAAAACATTCTTTTACATTGAAACATTCAGTATTTTTGTTGCCAGGTTTTCTTGTGGACCATATACAGAACACGACATAAACTCACAAGTTCAGATGTCTGATACTCACCTATAGGAATAAGTTTTGCTTTTTTAAAATGACAAATACTGCCACTTCTTTTACACACCAGAGCGAAAGTAAAGGTGAATTTAATGACTTTCGGTAAAAAAAACTTTTTGCAATACTGTCAGAACAATGACATACCCCCTGCTAATTTCTGCGGTAACTCTGTATTTTTATTTCTGCTCCTGGATGATGCATCTCCCCCTCTGGCCATATACAGATGTTTACGTTACAATTTCCACCTTCACTGCTGACAAACGTAAGCAACACGTTCTCAGACTTTTCAGTTTCCAGATTTATGTTGCTTTGATGTAAAGGATAGACATCTTGGCTGTTAGCAGTCGACACAATTCACCATATTACCCGAGATCAAACCTGTGTGTGAGGGCAGAGTAAACATGAGCGTCTAAATGAGAAGAAGGCTGCGGGCTGTTGTTTCAATAAACATTCCATAGATGAAGCACTACTACAACTAAGTCTACTTCTACTATGAGTACTACTGCTGTTACTACTGCTCCTACTACAAACTACTGCTAATCTGCTAGCCACTGCGCTTCAAATAGGAAGTGAACAGTGGCGTACTTGCAGCTCCATCAACTCTAGCTGGTACTACCACTACCTACTCTGACCCGGTTAGCCTTAGCTTTAAGTAGACAGGCAAAATAAAGGTGTACATCCATCAAATTTAATGGATTTGACTGGATTTGGTATAAACTTTTTCAAAAGCTAGACTTGGCTCTGCTGCAGCTGCTACTACTACTACTACTTTTACTACCACAACTACCTCTTACTGCTGATACTACTACTACTTTAGTTTACCTTCTAAATGACATTTAAGTCTTAATATTAACAGACCAGAGAGTTCAGGAAATTCTGTCTGTGGTTACTTTAGAGTAAAAATAGTATATATTTCCTAATTTTCTGAAAAATCCAGCCTTTTGGGAAAATGGTCTATTTTACAATTATAATATTCAGTCGCTGTTTTTGAACCAGAACTCCCAGTTTCAGTCTTTTTGATTTTCTAGTTATTTTCTCCCAATTAACTTGCTGCATTTCAGAATTTTTGATTTGCTTCACAACCTCAATTAAAGGAGCCACCTGCCCCTCATAAGTCTGAAGAGAGGCTATTTAAAAACCTGACCGTGATCCAAAATGACTCACAACTTTAGTTGAACTTTTCCCATCCTGCACCTGTCTCACCCACTCACATATGTCCAGTTCAGGTTTAGCAGCCTGTCAGTGTGTCTGTGTCTAACATGGAGAATGCAAAAGCTCCGCTCCCATAGAATCATTATCAGCTCCTTGTCTTGACTTGAGCTGTGGCAGTTTGGTGGGAGGGTCATTATTTTCTCTGCCTCTTCAAGAATCAATGAATCGCTCGATCTTTTGAAAGCCGGCGAAATGAAAAGCGCTGTCACATCCCGCTCACAACATCAGACATTTTATAATTAAATGTTTCCGTCAAGGCACCATCTTGAGTTTTTAATATGGAAAAAGTTTTTTAAATACTCTCTACCTATATCGTTTTTTTTAAAGAGGGAGGGAGAGGTGTTTTACTTGGGAGGTATTAACATGTTTTATAAGTTTCACTTTCATTTTAGACGCTCTGAGCCTCTCTGCTTTAAGTCACTCCCCCTTCAGAGCACTATCAGCATGTACTAATGAAACTACTGCAAGTTTGTCAAGTTGCTGTGTACAGTTTTGTATCATACTTACTAAATACTAAATTTATGGAGAATTGTCGTGTGAGAGCGTGATTGATGTCGACTTCTGGGTTTAGCGTAGCACAGAATCTTATAGCTAACCGTAACGAGGGCTCAAATAGGGCCCAGATCGCAAAAATACCCAAACATCCATGGATGACATCTAAAACCTCTTCAGGTGTGTTTTTAGTGAGGAATTATAACACAGTAGAGAGCTCAAAAAAATCGATTTTGCATAATTTACCCTTTATAAGCAATTGGAGATGGAATGAGATTGGATGATATTGGAATTTGGTTGCTACTCACACACGCTCAAACCTTGACGCCAAAGAAACAGAAACACTCATCTTCGTTGTGCGTTCGGTCAAAATAATTTTTTTTGCCTAAAATACATGAAAATGAAGATTTCACTCTGAGAATTTGAGTCCTGGCCTGAACATTGAGCCTACACCTCATGGAAACAAAGAAATGGAACTTGGAAATTGTGTGGTTGGTTGCAGCGAGAACATGCATTTCCATGTGAATATTTTATAATGTGGTTGTGCCAATTATGTCCCGTGAATAATCTTAAAAGATTATATGATATATAATAAGGTCAAAAAAAAAAAAATATTTAAAAAACAAAATCAATACTTTTAATTCAGCCTATGAAGTACTGTTCTCATGTTTGAGTTCATAAAGCTGGTCACATACACAGAGCGATGCTAATCTACTAAACACTGTACAGTGGTCTCTCGTTTATCGTGGGGGTCACATTCTAAAACTAACCCGCAAAAGGCGAAATTTGCAAAGTAGACAAAGTTTACAATTATTATATATGTTTTAAGGCTGTAAACCCCTCACCACACACTTTATACACTTTTCTCAGACAGGCATTACATTTTTTTCACATTTTTTCTCTTGTTTAAACACTCTCACAGTTCAGACCTTTGTAGATTACATCCCCCTTGCATGCAAAATTGCACACAAAAAACAAAAAAAAAATTCTGCGAAACAGCAAAACCGCGAAAAGTGGACCGCAATATGGCGAGGGACCACTGTATAGGCTATTAAGAATTTGAGTGTTGTTTGGTGTTAATAATCATGAATGTTCGTAAAATCACAATGTCTAACATTAAGGGCGTTAGGAGCTCAGTTGGTAGGGTACTGGTCCACTGCTCCAAGGGTTGGTGGTTCGAATCCCATTGTTGATATAAACATCATTGGTTGAGGGGTCAGATCCACTGACCCGCAAGTTGGCAGTGCAATTCCAGCTCCCACAAATCAATGCTGTAGTTGTGTTCTTGGGTAGACACTTAGGGTCAAGACAAGACAAGAATGGGTGATAAAAAAAATGCTTTGGAGGTGGAAAAGTGCTATATAAAACGTGACAATTTTCCAATAATCATATCACTATGAAACGACATTGTGAGCTTGTCAGGATTGAGGTGTTTTCTGTGCTGTCGTCCCTCCACCCTTCTGTGTCTGTGTCCGGAGCTGGGCGGAGGTTCTGGCACCACCCACTACAAACCTGCAGCTGATCAGCAATCAAACCTACAACCTCTGGAGTACAAAGGGGCTGCTGATGGCTACACATGCTGCCAGATCGTCTGTGTATCCTCCGTGATCCCGTTTTAGGACCCACCTTACACCTCAGCCTCCAACCCAGGTTCCTACACAGGTCTGAACACCTCCTCCTCTGACCCAGGCTCCTACGACCGGTTCAAACACCTCAGCGTCCTCCACGTCCTCATCTTTGATCCCCCAGCCGTCACGACAGATCTCCTTATTTGCTGAATGGTGATGAAATAATCTTGTGCCAGTCCAACCCGTGTCACACATGTTACTATTCCACATGTGTCGCGCCCAGACACACAGATGACATTTTGTAATTAATGCCTTCCCTTAAGCTGTGTGCATCTCCCTGGGAAGTCTGACTGCTCCTGATGCCCTCACTGCCAAAGATGAAAGAACTCATTATTTTCTATTGCACAATATCACACTCCATATATATTTCCTCTCTACGTTTAATCCAGATAACACAACTATTCAATTTAATCAACGGTATAGAGCCAGAGCAGGCACAGTCAGTACAAACATTCAATTGTGACCCCCTCCCACGCTGAACCAAAAGCAAACAACCCAGCATGCAATGGGGCATTCATCATCGCCGGGGCCGCTTTGACAACTTGCACTGTTTTAGTATTACAATCATAAGCCCTGAATTGGATAAGGGCAGCGGGAGAAGTTGAAAAATGGAAACGCTATAGATTTGGCCCGCCACCAAGTACTTTCAGAAAAAAAAGGGAGAAAAAAATCCTTTCCTGAGATGATAGCGAAGCATAGAAGTTGCAAGGAGCCAGGAGATTATATTCTAATCCTTTGCTCACATTCTAGTGGCTTCTGTGGGGATGAAGCAGGCTGCATTGTGAAAAAGAGCAGCTAATATGGAAGAAGTGATTGAAGCGAGTAAAAAGGGAAAGTATTTAAAAGTTTGGTGATTTTTAAGGTTGGACAGATGGTCGTCATGGAGTGTTTCCCAAAATCTATAAGAGGCGTGTTGAGGAGTTTAAGGCAGAAACTTGAGCCAATGTTACCTTTACTATTACTTCCACACTGGGAGCCAAGAATGCAAGAGTGAACTGTTGTCCCCATTGAAAATATCTTGAATTTAACATGTAAAACCTCCATGTAGCTAGGCCTGTCATGATAATCACTATATTGACTTATAGTTCAATGTATGACAGATGGAACAACATTTTTGGGGGTTAATATTTATTTTTGGGGCCTTTTTCTTTATACTAAAGGGGAAATTTTGGTTAAGTTTGTGTGCTATGATAAGATTTAAGCTGGAGAAGGTTGGATTATAAACTTCTTTGACTCATTATAGATGCAAACTAAGTAAGTAATGCAGCAATACTGAATTAGAATACTTTCTGGGGGATATTTTTTTCTGGTTTGGTTCAATATTATCGTTTTTACTTCACATTTACTTCGCAATTCAAACTTACTTTTCTCTATTACATGATGTTTTTGAAATATAAAAAAAGGACAGAAAATATTATTCTTCACCTTTGCTCTATGATCAATTCCTTATGGAGTAATCTTGGAGTTCAATTCCTTTCTTCAGGTTTTGAGCAAATATCTGCAGAACTTATGGAGACTGGTATGCATCCATCCATGCCCAGCATATAGTCAAATAAGTAAAAACGCTAAACTTGCCCCAAAATGATAAAAATCTCCTTTCCTCCTCATCTATCCCTCCTCCAGGGTCACGGGAGGCCGCTATTCCCTTTGCATTGGCTTCCACAGGAGCGTAATTGCATGATAATTTCCCTGTTATTTGCTGAGTTTAACAGTAATTCCCTGTAAACACAACACAGGAAGTGCCACAGATGCGGGGAGAGCTTTAGCACATGGGCTACGTCTCTGATCGGCGTCTGTGTTTGAGCAGCCTGCCGGGCAAACAGCACCCAAATGGCTTCCAGAGATGGCACAATTCATTTCAAACTGAATGAATTAAAACCCAGGGCTGAATCCAAAAGGAAAATATAAATTAACCCGAAGTCACCAATCAGATCTGAGCACATTTTTACAAGCGCAGAGTTAGAGGTTCATGCGTTGCTCAAGGGCACTTTGGCAGAGATAAATACTCTGCTTAATAAGTGCTTCCCATCTGTAAAGGTTCATTAGGCAACGCTTTTGGTTTTACGGCTGACTCCAAGCGCCGCAGATACTGAGTGGTGATAGTACTGAGAATGACTTTGGGACAAAGCGACTTCTTCTTTGGTTTATTTTACACCAAAGACGAAGAAAATGTTTAGCATTTAAAGTATTATTGTGTTGCACTAAAATGAACCCACATAGAGACAGGTCTGAAGACGCATTTGATTTATCGTGTTTTGGGACATTCAAATACAACTTTTAGTCACACCTGTCCGGGGGGCAGATTAACGGAAGTAAAGCTTCTCCAACTACTATAAATCACCATATTAAGGCAGACAATAAGGGTGAAGTCTCTTGCCCAAGGACACAGTAACAGTATCCACTGGTGGGCGCTTGATTTGACCTTTGACTTTAGGATTGGTGGATGAGCGTTCCATAGTCTCCCTTGATAATCTAAAGTCTTATCTAAAATTAGTGTTGTTCCAATGCCATTTTTTAATCTCGATACTTGGCCTTTTTGTACTCGCCGATGCTGATTCCAGTGCGATACCACGTAGTGTGGAGAAGACACTCAATACTGTTACAGAATATAGAGCAGCACAAAAGCAAAAAATGAAAGTCTATCTCTAAAGAAACTATATAGGAATAAATTAGATTTAGGGAGTATTAGTCAAATGTGTAATGGTCTTGATGACGAGTTGTACTGATTTCCTACTTTGTCTCTTTGTACCACAGAGTGAGGATAAAAACACCAGTGAGGCCTGTAAAAAGACTCAGAGCACGTGGCAGATTATGCAGGGTAAACAAAGTCCGTGTTGAGCGTCCACACCAAAGGCTAATTGACAAGGCTTTTCTGGCATTCTTAGAGTGTTTTAAGTGTCTGCAGAGTCTCCCCAATCTGCATTTAACCTCCTCTGGGCGTTAGCAGTAACATTACCCACAGACATCAACAGCGGCAGTACTCGCCTGCATGGGTCCTCATCCTCGAAAATACAGAGTGGTACTGGAATGGAGATTTGGTCCGAGGACTCGCCAATCGGAATATCGGATATCGTGCGGTATTAGAGATTTTGCCAATACAAGTATCAGCATCGGGAAACAAACCTATCTAGAATCTAAAGAGTTACACAAGGCTCACTCTTAAGACCAGGTCTTAACCAAAACTTGAAGAGGATTTGTCTCTATGGAGATGTTATTGCTTTGTCTTCAATGTCTCAGAGTATGGCATTAAAAGACAAGTAAAGCCAGGACAAATTACAAGTTAGATCTGCTCACAATAAGTATGAGTACGTTTTGACAGATCCTCCACCAGAAAAGTTAATAGTACTCCAATGTTTTGTAATTGTTTGTCTAAAAAAGAACCAGCAAAACTTGCAGTGCGATGACACATGACAGTGTTACATCCACACCAAACTCTGATTAGGGCGACAGTGGCTCAGTTGGTAGAGTGTTTGTCCACAGATTCGAAGGTTGGTGCTTCAAATCCTGCTCTCGACAAACATCTTTGGTAGAGCTGTCAGATCCTCTCAACGTCTCACAGGTTGGCGGTGTAATTCCAGCTCCTACAACAACTGAATAATGTTGTTTTGTCCTTGGGCAAGACACTGAACTTACCTGTGGATGAATGTGCGTGTGAATGGGTGAGTGGTTCCTTGATGTAAAGCGTTTCGAATGCCTTGAAGATGGAAAAGCGCTTTATAAAAATGTGATCATTACAATAACTATTTGACCATTCTGTCTTTTGGACCTTTAGGATTATTTAAATTCCATGCAAACTGCAGCAAGAAATCAGACTGTTTTGCTGTTTAAATGTCATTTTAATAATTGTCACAAATAATAGTCAGATTTTGAGAGTATGCGTAACCACAGCCACTGATGAAAGGAGCGAATGAGATCGAGATAACTGGACTGGGGAGGTTGGTGTTTGTTCGTGATTAAGCAGAGGAGCAGTGAAACAGCTGCACTTAAGATGTTTTACTGTCAGAAAGGCCAGATGGTTTGGAAATGGTACGGAGGAGGGATAGTATTTGATCTCAGCCTCCCTCTACTAATGTATTCAGAGGTAGACCAAAAATAGGGTGAAAAACAACACAAGAGTTGCTTGGAGTTAGACACCCATGATACTCTCGAAAAACTGAATATATTGTAACAGGCCTCTCAAATGTATGTAGTTTTAATAGCGCATTACCGTACCATCACAAAACTCATTGCAGCTATTAAATGTCTAATGGAGGAAGCTAACGCCCTATTCCTTTCTTTCATGAGCCCAGAGGGGACACTTAGAGCCAGGGGCAGACCACGCGAGACACTCTACAATCCTGCAAAACGCCGCTCCTCCAAGCACTCTGCAGGACTTCATGAACTCAACTGACTTTATCTGACAGATTTCCCCAGAGTTTATTCATAGTTTGTCCCTGCAGGGCTGCCGTAGGTGCTCATATGCTCGATGATAATACTTGTCTTGTCTTGTAGTCTCTTTATTATATGTATGTAGTTCAAAATGGCATCTATCTTGGCTTAGACAGAACTTGGACAATAGGGGATTAAGTTCAAATCGTAGAGGTAAGAATGTACTTTAAAATATACAATAGATTTTGTTCATTTGGATTTTTACTTTTGCTTCTGAGATTGTTTTCTGCCTTTTTATTACGGGTCATCTCACACAGTGGTATTTCAGATTTTAAGACAGATGGTCTTCCTGTTACAACCAGCTACATGTGATTGGAGCGGGAATTTGGTTCAACCGTAAAATCTCAGGACGCAATATGTTTGGGCAGGAATCAAACCGGCTAGCCTTTGGTTCTTAGGTCAGTGCTTAACCCACTACACCACTGCACTACCATTACAGTTGCCTCTCACTATATCACGGTTCGCCTTTCACGGCCTCGCTGTTTCACAGATTTTTTGTGTGCAATTTTATGAATGTCATTGTGTTTTGCGTCCTGATTGGCTAAGGGACTGTAGACCGAGGTGTAGACCAAATGCGTCCCTCAAACCAGTTTTTATTGGCCCTCAGGCCTCCTGCTGAACCAGCCCAACTGATCATAAGCAGTACTTTTAACAGCAAATTAAACTATTTCTACCACTATATCCCCAAACATCACATTGCAGTGTGATACAGACCTAAAGTGAATGTGTTTCAAGCCTTATTAATACACAGCGGCTCTGTCAAAGCTGTGTTTAAAGCACCGCTCTGTATTGATCCGGACAAAACCCACAATGGTGATGAAATGTTCTGCACCAACAAAGGCACCTACAAAGGTTTGAACTTTGAGAGAGAAAATGTGAGAGAAAATGTTAATCCCTGTCTGAGAAAAGTGTATAAAGTGTGTGGTGAGGGGTTTTACAGCCTTAAAACATATGTAAGAACTGTAAAAAATAAAGCTGATACTTCACGGGTTCGTCTATTGTGGGTTATTTTTAGAACGTGACCCCAGTGATGAACAAGGGACCACTGTATCCCTCATATTAACTTTTTTTATATTAGTCATTGAATAAGGAGAATACTTGTATAGAAATAACTGTAAAAGTCATTCCGAGTAATTTACAAATTGATTTTATGCTTTAGCTGCCATGATGAACTGACCGGGCTAAAAGGCACGCAACAGTTCAAGTAATATGGATTTAATACTGCTTTTTATGCAATTATCATATTACACTAGAATTAGCGTATAATAAAAACGTTATTCAAATAGGGCTAATAGCAATGGCTAAGACTACTCCATAGTTTGTATCACACTGGTTTAGTATATAGCATTGTAACATGCAACAGTCAAACCTTTCAATGTCTTTATTTTCTCAGAACCTTTAAAATATGTAAAACTTCCAAGAATTTTCAATATAATTCCAAGCCCTCGCGGGAACAGCGGGAAGTGAAGTCGTTAAGTAGCAGCCGGAGCTCGGAAAGTGTTATGTAAAGTGAAAAAGGCCCAGTTTGATGTCTTGTCCCTCGCTGCTGTGACGAGACCCAACAGTAAAAGAACATGCATTAGACATTTGACGAGCCCTGTGGTTAACGGGCAGGAGTGTATATAGGGGACGGTATGGGGATGGCACGGCTTTTTACCTCTATCAGTATGCATGAGTAAGTCATTTTGCTTAATGTGCTTGTGTGAATCTTCAAAGCTGCATACATGCATTTAAACTCCTATAGTGCAAATGTGTCAGGGAAGTACTTTGAAGTAGTGGGAGAAGTAGCCGTTGCGGTAATTGTATCAAAGGGGAAGTGGTAGATAGTAGGTAGTAGGTAGTAGCATCCAATCTCACAAATAAGTCAGTTTCCAAAGTGCCAGGGTTCAAGTATACAGTAGCTGGTGCAGTGCAATAAATCGAAATAATAAAACATGTGGTAGTGGTACGATTAAAGTTGTTGTCATGGTAATCGCAGTAGAAATCTAAAGTAGAGGCAGCGGGCCCTTTTTGAAATGGCATTGTTGGGCGGCAGCAGCTCAGTTGGTAGAATGTTGGTCCAAGGTTGGTGGTTCGAATCCCGCTCTCCACATAAACATCATTGGTTGAACGCTCAGATCCACTGACCCACAGGTTGTTGGTGCAATTCCACGTCACACAATCGTTGTTGTTGCGTCCTTGGTCGAGACACTTAACCCACCTTTCCCCCCAGTGTCTGTGTACACTGGTGTCTGAACGTGTGTGGTGGAAAAGCACTATAAGAAGTTCAGATCTTAGCTAGAGAAAATAAATGGTATGAGAGGGGAGTTAAAGAAGATATTTTTGTTACCGTAACTCCGCAACCAATTGTGCTTCATGTAAATTCAAGCGGCATCTCAAAGCAGAGGCATGGCGCTCTTTGGATATTTTACCGTCATTACGGTAATCTGCCTCTGTTGTCCCTTGGAGATGACGAATGAGAGCGCAGGTGAGCGGGGATTTTCCCAGTCGCTTATTCAATGAGTCAAAGAAAAAATACGAATGGATATGTAAAATAGAGGTAGTTGCATGAAAAAGTGCAGTATTTTCTGATACTTCCTTTAACATGATTTTTATGGATAAAAAAAGAATGAAAGTCTAGGTGAGATATACTGGTCTATAGTGAGCTCAGTCCTTAAAGACAAAAAACAAGAATGGGAGCCTGAGACATAACCTCTCCCTCATCTATAGCTCCATCCTCAGACCCAGAACAATGAGTCATTAAGGGCTCAGTAGGGTAGTTTCAGCTGAAACTGGAGACAATATCTGTTTATAGTTTCAGTGTAGTTAGTCCCTCCCTTCAGATAGACATAAGGCAGTGTCCACCGGCTATCTGACCAGAACTGGAGACGCGGCTTGGATGAGCAGCCAAACATCTTCACTCCTGCAACAATTTGTCCAGTTGACAGATTTAAACTTCATTTTTTTGCTATGGATCAAACCTGGACGACTGAGGGTTTACACAGACAGCTACATAAAAATGTTGATTTTTATTTTGATATTAATATTGACATTTTGTTTTGTACAGGGAGGAAGCATCGTGTGTGGAGTTTTATGTCGGTATGAAACAGTGCAAATTCCAGTTTGTTGTATTGGTGGATGTGGTTATTGGCCATGGGAAGGGGGCGGAGAGGGGCACTGGATACACACTGTTGGCCATGTCTGGTGGTTCTATAAAAAATGAAACACCCAAGGTCACTCTGCACTGCTGATGCAACAGAGTTAGGGTTAGGGTTAGGGTCGCAGTTTAGGGACGTTTCCTCAATAATAATAATAATAGGCCACATTTGACTATATTTACTCCAGTGTGTTTCACTATAGGCCTGTGGAAACCCTCCCGTTCATATGAGCCATTGAAGTCAGATTCATAAATTCCAAATCCTATTGTACCATTGTGTCGGGGGATTGCTTCTCTGCGATAATAAGTGTCTTCCTGGTCTGAAAACAGCAAAAATAGACCAGATGGATTTAGAGTTTCCAACATGGTCCGCTGGGCAAACCACTCGCAGCACATCTCCACGTGAAAATATAAGCAGCAAAGCACTGTGGGAAATCTAGTGTTTCAGTCTTTGTGTGAGCGTGGAGAAGCAACAGAAATAAAAAGGGCCACAACGTCCGAGTAAGTTGAGCCCCCCTGGAGAAATAAACACATAATGCACTGACATGATAATTCATAATGTTCTTTTAAGGGCTTGTTAGCGCCACGCTCGGCTGGTCTTAAGGAAACGGCTCCACAGAGGGGAGTGCTGATAACCATTTTAGATCAGATTAGATCCAGAACAGACCTCAGGTAAATGATGAGTGTATGAATGTGACTCGAGTTAGGTATCAGAAACAAAGATGGAGCTGGAGAAGGGTCAGAGGCACAGACTAAATACTGGTGCAAGCTCACTGTTTTTTCAACATGTAACACTCGTCACTGTTATAAATGCTGAATTGCTTTCTGAACTTCAATTTTTTTTAGCTTGGAAGTAGAACTAGTGCACTCGTTGTTCCAAGTTCTTTTTTGTAGTAGGTTGGATTTGGAAATGGTCAAATGCAGCAGTTGAAAAAGATCAAAATGTGAAGGCTAAAACAGGCCTAGTATATCTCTTAAAGCCGCAGGGTGTCCCTGAAATAAAAGCATGTTTTTTTTTTTTTTGTCCATCCGTCCATTTTCTTACCCTTATCCAGGAAACCCATTTTGCCGCTTGTATATGCGTTTTTGTTTGTTTGTTTTTGTTTTATTGTATTTTTTTTTTTTTTATTTTAGTTGTGTTTATTGCAATGAAATATGTAGAAAATGTGTTCTGACTGTGAGCAGGCTTGCATCTCCACAAACCTGACTCTTATTTGCTCATTTCCATGGAAATGTTGTTCCTTTGGCTATAATTTTCCTATCTCCATGTTTTTTATTTATTTATTTTTTACTTTTCTATTTCCGTTGAATCATGCAGGTGACATGCCACCTCCAGAAAGTCTTTGTTGGAGGTGACTGAAAACCACTGAAATGTCAGACATGATGTTTTTCCTCTCTGTCACATTATTAGCAGTGGCTTGTAACCGTTGCACCACAGCTGATAATGTGATTCTCTTCTCTGTGATCTCTTGTCACCTCTGTGCCGGTGCATTTAATAAAGCCCCAAAAGTATCATTATCATTTTTATGAATATCACAACTTGTCCCAAATGACCAATACACCAATCTCTTTACTACTGTATGCCACAAATATGTCTGGGGAGGAGGGCTGAGGAGGGTGTTAAAGTAATTGCCAAAAAACATCGAAAAAACTGTAAAAGCATAAGTGAAAGATGTAGCTAAAGTGGATCCAAAAAGCAGATGAGATGGTGTAGTTCAGTGTTCAGGAGCAGCACTCGTGAAGTCTTTTGTTGTGACAGGTCTATCTGACACTAGTTTTCGAGCTCCTCCACTCTAACCCATTTTCACCTTGGCTTCACAAGAGACAGAAGCTGACAGAAACTAGAGAGCATGATCTGCTGGTAGGTTTGACTTTTGGTCTTCCAGAAAAATAAATCTGTATAAAAGAACTATGCCCTTGCAAACCAATGGAATCTGTCTGAGGAGCTCAAACTTCAGTGAGACGTAACGTTCAATTATTGATATGAGCACATGTTACATTTAACACTCTACAGTGAGTCCGCTGGAAATACCTGCATAGTTAAAAATACACCCGGTGGAACGTAACTAAGCAACAGTAGTAAAGTACTATACTTAAGGACAAGTTTTAGTTATCCGTACTTTACTTAAGTGCATTTTAAAGCGGATACTTTTTACTTTTACTTCACTACATTTGAGAGCAGGTATCTGTACTTTCTACTCCACTACATTTTTGAACAGTGTTGTAAAGTAAAAGTTTTTTTTATTTATTTTTTTATTACTGTTTGAGACCTGCAGAAAAGGCTGAGGGTTTATTTTTAACACCAGGGGCAGCCCAGCCTATAAGTACGCTAGGTAGCTGCTTAGGGCCCCGTGGCCAGCAGAGGGCCCCCAAGAGCCTATACATTTATATTGAAAATAAATATATCAAGTTTTATTGGAAACAAGGCTCGTGTAGTATAGAATTTAAAAAAATCTTGTCCCCCCCCCTTACATTCTGGATGTTTTCAGTCTGATGTTGGTCATATAAACACAGATACACTTAGTCAAGGTGATGAGAGCAGAGTCAGAATGTGTCAAATGTGAATCACCAATAGTTTCATGTGTCACTTTTACTTGAGTATTTCCGCCACTCCATATAGCTGGAGTTTGACCGGTCCCTTAAGGCCACCATCGATTAAGATTGACCTGATAGAGTGACACACGAAAATATTATGAAAACTACTTGGAATAAAAGTCTGTGCTTAAGAGATAATGGCACCGACTATTTTAAGTATAATTCATAATAGGACGGGTAATTGTTCTAATAGCTGGGTGCATATTAATGTGGAGTAGCAGTTTATCCAATTGACCTCATTCAAGATAATAGGATGTTCTGGTCCTGATCAACTGCTAAATGTTTATAAAGACCGAAAAACATTTTACATGAAGCATTTGCTGTCTGGCAAAAATATCCTATAATTAACATCAGGTCATGTCAGACACAGCTGGTGCAGAGCCGAGAATCATCTGTGAGTCATGGATATGTTAATGGACAAAATAAGCATAAAAACATCTGCAAGCATCGGCCCACTGCCTCATTTTCATTTTTCAGATGGATTATTTAACTGCTGAAGTCATCTTTTGCATTTCGGTCTTTTGTGGCGGCTGAGTGGATAGCATTTCTTCAAAAAGGTCTTGGGTTCGATTCCCGAGCTACATGGAGTCTGCGTGTTCTGCCTGCATCTGGTGGTGTTCATATTTGTCCTGGCTTAGTAGTTCAGGTTTGGTCCTGTTCTAGTCCTGATTATGAACTCCAGGTGTCCATAGGTTTCAGAGTGATCAGTAATTAGCACTGTTGCCATAGCAATTCCAAACGACTGACAGGAGGGACCAAAGAGACAGAACTCGGGGAAAAGTTTAATAGTGTTTATTTACAGATTTACAAGTGCAAAATTAAGGTAGATCGATCGGTGGGTTGAGAGCGGAGTTTTTGCCGTGGTCCAGGGGTAGAGCGGGAGTAGCAGAGTTTATGATGAGATGAACAGTACCGGTAGAGCAGAGCGGTACAGGAGACCGAAGAGCTGAGCGGGTCCTGGTGAGGAGCAAAGTATCCAATTTAGCTGGAGTCAAAAGCGAAAAAACCCCCCAAGAACTTAGCCAATCAGCGTATACCAAAAAAATGCGCAGACGATCTGTTGCCGAGTGTCACGTCCAGGCTCCTCTTATCCTCCCCAGGTGCAGCTGATTGCGGATTAGCTCCAGGTTTGCTTGGGAGGGGCCAAAATCTCTGCCCAGATCCAGGCTCAAACACAGAAGGAAAGAGAAAGTACAAAAAAGGGCCGGACCGACAGGGATCATGACGCACTGAAATCATTTGAATGTTGAAAAGTCCTCAAAATGGCATCTATACAGGAAGCGAAATATAACACGGCCTCATTTAGCTTTGGTAAATGCAAGATTGTGAACATTACCTCCTCAGACTGACGTTGAGAAGCTCGGAGTAGACCCGCTGCTCCCACACATCAAGCGAAGCCGATTTAAGCTCTTGTTTTAAATGCTTCTCTAAAGAGTGGTTCAAGGGTGTCTTTTGGCTGACTGGGGGAAGTCATTACTTAAGAAGAGCCAGAAGAAGCGTCTGGGGAGTGGGAAGCCTAGTTCCTGATGGCGTAATAACAGATGAAGATAAATGGGAAGCTGTTTCTTTCTGGCTCTCATCAAAATGCTAAAGCTACTTTTAACAGTGTAACTAAATCATACTTAGAGTTTGGAGTTCATATTATCCACGAGGCAGCGATCAATACAAACCTTATGAAACACAGACATGTACAAGTGACGAATTTTAAGATAAAAAGTATATGAAAAATATACAAAGTTTCTAATCTGATCTGCCTTAAACAATTCTGGTCTGAACCTTCATTTGTAGACATTGGAGCTTCCTTCCTCTGCCCCTTGAGCCATTCATCACTGCAGCGCCTCCATTTTTCAATTATAATATAGAATGTGTTTTCATTTAAAGCACAAATCAGGTTTTGAATAATTAATGTTGATCAAAACTAAACCTTGGAGATTTCATTCACCTCTGGAAAACCTTATAGAAAACCAGCCACGTGGAAGCAATGGGAATAAGGCTAGTTTGAATCCATAAACATAAAATTTACATCATAATTTTGAGTATATATTCACTGGGCCAGTTAAATTGATGTTTGGCTCAGTTCACGTATTAAAGTACTCATGAATAATAAAGGATAAGGTGTTGTAAAAGACGTCCCTGGACACACAAGGTTATTGCACTGTAAAAAATAGACAGTTACAAATATCATTTCATTAATATAACTAGGTCTCTCCTAAATTTTGCCCATGCTTTTTCATTAAAGATTCATCATTTAAATGTCTGGTCATTTTTTAAAGTAGGAATAAATTTAATTCTATAAAGTCTAATTCTTTTGTATGAGGCGCAATGGTAAATTTTCTGACGATAGTAAAAATGGCCATGAATATTTGAAGGATGGGCTGTAAAGATGGAATCAAATTAATATTAAAAACCATGAAAACCCAGAGCTGCATATGCTATTGTTTGAAATTATGGTTATACTGTGCGATTTTTATATTTTGTGGGTACATTTTTACCATAATTTACCTAATATCCAATTCTTTCCAATACTACTAAAGTGTGTGTTAAAGCTGAAGTGTTATTGGAAGGATCAGAAATCCTTTAAGTGCACAGAGTCTTTGTCTTTCTTTAGCCGTGTGTGAAATCTCACATCAGAGGAGGGATCAGTCTGAGGTGTGGTCAGGGCGGTCCCGTGTGCGATAAGAGGAGGGGTCAGTCTGAGGTGTGGTCGGGGCGGTCCCCGTGTGGATAAGAGGGGCGTGGTCAGGGCGGTCCCGTGATAGTGATAAGGGTGTGGTCAGGGCAGGGGGTCAGTCTGAGGTGTGGTCAGGGCGGTCCCCGTGTGTGATAAGAGGAGGGGTCAGTCTGAGTGTGATAAGAGGAGGGGTCAGTCTGAGGTGTGGTCAGGGCGGTCCCGTGTGTGATAAGAGGAGGGGTCAGTCTGAGGTGTGGTCAGGGCGGTCCCGTGTGCGATAAGAGGAGGGGTCAGGGGTCAGTCCCGTGAGGTGTGGTCGGGGCGGTCCTGAGGTGTGGTCGTCCCGTGTGCGATAAGAGGAGGGGTCAGTCTGAGGTGTGAGGTGTGGTCAGTCAGGTGCGATGGTCCCGTGGTGTGTGTGATAGTTGGGGTCAGTCAGTTTTACTTAAGTAACAAAATTTAGTACTTTATCCACCACTGGTTTGCACACAGACTGTAATCTGCAATTTTTAAAAGATTTTATATTTTTATTCTTTTAACAGTTCCTTAAACAGGAATGGGGGCATGGGACGCCAATCTACAACTCTATCCTCAGACCCAAAACAAACAGGAACAAAGAGAACAATAGGAGGGCCATTAAAAGTTTGAACAGGGTCATTAAGGCTGAAACTTTAAACAATAGTTTCAGTGTAGTTAGCTCCTCCCTTCAGATAGATATAAGGCAGCGTCCACCACCAATCTGACCAGAACTGAAGACGCGGCTGGATGAGCAGCGAAACGTCTTCACTCCTACGATTTGTCCGGTTGACAGATTTAAATTTTGTCTTTTGCTATCATTACAATAACAGGAACCAGCTTCACCAGAGCATTCATGACAGACACTGCATCGTCTGCTCTTGATTTTACTCATCTCAGTCCAGTGCTTTATATTCTTCATCTTCCATTTGAC
The DNA here is from genome assembly GCA_019594935.1 of Periophthalmus modestus. NCBI lineage: Eukaryota > Metazoa > Chordata > Actinopteri > Gobiiformes > Gobiidae > Periophthalmus > Periophthalmus modestus. The sequence continues at coordinate 7,088,226 of JAIEZT010000068.1, forward strand.
TCTTTATGATTATTCTGTGAGTATATGTCATATATTCTCACCAGTTGGGCGTATATATGTGCATATGCTCCCTTCATAACTGTGCATGTCCTGTGTATGAATGACAATTTTCATTATTTTTCCCATTTCACCTTCTACACTCTGTCTCTGTGCATGTGTTGCCCGTCAGTCCCTGGTGACATGTGAGTTCTGTCATGATCATAGACACAGACAGTATGTTTGTATAGAAAGGGGGGGAAAAAACATGAAAATGCTCATTATTATATGTGAATCTGAATTTTTCTCATACACCAAATGTCAAACTAAAGAAAGTACTCTCCTATTTTCTGGGCCAATGTTTTAATAATAATAACACAAGGAAGGAAAGTCCCAGTCACCTTCAGCAGTCACATGTAGAGAAAGGTAAAATGAGACGGCCCAATAGATCCCCAAACAAAATATAAGTAATTCAAAAGTGTTTGTGCCAGATGGTCATGCATTTTTAACTGCTCTCTTGGCAAGGAATAGTCTTACCTTGATTTATTAATATCAGCAGAAAAACTAAACTTTGTGTAAGGCGCAGAAGTGGGTGGATAAATTAAACTAATTGAGCGTCTCCTGGGATATTTTTAAATCTTAAAATCATTAAAATCAGTCTCAAAGTCAGAAGATTTCCAAAGAGTTCATAAATGACACACACTTTTTTAATGCAATAGTGTATTTTTAGGATTAATACAATAATTGGTTTAAGTTGGGCATTTCAGTTGCAGCTTTTATAGCAAAGAAGGATGAATTGCTGATTTGTTCTACCATCAATAACAAGATAAAATAGAATAGAAAAAGCATAACATTGTTTCACATTCATATATTCTTAGCTTAAACTCAGTATTTTTTGGTAATGCTTTTGATATGCTGAAACACACGTCTGACTGACAGTTGCCTCTCTGAGTTTTCTCTTTGATCAAAACACTGAACTTTAGCTTTTGCCCCATTTGGCGTAACCTTTACCCCCATCCTTTATACAATATTCAAATAAGATCAGATTCAGATAATCCTTCAATTATTCATAGCAGGGACATACAGACAGTGTTGTAGAAATGAGAGGAAAGAGTGAACTTAAACACAAGTAAAATATGATAAAAAATTGTCTCAGAAGAAAAACTTGGAGGCCATGACCGGACTATACCTGGAGACAACAACATTCTTGACCCAACAAATAAAAAAAAAAAAAAAAAACTGACCATGATTTGGTCATTTACAAGAACACATGTACATTTAGACATAAAGGTGCACCATGTTAACACTGTGCTGCAAGATAGATTCATGCGATATTTGTGAGTTCACAGACTTATGAGTGCCCCCGCTGGTGGGATAGGGCACGACAGGTGGACACCTATCACAGAGAAGCAATCACAGAGGACCAATCACAGAGCAGCAATCACAGAGCGCCAATCACAGAGCAGCAATCACAGAGGACCAATCACAGAGCAGCAATCACAGAGCACCAATCACAGAGGGCCAATCACAGAGGACCAATCACAGAGCACCACTGAGGTTTGTGTGGAAGCCAAAGGCGAACTGAACCTCAACAAACATGGCGACGCCGACAGATGAACTTCAGCCTATTTTCGCATCAGTACAAACTGTTATGTTTGTGAAAAGTGCAGAAGGTAAACGATTTGTGCATTTGTGGACAGGGGAGATGTTTGTGCTTTTCTCTCAGCTGGATGTGACAAAAGTTCAATAATCAAATTCAAATAATCGCCATGAAGTTCCTTGTTTCCAGTCGCTTTCAGTGAATCCAGCTTGAACCAGGTTAGCAGCAGGTAACTTTTCTGATGGGGCATGCCACCTGCTTGTCTCCATGGAGATGTTATTACTTTGGCTGAAATGTTTCGTCATATCGTATCAAACCTATCTGACAGTCCTATTCACTTATTTATTTTATTTATTTTATTTTATTTGGTTGGGACAATGTTTGAATGGCATGACATGACATCTTGCTAGCGGAGTCAACTTGTAACTTGTCTTGGTTAGCATCCTGCTTATCTCCAAGGAGTTTAATGCCATAGTATGGAAAGCACCAGAATTTAGATCCACCGCCAGAAAAGTTACATAGTTCATCTTTATGTTTTGTAGGAACAGTTTTGATCTTTTGTGTCTTCCCTTTTTGAGACTGAAGCAGTGCTGTAGTCAGCTTGTTCCCCCTCAGTGACTTGATCGTCATGTTGGGATGGTGCTTTCCAGTGAAGGACGTAAATCAGCCTTATTTCTCGGCACAGAGGAGACAGGAGAGGACAGCACGCTTCAGTACACAGCCCTTTAAATCTCTGGGTCACATTTGTTCAGTCAGGCCCTGGCCACCCAAACCTATTCCCCCCCTCCAGCTCTGAGACGTTTTTCTATCCCTCCGTCTCTCTGTGCACAAATAAGTTTTCTTATTCAATTATTCAGCAGCTCAAACTGGTCTAGAGAGGGAGCAGAAACAATGGCATGTTCGGCACCGTGCCAGAGAATAGCACTCACGTGGGTTAACATAGAGACTTAAACACACAAAGACAAGTGAGAAATAATAGTTTATTGAAGTGTCTGACTAATGCGACTAAACTCTGGTAGATAGAGACGTCAACTACGTGATTTATGTAAAGTGCTGGAGCCTACCTGATTGTATTGTCCGAAAAATAAGACACAACACGTTTGTTTCAAACAGTTTGCAGCCGTCGAAAGTTATGCAAGTAAAGCTAACAATAACTAGCATGCTAACAGCGCACTTCCTGACTCTCAGACAGTAAAACACTTCGTAATTAATTAGCACACATTATTTTGACCCTGGGAGCTGCTTTTTCAACATGTCTATACTGGGGCTGGAAGAAGTTTGCTCACAAAGAATTGGGTACCACCGAAAATTTCTCCACCCAGGTTTGACCAGGACAGATGTGGAGGTGAAGACGTGTGAAGAGAGGGGAAGGGTCTTGCCAAAAGGAGGTAGAGAGTATGTTTATATCAATGGCTCGAGAAGGGATGGTTCAAATGCAAAGTTAGCACTAGAAAAAGGTAGGGAAATTTGTCCTGGCATTTGACCCAGCCTTCAGTGCCACGGGGGCAACCTGTCTGGAGCAGTGGTGCCGCAGTGACAAGGACCCATCTCCATGTATTCAAGTTTATGTTAGACAAGGCAAGTTTATTCAGAAAGACATTAAACTGATCAAAACATAAATAATCATCATAAAATTTGCATTAAAACAGAAGAGTGCAGAATAAAAACCTTTGTCATATGCACAGCTAAACAAAACTGTCTGGGGCCTGAATTTAAACATTGTCAAAGTCTTAGATCTTCAGGAAGACTGTTCCAGGTTTTAGCATGAAACTGAAACTCTGATTCTCCATGTTCAGTCCTGACTCTGGGACCAGCAGGAGGCCGGTCCCTGAAGTCCTCAGAGTGTGAGATGGTTCATGTGGCTCTAACATGTGCGAGATATTCTTTGGTGCTGGTCCATGGAGAGACTTGTTCACAACCAGAGCTGCTTTAAAGTCTGTTCTCTGAGCCACAGGAGCCAGTGCAGAGACCTGAGCACAGGACGCATATGTGGAGTACTTCCTGGTTCAGCTCAGGACCCGAGCAGCCGCGTTCTGGATGTACTGCTCTGGATGTACTGCTCTGGATGTACTACAGCTGTCTTAAATATTAGGTTTGGCTTCTTTTGAATAGCTCGAGCATTTTACCAAGCGTGCATGTTTGAAGTTCATGGTTGAATTTGCATTTGAAGTCACATAAGGAAAACACATTTAGTTACCATTTGTAGCCAAGTATAGCAAATAATAAACTATACACGTTCCTAGGATAACGGAGACAAATCAAGACAGTCCCTTGCTTCCGATCTGTTTTTGGTCCAGACATAAATATTATCCCATCTCTCCCTGCAGCTTTGTGGTGTTTTTGTCTCCTCTTTCACAAATACGACTGTTTTCACATTCAATTATGCAGCAGCTGAAAGCCGTCTGCGGAGAGGGAGTCACTACAATGACATATTAGACTTTTTACGACGGAGCCAAGCACACTTCACTGGTAATGATGAGTGCACACTGCCGCTCCTCCAGGTTTTATTTCATCTTCTGTGGACTTGGAGTTTTACTCTTGTCAAAGGGAATATTCATAAAGGCCTTGATTAGAGAGGCCTGCCTCACGTTTCTGCCATAGTACAATGAGTTATGGCTGCGTGAGTTTGATCTGCTGGAGTCTAGTTTCAAAGGAATTTTTCAAACTCAGCATACAGGAAGTGTGGAGGGCACTGATATAGTTTAACAGCATTTTGATAAAAGTGTTAAGGTGAAAAGTTGGGTTTTAAAACTAACTTACTTTGCACATCTCAGCCAGCGGTATTTAAAGGTGCTAGTTTGCAGCAGTCTACCGTTATTGCTCACTTACCTAATGCATTAATTACTCACCGCAATGAGTTTCTAAGCACTGTTCACAACTTTCAGAGGCCAGAGTGGTGTTTAGCCATTATGATATTAAGTAATTAAATGCAGACAGTAAAAATTGGTTTTCATACAGCTGCTTTTTCGGTGTATCTGTACTGGGGCAAAAACACATTTGACTTAATATCGTAATGTCTGGGGGTCAGAGGCTGGGGTGTCCGTACCGGTTGTGGAGAGCTGGATCGTAGGCGGAGGTGCCGGGTAATTCCAAGGAGCGGGATCTGGCAAAAAATTAGAATAACCAGCTGAGTACTGACACCATACGCACGAAAACTAGACTGAGCCAAGTGGAACTATACCACCGGGGATACATGGATGATCTTGTGTGTGGATCCTCGGTCCTCTTTGTTCTCCCGAGGTGAAGGCTTGATTGCTGATCGGCTATAGGTTTGTGGTGGGCGGTCCCAGAGTCTCTGCCAAGCTCCCGGCACAGACGCAGAAGGGAGGAGGACAGACAGCACAGAAACACAGGGACACACTGGGATCTTGACACTTAATTACATGGAAAAAAAAGTTTATCGGCCCTTTAACCATGTAGGACAGGGGTGTCAAACTCAAATTCACTAAAATTAATAACTGTGACGCGGGCCAAAACTTAATATTTATTGGAAAATTTGCATGTTTTTCAGAAGGGGTGGTTTAAATTTGAGTGAGGCGACAGGTAGCAGATGCTAATAAGTGTCAACAGAAGTGGTGGGGACCAGCGGCAACACATTTGCAAAGTATTCTGAGATTCATAGTATTAGCGGTGCATGCACTATACTGGCGTGACAGCCAGTGGGCCAGCTCTGATATGATCTCGTGGGCCAAATATATTTATATCAAGGGCCAAATTTGGCCCGCGGGCCTGAGTTTGACATGTCTGATGTAGCGGAACTGTCCATGGTACTTTTAATGGTACTCATCAGTGGTTTTATATACCTCTTTATGTGTAACATGCATGGTTTCTGAACTACTAGTATTTTCAGTATTTTACTCATCAATTTATTTTTCGGTCTATAAACCTGAAAGGACTCACTGGAAGCAGGTTTTTAGATAAAAGTGATCATTACAAAAGCAGAAAATGCAATAAGAATACAAACAGTTATGGCATTACACCGATTTATGTCCAAGAAAACAGTCAGGTTACACCAGAAGGGCAAGTTAGATCTGTGGAGAGGCGACCCCACTCAGAGAGAGAATAGATATTTTTTTATTATATCACGATATATTTTTGTGGCATTAAACAACACCTGCAATTTAAAGACTGCAATGTAGATGAGTCGAGTGTCATATTGTGGAACTTTCTAGGCAAAGCAATAACATCTCCATGGAAACAAGCACCAGAAATGTTACACCGCACATCTTTAACATGTAAAATGAATAAATAAATCACTGTTGTAAGTTCATTTAGTGAGTTAAATATCAAAAAGTCGCTGCACTACAAGCTGTGAAAACAAAGCTAAAATAGTAATAAGATTTTGAATAATGGGTGAATTCATTTTGAAATGTGCTGTTGGATTTTCTGCAAAAGTATGAGTGTTCAAACTGAAAACAAACTCACTTAAATTCCACATTATCTAAAATCATTAAACATTTAGTTCTCTCCAGCCAAAAACAGTCTATTTCCTCCTAATAAGTCACTTTTAATATGCTCTGCCACTGGGCTAATATGTGTTGTGATTTTCATATATTAAAGGAACTGCTAGCTTGTGAAATCACACAATTCATCTGAATGGAGCCGGCGCTAATAGCTACTGTCAGCTTTCTCTTCTTTCTTTTGGATGACTTCTTGATACGTTTATTTATTTACTACGTGCTGCTGTCAGAGATTAAGGGATATTTAAATAAATGAAAGGGGAGCTTATGGGAGTTTCTGCTGGGCTGTTCAAAACAAAGAACATTACGAAGTTGTCAAACTGTAGACACAGCGGCATTAGCACAACAGAACACTTTATGAGCTCGTCACTGGGGTTTGGGCTGTGCTCTGTGATGGGAGCTCAGGTTTATTGGTTCATTGTGGTAATATGGATGTTACATTGTGCCCTGTGGAGATCATTGAACGCTACTCCTTTTTACATACGTCTTTTGCTATGGACCTGGACGACGGAGGGATTACACAGACTACTTCTTTTTACCTATGCTCTATTTTAAAGGTGCATTATGTATCTTTTCTGGTGCCATGAAGATTGATTTGCTTTGCATGTTCCTCAATAAGAACGCAGGTACTTTTGAGCAGCACCTGTGATCAATAAAATAATGTGACATAGACGTTTAGCGCTATACTGTGGAACATTCCAGGTAAAGCTAAATCATTTCCATGGACATGAAACTTTGCGGACCTCCCACCGTAAAAAAAAAAAAAGACATCCATCCACATCCCAGATTTCCCTCACCCCAGACACGTCCTTCAGCTCCTCCGGTGGGACCCCAAGGTGTTCCCAGGCCAGCCGAGAGACAGAGTCCCTCCAGCGTGTCCTGGGTCTTTCCTGAGGCCTCCTCTCGGTGGGACAGTGCTCTGTTAATATAAAATAATCAAATTGTCTTGATATTTATGATGCTGATAAAAACTAACGAAGTGCAGCAGGGGGGCTGGGCCTGGGTCACACTTGATGGGACACTGCTGGGAATACCACATACCACAGTTGAGCGCAGTGTCAAAACTGTTGTTGCGTCCTTAGGCAAGGCACTTCACCCGTTTTGCCTTGTTTGAATGTGTTGTTTGTGCGAGTGTTTGGTGGAGGTTGGAGGGGCTGATGGCGCAGACTCACGGCCTCACTTCCATCGGTCTACCTCAGGGCAGCTGTGGCTTCAGTACCACCCCCGAGTGTGGAGCGAATGAATAATCCTCTGTAAACCGCTCTGGGTGTCGAAAGATGCTATATACACACAACGCATTATTAAATTGGGGGGAAAAAGACTAAAAAAGAACAGAAAAAGATTAGGTACGGTGTTGCATTGTCGACAAATTGGAATCAAATCACATTGGAGCTAAAACATACACAAAAATGCTACTTTAGTTCTGAGATGTGCCCACTGCATAATCCTCTTTTACATTTTGGAAGTGTGGGAGTCCCTGCTCAGACTCCTGCCCTCGCGCGCCCTGGATAAGAAGACGGATGGATGGACGGACACTTTCACACAGCTCACCTTTAATCTAGTGTGGCCTCAGTCTGAACCCTCCTCGTCACCCTTCTCATTCTGAGCCAGACTCCTGAGCACCTCTTAGTCACCGGAGCGGGGATACGAGGAACACATTTCTCATTAGTAAATAGATTAATTGTTCCAGCGGGTCTACACAGTCACAGAAATCTGCTCCGCTCTCCACGCAATAGGAGAATGTAATTAGTTAACACCAAATAAGATTGATTAACAGGCTCAAACTGAGAGACTGCTCTGGTAGATTAAAAGAGCCTGGTACGATGTGCAGTTGCTTCTTTGTAATTAAACGTACCTGCTGGAAAGTTTCAGGTGTCTGGCTTAGAATAATTGGGTTTTAGTTGATACTGTGCTGCTGCTCTTCTCAGGAGCCAGCTGCTGTTCAGATAATCCTGCGTTCTCGTCCTGTGCCGTTGAAATGAATATCTCCGTGTACGAGTCGCATTATGGAAACACTGGGATGTAAAGAGAGAGCAGACAATGTGCTGATAATGGCACTGTTCATCTGTGCACTTACCTGGAGGTTTGTGGTTCAATTCCCACAACCAGTACCAGCGATGTGACTTTCGTGAACGAGTCGGCTCTTTTGAACGGTTCCTTAACGCAAATGGTTGGATCTGGAGCTCGTATTTCAATAGAGTCAAATCTTTTTCTTTCTAATTTGTATGTATTTTTATATTGACCATTATTCTGAGCTTTGAACCAACACAGGAGTCAGCACATGGCACCAGTGAGAGATTTGTGCACAAAAAACATATTTGGCATCATATTAATAGTTAGTTTTAGAATTATTATTATTGTAGTGCAATGTTTTAATTAGGATTTGCATAATTTGAAATAGTAGCTACACTCCCACTCTCAGTTTGAACCATTTTAAACACATTTAAGGCTTGGTCGTTTCTCTCTGTGATGAGTTTGCTGTTAAAATGACTTCTCACTTTGGCTTCTGTCATATGGATAAATAGTAAAAGAGTCAGTGTTTTGAACGGCTCTTTGAAATGAACAGATCCAAATGATTCGGATCCCGTAAAAGAGCTGAAAGTCCCATCTCTAACGTGCAGCAGGACAGTGACAGTGAGTATTACTGTTGTTGTGTCCTTGGGCAACACACTTCACATGCTGGTTAGGTATCCGTGTGCGCTGATACATGGATGTGTGCGTGTTCTTGTGTGTGCTTTGGGTAAATATCTGATCATTTCATTTTACAGGTTTGCACAAAGAATATGAAACTAATTGTTACTGATCTGACGTTTCTAAAGAAAAAAAAAAAAAAAAAAAAAAAAGATTGGTCCAGGCCTCAGGTGATCCACAGTTAAACTTCAAACACCAGTTAAAAAATACTAAACTTTATAAAGTACGTCAGTGGTGGATGAAGAACTCAAGTTGTTACTTAAGTAAAAGTAAAAATACAGACGCAAAAAAAAAAAAAAAAAAAAAAAAAATCTGTTTAAAAATGCACTTTAAGAGTAAAAGTACAAGTATTTGACACAAGTGTTTTTAAGTTGTTACATGTATTATAATATGACTGTACACATTGGATAGTGTATGTGAATGCAGATCAACAGCAAGCCAAACTCGGTTTTCACGAGCCAGTACCTGAACGTCTCACTCCTTTAATACATCTTCAATACAGCTCACACTTCATTCCAGCTGTGGTGTGAAAAGCTCGAGTGAAAGGCCTTTATTTTGTAGGTGCAGATAAGATTTTAAACACAAGATGGGCAGTTTTGGACATTAGCAGACTTATTTTAACACGTTTTTATCTGACTGAATTCTGCTGCTGTTACCCATAATGCATCGTGGCCACTTCCTGGGGCTTCAAAATAAAACACATAACACACAAAACACAACCCAAAACTAGTGCATAGTAATTATTTTAACAAAATGGCTGTCTTTAGCATAAAATAGTAACAAATTAATTCTGCTGTATCTATTAGTAAATTATTATGAATCTTTCCTGAAACTAACTTTTCCTGTGGGCAGAACAATGATATTGATGGAAAATGACTCATATTTTGACGGTTGCAATACAAATCACTCTATTCATTTTTTTTTTTTAATGAATTTTGTGTATTTATTTTTGTTTGCTCAAGGCAGAAGATTGAACTCAAAAACTTTAGGCAGGATGTTACCACAAAAATAGTAAAAATAAGTACTTTTCAGCCCAGTTAAAAAATGTAGTGGAGTAAGTGTGCAAAAAAAATCCACAAAACAGCGAGACCACGAAAGGTGAACCGCGATATAGTGAGGGACAACTGTACTTCATTACCTTCCACCACTGAAGTACGTGCAGGTTAGATTTAGTAGCGCTACATTCAACTTTACATGTACTTGATTAAAAATGATTAAAGACTAATAAAAATACAAGTTATTTTGTGAGTGAGTTATTAACTTTCCAACAGATTTCACCATAGACAAAGCTGTTACTCCTAATTAAACCTGTCTTATGTTACCCTGGGCCGCTTGCTTGGGCCACTTGCTTGGGCCGCTTGCTTGGTTGAGCCGCTCGCTTGTGCCCCTTGCTTGGCCCGCCCCTCACAGTCCACACACTGATAGTATTAAGTTAACCACTCTTCTGGTGAGGTAGTGCACCGTCCACTGGTCCCAACATTTCCTCTGGGACATGAAGAATCACAGTCAATATTTATGAGTATAACACAGCTCCTGGCTCTGGCCTAATGGCTGTGAGTGCTGAGTGTCCACTGGATGTGATGAGAAAGGCTACGCTCCGAGCACAGATACAGGACTTCTGATGCTACTGGAGAAGTAAAAGGCTGTGAAGCAGAACGCATTGACCTAAGCTTTTTAACAGTGATGGTGCAATCTCCTGACCTGCCCACAGGACCAGAGACCTGTGCACTTATTGCAGGGATAGATAAATCTCTGGAGATGTTTATTTGAGTAAGAAGAACTGCCTACTTCAGGGTTTTGTGCAAAAGTTTTAGTATATCAGCAGTGCGGGGTCGAGCAATTTAGAAATGTGTAGAGTGATCGTGATTGGTTTGTGTTTTAAATTCAAGATTTAGTTCCAAATTCAGGTAAATACGTTATATACGTTCAAGGCCGGCCCAGCCTATAAGCAGACTAAGCAGCTGCTTAGGGCCCCGAGGCCACCAGAGGGCCCCCAAGAGCCCATACATTTATATTGAAAATAATGATTGAAACTTTTTTTCTGAAAACTAAACGGTGCCTGGGTATGTATACTAGTCTAAATATCCTTCTTACACGACTAGATGTGTTTTATTTCCATTAGCTAGACACGTGCTTCCTACATTTATTTTCTAATCGGGCAGTGGTGAGGACACCTACGTGTTTACACCGGTGTGAAGGACCCCTCCCTCCAGGTGCATTCTGGGAGGCCTGAGGCAGCAGAGGGACATTTGAGTGGATGTCTTACAGACTAAAAGACTTAAGTTAGCGATGGGACAATGTATGAAGAGCCCAGAGGAAGATCGTTTGGGGACAGGATTTTTCAGAGAGAACTCGAAATATGCCACGATTTTACACCAGTGGATCTGCAGATAAAAGAGAGACTGGACGTGTATGAATGTGCAGACAGGACATGTATCAGAGGACAGAGGACACACCTCAGAGGGACAGAGGACACAGGTGAGTCCGTTTATTCCACTGGCTGTTTTTGGTTGTGGCTCGTCCTTTTGTCTCTAAACCTCAGATGATGTGAGTTTGGTTAAAGTCTCTGCTCCTGTGTCACATCAACGTTGGTTATGGCACAAACCTCTGTTACATTTGCTGAACGAAAGAACGACCTGTGAACGACTCTGAATGCGTTATTAACGACCCATTAATACGGATGCACCGATACCATGTTTTGCAAACGAGTACAAGTCCTTCATTTTTGAGTACTCGCCGATACTGAGTAAAGATACCGATACCAGACATTATTTTTACTGGTGTTTGATTATAGTAGTGAGTCTAATTCATTTCATTTTATAGTATAGCCACTTTTTCATCATAGAATACTTATCACTGTAGTTAGGTATAATTCAAATATAATTTATTTAGATCTGGTCTAAAGCACCTGGTTTTACCGCTTCCTCTTTGCAGACTGCGCTCCTCCGAGCTAACTGCTAACACGCTAGCTGCTAACGCGCTAACTGCTACAGAGCCACTGTTAACATAACAGTGACTGTTGTGTTACTTATACCGCGGCCACTTTTTCACACTTATGTTCCTGGTGTTCGTCTAAATGTGTTTGTCCATTATAACAGTTAGATCGCGCCACTTAGCAACGTTAGCATGCTACTATTGCAAACACGAGCACTGCACTAGTATCCTTTGTGAACTATAAACGCCTTTAGAGTCCTAAATATTTGTATATGTCATGTGGCAGTCACATATGATCACAGCTGTGCTTAATGTGCAGCTTTATGTTCAGAGATCTGCTCTGTGGAGAGGCGAGCTGTGAGCCTCAAACAGCAGCACAGCTACAGTGGTATCGGCTTTTGGTATCGGCAGCTCATTGATGAGTACGAGTACAGCACAATGCTGGTATCAGTATCTGGGCATCCTAGTCATTTAATATGTGCATTTAGGCGAAATCTCCCATCCAAAGTCTGACAACAAACATAAAATGATGTGATCCTAAAATCCCCTTTTATTTAATGTTCAGTCCTTCCAAATGATCTGATGATGATAAATCTGACGTTATGTCCAGGCTGTTTCTCTTATGCAACTCTTGACTTGGAGCACTTTTTTGTACTTCTTGAGTGATATGATTTTGAAGTTAGTGTACCCTTGTTTGGCTACTCTATCCAGTACTGTACTTTATGAGAAATGTAAGCCCATTTTAGTCGACTGGAACACATTTAAATGCACCAGAATTTAAAAATGTCTCTGGCAGACCCCCCTTCCTTACATATTTTTATACTGTTAGACTTGTGGCTATTGCTGTTGTGAGCCTCTAGAATTTTCAGTCTAACAACTGGTTGTGATTATGTTTTAATGTTGTCAAATATGAATATGTGGCACTGAAGTGGAGAGGGCCCCCGGGGACAGTTTTGCTTAGGGCCCCCTGAAGGCGAGGGCTGGCCCTGTATACGTTCAGAAATGTGATTTAAATAACACTTATTGTGATTCTTGTTACTTTAATTTCCTTTTAAACATGCTTTTGGTCTCCTTCGGATAAGTATTTCACGTTTTCTTATGTCAGTAACAGGAATTAACAATAAAAAAATAAACAAATGAAGATCTTAAGCTATGTGAATGCTATGCTAGTAGAGCCAAGAGTTTGTTGTGAACACAATTTGACCAATGAACGAGCCCGGTGATGGTTTAAGGACATAAAAACTACATAGGAGAAGTTTGGATTTTTATCTATGATGCAACAATCTAGGCAAAATGCAAACTGAGCATATTTGGGTGCTCAGAAGAAATGTGTGTGAGTGAAACAAAATACAACACCCCAAAAAACCCCACAAATAAATATTTGAAAAGGTCTAAGCTACTGGGTTGTCTGATGTGAATGCTTGTATAATATTTTATCTTCCACGTATCACATTGTTTTGGAAGTACTTAGATTTTATTTTGACGTTGAAGCATTTTCCCCGAGTCTTTGTTGTTTGTTTAGTATCAGCATACATCAAGTTCACACCAGGAAAACAAACAAAAGCACTTAAATAATTCACCTGCATGAAAGTTTGATTTACAATGAGTTCATTTTTACAATACAAAGTACTGTTTATGACCTTAAACGCAGCTCTACTTTGCATAAGTCGTCCTTAGCGGGAAGCAGAACACAAGGTAAAACAAAGAACAAAGAACAGTAAAACATGAATATTACAACGGAAATACGATCCAAAACTTTTTTTCTTTATGCCTCAAACAACTCGTGACGGTCCTATGGCAGAGAGAGTACTAAACGGATTGTGATGTGTGATTGTAGTTTCCAAATACATGAATGAAAGTTTCTGTGAGTGAATCCAAAGTTTGAGAGCTTGTTTTGTTGTAAATGCAATGATTTGGATATTTGGTGTGCTATGTAGCTTTTCTGAGGTCCACAATAATTTGTAATAAATTGTATAAATAAAAAAAATATAAATAAAAAAATGAATAAATAAATAAATAAATACTTAAATAAATAAATACATAATTTAATAAATAAAATAAATTCATAATGTTGACATGGCTCTAGCGCATTACAAGACTCTCCACTGCCTCTAACCTCTTTCCATTGATACAAACGCTGCTCGTCGACTCAATTCTCTGCTTTATTCATGTTATTTAGCACATGTATGTGACGTCCATGCTCCTATAAATCGTGGGCTCTATGTAGGCGCCTGAATGCATCTGAATTAGCCCTTTTCACACTTCCATCATTAACCGCAGTGCGATGTGCTTTGGCCCTGTTCTCTGCTTGTGTTTGTCTCCCTTGGATTTTATATTCCAATACTATTATTTTCATTATTTTGTTGTTTATCGTATTAATGTTTTCAAGTATCCTGGTGGAAGTAAGAGCTAAATGCAAAAATACCCTCAGTACGAGAGCATCCAGGCATCATTATCTGGACCCACTGCACAGGAGAAGTGCCCAAACAGGTTTTTAAAGCGGCCAAATAAATTGTTTTAATGTGTTGAACTTCTGAACCGGAGTTTAGATGCAATCATTAATGCTTCACAAAACTGAGTGCGAGAAAGCCTTTAGTAGTGAGTGGATTTATTAAAGTGGAGCTATGTAACTTTAGCTCTCTTTCCTTCTTTAATCACACTCTTGCTTTCTCTCTGTAAAGCTCAAATACTGTGTTTAATAATGATAATAAAACCCCCAAAGTGGTGGTAAGCTCGTGTCAGTTGCGTGAGATCAGGGCAATCAAGGCAATCAGTGCTTGTGCAATAAACCTAAAATTATCTAAAAGTATAATTAAATAGTTTTGAAATGTATCCAAATAATCCAGTTTTCCCTTCACTTCTGCCTGTTTAAAGCATGTTTGAAGTCATGTTTTCCTTTAGTACACCTGACTGAGCAGACTGCAGCAACATCATCTCCAGATGTTTCATTAACTCGTGTTGTTCTGCTCCTCTATGGAGGCCACACCACATTCTCTACATGGACTGAAATAACTCACCTTTAGCTCATCGTTTCTAGCGATTAGATGTGGAAGGTGTGAAATGGAGTGACAGAGGCTAAGAGCCACAGTCTATGCCAGGAGCCTGGTCTATGACGTGTGTGTTTATGAAGGAGCGACAGTGGCATAAAGGGACTATTACACGTGTGTGGAGGAACATGTGGCTGGTCTGGACCTGCTCCGCTTCAGGGAAATACAGGACGTTATTTCAGGAAAAATGTGGTTTTGCATCTGTGAGAAGTGAGCGTGCTGTTCTAATGCAGAGCTGTGTTTAAGATGATGTTTGTGACACATGTGGCTGTATTATAGTGCACCTGTCTGACCAGTCCACCTGTCTGACCAGTGCACCTGTCTGACCAGTGCACCTGTCTGACCAGTGCACCTGTCTGACCAGTGCACCTGTCTGACCAGTGCACCTGTCTGACCAGTGCACCTGTCAGCTCAGCTGTATAAGTGAGGTGTAGGAGGACACATCTGTGAAGAAACAAATAACCACTTGATCAGTCCTGTTTGTAGACTGTCAAATACAGCCCAATATATACAAATATGAATAAACTAGGCTTCTCTAATTTGACTCCAGAATGGGTCAGTATATGTGCATTTAATGTCAATGAAAATAAATATACAAATTTGCAATGTAGTTTGTATAAAAAAGTGTCGTTACTAAATTGTTATTAACTAAACATTGATGTCCACCCCAAGTTTGTTTGCCTACCCATAAAAGTCACAGCACACTACTGTAGCCACAGCTGCCCTGGGTAGACTGACAGAAGCGAGGCAGCCATTATGTTCCGCTGGCCCCTCCAATCACCAGATGTGGTGTTGTGGGTGTGTGGGGGCGTAGTGTTTTGCCTAAGGACACAACAACAGTTTACAAACAGAGCCAGTGCTGTCCCACTGTGGCAGCTGGTATTCTGAGCGCTCTCTCATCCAGACACTAACCAGGTTCAGTCAGGCTTAGCAACTGAGATCTGATGAGATAGCTTTGTCAAGACGGAATGGTCACTTTTCTAGGAACTTGCTTTGACAGAAATGCTCTCTCTTTGTTTCGTGTCCTCCAGCTGATGCTCAACTCATCATTCATTAAAGTACATCAGTCTAAACATGGCTACACTTCCATGCAGAGGAGACCAAGATCCTAGCTCAAGATTTGGAGATGAGTCCCATGGGTGCTCTGCCGTCGCCCACTGCTCCTAACAGGCTGCTGAGGAAGACAAGCTGAAAGATGGATCAAATGCAGAGGACAAATTTGCCTACAGAGACAATTAAGTCTATAAATAGATAACAAATCCACTATCACTAAAACAAGTCAGTGAGGTTGGTCCATTGTGTTGATAATGTGATTCAGAACTTCAAGGACTTTAAATAAACCACTTTACTTTACACATTTTAAACATGGGCTTATTTTTGGCCAGTTCATCCCACAGACACACATTGCACACACACTTACAGGACAAAAATAGTGAATCTGAGAGCACTTGGGTTTCAAATGGCTCTTCAGCTCTTCTGTACATCATAATCGCAGCGGTTGTAGAAGCTGTAATGCATCAATGGACCCTAAAAACGTGCATTTCAAAAAGGATGAAAATCTGTCAACACATTTACACAATTACAAAAGTGACATCTGCAAACACGGCTCATCTGCACGGCTCTTTGACTGGAATATTTCACTTATCAAAGTCAGTGTGGAGGGCTGTGTCTTTTATCTCGCTGATAAGCAGCCTCTTCTTCCTCTCTCGGTAGCAGTGGCCTTAGTGTCGAATGTAATCTTCAAAGGGATGCACTGAGGCGTTTTCGGGGCTGGCTCACGTCCATGGAGTAGTCTGGCATCTGTGAGCTTTGTGTGAGCAGGACTCTTAGACATATCGCTGGACCTTATGTTAAGATGTATAGACCAGATGTGAAAGGCTGGATTATTGTTGCAAATGTAAGTAAAGCTAAGTCCTTTATTTGTTATCATACATGCAAGTTGTACAAAGAGGTGATGTAGATCAGATGTGCGGGTAAAGTTGGGGAGGACCGGTAGGTACTGTTAGGTATTTTAAGGTGGAAGTAGATACTTAGAAGTAGATGCCATGGCTTTAGGTATCTGCCAGTACCCCATATAAACCGTTACCAGGGCAGTGGCTGAAAACAGCATTTATTTCTTTTAAAATAAGACTAAAATGATCCACATGTGTGTTATGTAGCTGTTATTTATCCCTTAAGTAACTACAGAACAGCTTAGTGTAAGTAAAATTCAAACATCATGGAATGAATAGTTTATTACATCAGGTTTATACGTCAGTTTATATGTTCACCAATAGGTAATGATATGACCCAGTAAATGTTTCAGAATCACTATCATAACGTAACATGGTGAAGTGCAAACCTATAAAAATAAAACCTATAAGAACATAACAAATAAAATGCTTTGTAATTAGATAAAGACAGAGCAGAGTGATCTGATTTTGACTGAAAGTGCTGCTGTTACAATGTACTATGAGGGAAAAACAACATTTTCAAGTGGCCCAAAAGTCACTGACAGTTGAAAAAACTGCATAACTCTTTTGTTTCTGAATATTTTTCTTTTCTTTTTTCACAGCATGTAGAACTACCCTTCCGACATTAATATGAGCAAATACAGCACCGAGGAACGAACCCTCATTCTACAGTGCTACTTTGAGTCACATGGGTCAAATTCAGAAAGTCAGCAATGTTACCATCGACATTTTAATACCAGAGATGCCCCGAGCGTAAATGCCATTAAATTTCCCAAACATATTAACTGTGTTGCAAACTGTATAGAGCCATTCAGCCGTTGCCTTGGCCTTAACCCACTGCTCCACGTTTGCCTCACTTGTACAGTTCAAATACATTATTGCTGAAAACAATGCTTTCTGCACTAGTTTCATTATTTCTAAAGTATTGCCCTGCACAGTTTGGCTTATGTTTGCAGTAAAGTTATTCATACTATTTGGCCCCTGTTTGTGTGTTTTATATAAGGACCCAGTTGTGTAATCTTTTAATATCTTCCCCTAAGAATCTAATACTTGTTTGAGTTTACAGTAATGATCTCCGCAGGGAAGCTGGCCTATATGCGGCTCTGGTTGGTTTAAAGTCTAATTAGTTGAAAAGTCCTTCACAGCGGGGGTTATGGGCAGGTTAAAGGCATTGTGCAACCTGTAAAGCACTTGATATGTGTGATTGTGTTTGTCCTGATCTCACGCTGCTCTGTCTGTGATGTTCTGTAGTTGGGCTTTAATGGCAAAGTCATGTAGAGACCGGCTCCGATGTGAAAACATGTGCAGTTCACCAGGTCAGAGGAAACTGTGAGCGGCGGGTGAGAGAACGGAGCGGGCCATGATCAGCTAATACAGACAACACGCTCACGTTAAAAATCATCTTGAGTTATGCCCATGTTTTTGATAATACAGTGTCCTTGTGCAACTGCAGTGAAATGTCAGGGAACTTTTAATCAAGATTCAACATTAGTGCATGATGTGTTTGTAAAATCCTGCAGAAAATAAGTTCCAACGTGCCCAGAGTTGCGTGATAAACTACTGAGCTTGTGCAGTTTGGTTTTCCTTACAGAAGCAATATGTGGACTGAATCCCTCCTTCAGCGGCGCAATGATGGAGAGCCAAGCCACTTTGAGTGTTTTCCATTAGTCTGAGAAATACTCCGGAGACGTTATGTAGCAGTCAACACCTCCCAGTGCAGTGTGAAAGTGAGAGGGAGGAAAAGGGGAGCGAGGGGGGTAAAAACATGTAGGGCTGAGGGAGCGAGCGCCGCGGGGGACAGAGGAGCCAGGATTCACTTATCGTGCATCTAACTAAAAAAAACTGCACATTGACTGACTCTGGGATTTGTTTTTAATACACAAAAGTGACAACCAGCTGATATGTATTTCTGCGAGCTATTAGCAGAGGAAGTGATGTCAGCAGAGAGTTACAAGTCAGATCTGCGGAGTGGCAACTTTGCTCAGAGTAAGAACGCATGTAATTATAAGTAGGTCAGTTGGTAAAGCGTTTGTTCACTGATCTGAAAGTTGGTGGTGTGATTCCAGCTCCCACAGATGAACGCTGTCGTTGTGTCCTTGGGCAAGACATTTAACCCACCTTGTCCTCAGTGTCTGCACACACTGGTGTATGAACGTGTGTGTGAATGAGGGAGTGGTTCCTTGATGTAAAGCGCTTTGAGTGCTTTGAAGGTGGAAAAGCGCGATATAAAAATATACAGCACTTCAGAGTCACACTGCAATCAAATATTTGTGTAAATTGGTTGGAACACATTCTGTACTGTACAGGAGACACAGCACAGAGGAGACTGATGGACAATGGTCTACAGTCCCTTAGCCAATCGGGAGTTTAAGTTTAATGCTACACTGTGGAATGTTGCAACGTGATAACAACTCGATGGAGACGAGCAGGTGGTAGACCTCGCACAAGAGAAGTCACACAGTGTTCCTTTTGTGTCTGAACATTTATAATAAGCTAATAAACTGCTGTATTTCTTAGTTGGTTGAGGTCAAACTAACCTTAAACCATCTGTCAGTAGCTCAGTTGGTCGAGCGCTCGCCCACCTCCTCAAAGGTCAGTGCTTCAGTCCCAGCTCCTTGATGTCAAGCTCTAAGTGGAAAAGCACTTTAGAAATGAAGAGGAAAAACGCGAGAGATTGAACAACATGCCAGTCTAAACCAGTCAATAGTTTGTTTATGGCAGTTATGTAAAAATAGGTTCCATGTACAAAAGTTGCAATTAGCACGACTTTACATAACGAAGTGAAGTATTGATCTTAATCTAATTGATCTCCAAAGCTACCATAGTGTATTCTCCCGCCTGTTGTTCCTAATTGTTTGTTTTGTTTCACCATTAACCTGCTTTCTGGAATAATGAACACGGAATACATTTACATACAATCAGTCAGATCCATCTCCGCTGTCCCTGAGGACCTCACTATATTTGTGCCTGGAGCTTATTTACTCCTTTTTGCTTGTGGATTGTATTTTTTATCTATTGATGTGATTTTATTGTCTGCAAGGCATTTTTCATAACTAAAATGCATTGTTAATATTATGACCGGGCAGCAGAAGACTCTCACCACAGGGACCTACCTACATATTACTCAATTAATAAGGCTTAAGAATTAAATTTCAGCTTAAACATCTCAATACTTTTGTCCGACAGAAGTTTTGAGACTAGCAGTAAGTTCCCTTTATAGATTGATGAATATTAATATATCGTTTCTTACAAAGTTTGAAAAATGTGACTTTCAAATGTGAGGCGTCTTACAATGATATGGATGTAATTAGTTTCTGCTTAATAAATGAGTTCAGCCAAGGCCATTTTAAAAAGTTGTGTTCATTTAGTACAGAAATACGGAAAGAATTTTAATGTTGGTTAGCTTTTGGTTTGTGTTTTGGCTAACTTGGTGAGTAAAAGGTGAAGTTACCATGAATACTGTGACGTTCTGGTGTGAGGAAACGTGGCTAATTCCTTCTGGGGGGTTATTTTCTGAACACAAGGGCTACTGCAGTCTCCAAAACAGACCAGTAACTAACCAAAAGAACTTTCACATCAACATATCGGCATAGCAACACACACAAAAGCAGTTACAGTAAATGGTCACATGTGTATATAGCTGTCCTTCACTGTAATTGATGAACGTACATTGTTTTCTGCGTCCTGATTGGCTGAGGGACTGTAGACCATAGTCAGTCTCCTCCATGTCGTGTCTCCTGTACAGTACAGAATGCATTAAGCCAAATTTCCATAAATGTTGGATCGCGGTGTGACTCTTAGGTGCTGTATGTTTGCAGGTTTTCTCCCCGACAAAACCCACAATGCCGCTGAAACATTCTGCACCAACAAAGGCACCTTCGAAGGTCTGAGGCCCTCGAATATGTTTTGAGATGTGGCCCTCAATAAAAAAAAGTTTGGGCACCTCTGCTCTAAAGGATTTTTATTTCGCTCTTGTCCATAAATCAAGATATGAACATTACTAACAGACATCGGAGGCGTTTTCTTTCTTCGACTAGCGTTAGCAACAGGTTTGATTGACAGCGTTGCTAGGTGCACTCTCCCTGCTAAACCAGCGATGTGGGAGGGAAGGGGCGTTACTTCAACAGCCTCGCTCTGGATTGGCTCTTTGGTTGCTATGACACTCATGCTCCTATAACTGCAGCCTCGATGCTTCATTTGACTCGAGCTGAACACTATGGCTGACGTCACACTCACTTAGTCCACATCTTTATAGAGTCTGTGGTCTGACCTAACTGAAATGTAACGTTTTGCCATTAGAACTTAAATCAACACCAAAATCCTCTGCTGAACGTCTCCTAACACAAACTTGGACCCGATCCACAGATTGTCCAGCTGTTTCCTCGGCAGTGCTTTCCTCATTCATCATGTTTTTGGTTTCATTTAATTTCCCCTGATAAACTGTATAAAAGATGTGATCAGGTTCTTGCTCAATTCATGGCAGTTTCGACAGATCACTTGCTGTTCTTAGTAGGCAGTAAACCTAGCATTTTGTAGATTTTTTTCTTTGTTTTAAGTGTGTCAACGCTTTTCAGTTATACTCCATCCCCAGTGAAGCATTCAGTCGTCTCGGTTGCCATTTTATCATGCACATGTCTGCTTTTATTTGTGCTTGTCTAGAGCGGAAAAACATTATACTTGGGGAGTTCTGGTCCGCGCGTGTGATCATCTGTTGTGTGGGTTTTGGTCTTGTCATTCGTGATCTTTGCCAGAGGAGAAGTCCGAGGCTCACGGTGTCAGGTATTGGAGATATTGGGGGCAGTGAACCAGAGAGGGAGCTCATGCGTATACACACACAAACACAAACATGCACACAGCAGTTTTATATATAAAGCTTCTCGTCTTCTCCGCTCTGTGAAAATCCCTTGATGTTGTTTCCCTGACGGAGCGGCCTGTCTCTTTGCTTAAACGCCGCACTGAGCTTTCTGTTACTGTAAATCTGATATATACAGAAAGATAAGAGGAGACTCGTATTAGACTATGAAAGGGTAAAAGGCAAATACTGTCCTAGCTTTTCATAAAACTTTTACTGCTGCATAGTAAGTTTCAAAAGTTGGAGCAGGTATAAAAAGAGAGAAAGAGAGTGAGACACAACAATTGAATCAATGGTGTTTTATAATATGGTCCAAATCTTACAAAACCACATTCATATTCTGAGTCCAATATTGTATCTGTATAAAAGGCAAAGCAAGACAATTTTATTCGTACACAAAGCAATTCAAAGTGCTTTACAGAATAAGAAAGACATTAAAATCACAAACCAAAACATAAATAACACTGTTTGTTGGCTCCCTCCAAACTTCAGACAACTCTTCTTGCCTTTGGGTCACCGACGCAGATGCTCGGTCCATGACTTGCCATTTCATTCACTTGTAATATAAAGTAAAACTATTCGTCATAAGTCGGCACATGTAAAATCTTCAGAATTAATTTACTGCGAGAAATATAAAAGAATTTTGCATCATATTAAGACGTGAAAAGTTGACCTGATTGAGCAAAACCAATGTGATTTTTGGATTCAGTACATCAAAATTATTCTAAATCAGCTAAAAAAAAACTTAATAAATAAATAAATTTGGTATTGACCAGCGTAATCATCGTAAAATTAACATCAATGTCACAGTTCTGCGTGTTTCCATGTTTATCCCCAGTCCGACTCTGTTTTCCAGCCTGTTTTGGCCCTTCTCCCCGTTTTACCTGCAGCTTCGTCTCGTTTTGTTAATCAGCCCAGGGAAGTCTATATATATACTGCTTCTGTTCTGTCAGTCCTTTGCTAGATTCACTCAAGCTCTGTTTCTCTAATAATCTGTTGTTTTTCTGCAATTCTGAACTTGCATTTACATCTGTTTGAGTTACCTGTTTCGCTTATTAAATCCCCAGTGTGGAAGAGAGTTTCATTGATAATAAATAAGACATTATCCCTGTTGTTTATTGCCTGATTTACCATATTCTGAATGACCTGTTTAAAGGACACTTTCTGTTGTAGTTACTAAGACGTTTGTGTTGTATTTGAGTCCAGTTCACCTGCGTGATAATTAAAAGGGAAATGTGCAGAATATAAACTTTTCAGTCATATACACAGCTACACAGAACCATTTTGAGCCTGGATTTAAACATTGTCAAAGTCGACGCCTGTCTCACATCTCCAGGTTTAACTATATAAAACTGAAACGCTGATCCGATAAAAAGCGCTGTTATAATGTAAATTTTTTATCTTTTGCACTTCTGAAAACTGCATATCTGCATTGAACATGTTTATTCACATCTTTTGCATATTACGGCAAGTCAAATAAAACTAGAGACATTGTGATATTGACAGATATCGCACAACTTCAAAGAGGAGGTATTATGCAAATTTGACTTTTTTCATCTTTCTACTGTGTTATAATGCTCCTTCATCAAAAACATGCCTGAAGAGGTTTTAGACGTCATCCGTGCATGTTTCAGTAATTACTGTTAGCTGTAAGATTCTGTCCAGTGCTCAGCCCGCAAGCCTAAGTCACCCATGTTCTCGCACATCAGTTTTCCCATAAATATACAAAAACATCATACAAAACAATACACTACAACTTCACAATCCTGACGCGATGTGCAGCAGTTTCATTAGCAAAATGCAAACTGAGCGTAAAGTGGAGAGCAGAGAGAGTAATACTGGAATACTGGATACTGGAATTGCAGAACTTGGTCCCTTTGTCTACGAACAACATGTTAAGTTTGAAATTAAACAGTCTTTTAAAGAAATTCGTTATTTTCCTCGGTCAGTTTGAGAGCTACAATCAGTTTTCATCATATCTTAAAAACAGGGGAAAAACACCCACCTTAAATCTCTTGAATACTCACTTTATACAAACTACTACTAACATAATCATCAGCTATCACATATCACTTAACACGTAACTATCAACAAACCCAGGCATCGTTTAATTAAGGTAGGCGGATCGTTACTTCGAAATAACAGTACAGTCGTCTCTCACTACATCACAGTTCACCTTTTCACGGCCTCAGGGACTGTAGACCATTGTCCATCAGTCTCCTCTGTGTCTCCTGTACAGTACAGAATGTGTTCAGCCAAATTTAAAGAAATGTTTGATCGCAGTGTGACTCTTAAGTGCTGTATGTTTGCAAGTTTTCTCCCCGATAAAACCCACAATGTCGATGACACGTTCTGCACCGACAAAGGCACCGACGAAGGTTTGAACTTTGAGAGTGTTTAAACAAGAGAGAAATGTGAGAAAATGTTAATGCCTGTGTGAGAAAAGTGTATAAAGTGTGTGGTGAGGGGTTTTACAGCCGCAAAACATATACAGGGTGGCCCAAAAGTCACTGACAATTTAAAAAATGTCATAACTCTTTTGTTTCTAAATAATTTTTTTTAATTTTTTTCATTGTACAGTGATACTTGCCCCAAGTGTAAATGCCATTAAAGGAATAATAAGTGGTTTTCAAAGACAGGGGGCAGTATGTGATCTCCACAGACCTGACTAGTTCTGATTTCTTCCTGTGGGGCTATCTTAAAGAAAAGGTGTTTGTGAATAAACCTCAGACAATAAACAACTTAAAGTGTAATATCGAGAATCAAATAAAAGCCATAAGCCCAGAAATGCTTTCAAATGTTATGCAAAGTGTTGGATCAGGCTGTTCAGTGTGAAACCCAAAATGGTGGACACTTAAAGAACATTATTTTTAGAAATTAGGTCATTTTTACTTGTAGTGATAAATTCAAGTGTAAGTGAACAAATATAACCGTTTATATTGCCCAAACTCTCTGAAGGTTCAGTTTACCTACTGCTAAAATTTGGTGAGTATAACTTAAGAATTATAGGAGCTACTGAAGATTTAAAAATGTCAGTGACTTTCTTTTATAATAATTATAAAAAATAAAGCTGACTACTTGCGGGTTATATTTAGAACGTAACCCCCACGACAAACGAGGGACCACTGTACTTAATTAGAAGTACAAAATAGCAGCGCAAAGAATGACTCAAGCAAGAGTAAAAAAGTACTTGGGAAAACTATTAATCGAGAGAGAGAGAGAGAGTTAAGAGTAATAAACCAGAAAGAACAACTGAATAAGTGAATGTAATTGGATGGATAAAACATTAAAATCTGGTATTTTGAAAAAGCGAAAAACCATCATGTCTAAAGATGAGTTGCAAAGTACACAAATGTTCAAATCATTTATAAAGCTATTGTCAAAATGGGAAGGGTAACTAAACTTTTACAATAAAGTACATTAAATAAGAGTATATTCCTCAAGTAGGACTGAAAGTATAAAGTACTTGAATAAGTCGTCAGACAGCTGATTACAGACACTGACACAATACTACGGGACATTCATGTACTTCTCGATCACAGGAGCGAGTGCACATGAAAAGAGTGTGGACTGCTGTTTCTACGGTTACTGCTCTAAAATGTGCTCATTACGATGCATGAGAGCGGTGCGTACAGCTGCTGAGGAGACGGAGGACTCCTGACTGTCAAATTAACTCTGGTAAATACCGTTTGGGTGATTACTCTGTGGCGTACAAGTATTTTTAAACGAACAACATGCTGTATAGGTTTGAGTCTGTTTGAATGGAGATGAGAGCACCGCGCACACAATGGGACGAGCTGTGAGGCGAAGAGAGATTTGGATATTTAAATGGCTAAAGGCGGAGGAGATGGATCTGATGAAGCAAAAACAGTGATTTGTATTTAAGCAATGAGTGTAGAGTTTTAAGTTTTCCAACAAGCACGCAATCTACACTAATTGGTTAACTGAAAAGCCTCGTGATATGTTTATTTTTACATTTTCCTTAAAGGGCCCATGTTACGCTATTTTCTGATCTGTTATAATGGTGTTTCCTCATCACTTACAGACCTGGAGTTGTGTTTTGTTTCATTCACACATGTTTAACACACAAATCCTGCATATTTAGGCTGAGTTATTCTCTCAAACTGCAAACACTCTGTTCCACCTTGTGATGTCATCATGTGGTAATACAGGAAGTGCTCCGCTGTGTGTTTAAAGTCGAAACATCTTCATTAGAATACATCGCCAATCTCTAGTGAACCAAAGGTAAAAAGGGAGCTGTTTGCATGAAAACTACCACTTCGTGACATCACAAGGTGGAACAGACCAGTTAAAGTGTTACTCAAACATGTATAAATGAAACAAAACACAACTCTAGGTCTGTTGGTGATGAGGTAACAACATTATAATATGGCTTAAAGCTCAAAAGAGTCAATTTTGTGTAATATAAACCTTTAAAGGTGCACTATGTAACTTTTCTCGTGGGAAGTCTGCCACTTTCTTGTCTCCATGGAGTTTTCATTCGTGTGTCTAGCTTGAGAAGAATGATCCACTGCATGGCGTTTAACTAATCTATCAGACATTTATTCAATTACAGTTTTTTTTTTTACTTACAAAATGCATTCTTACTCTTAGCTTGGATGCCTCTCCATAGATCTGACCAGTTACTTGATCATTAATGCCATACTTTGGGACATTACTAAGATAAAGTTAAAGTGAAAGTTATTGAAATAGTTGTTTAAAAAGGTAAAATGGATGATGATTGGTTTCCATATTTCCTCTGTTCAAACAACCTTTCCTGTTGTTACATAAGAGAATCCAAAGAACAAATTGCTCTCTGTGCACAGTCATTATTTCATGAAGCCGTTATCTAACATGCCTCATGTTGCAAATGAGAGTGGACAGTGCTTCAATGTTGACCCGATGCATCCAGCCATTCTGTAATTAACTGTCAGAGAGGAAGGCAAAGACAAATCCTGTGGTGAGGGACACTTTTGACAAGGCTGGGAGCTAGGATATGAATAAGACACTTACACATGGCTAATAGAGATGGAGCTTTTGTGCAAAGCTCACAATAAACATAAAAATGCTCATGATTATTCAGATTTTTCTCACATGGTCTTTGAGTGACCTTGTTCCATTTCTCTCCAATCAACTGAAAAAAGCATATTATGTCTAATTATAACTATCCAGGGACTCCTGACATATGGATCTGAAGGAGGCATGAAGGAGGCTGAATGTACTGTGTATCAAATGATTGAAATATTTATGTGTATAAGTAAACATATGTGTCTCATATCATTATTCTGACTTGTATACTTCTATACAAGCAAGAATGGTATGTTGTTGTAATAAGCTGCTTATTAGAACGACATACCAATAACTGATCATTTGAAGATGTGTGTCATCGATAATCAAGTAAAACCAATCCATTCTTACACCATTTTCCATCCATCTATCCCTTCATTAACCTGTCTTTTGAAATGTAATGCTTTTGTTTTTACTTTATAGGCTTAACTCTGACTAAAGCAGACCATATACTGCACATATAACGCCTTAAGAATATGACCTTTATGAATATAAAGTAACTGTATTGGGCTGTAGTCTGGTCATAAGCACAATACAATTTAATTATAGACTTACTATGTCCTGGTAATGCTTTATATTGGCCTCCATTAATTCTTGCCACATTGTAAATGCTGTTTTATTTTGTTATTTTCCTTATCATTAACTGTATGCTTCAGATAAGACATATTCTACCTGTGGGTTTCATGCTTCATGCAACAGAGGGAAAGGGACAGCGGCTCAAACAGGCCAACTCCTCTCGCTGCATCACACAAACTCTTGTTTGATTAAAAACTAAAATACACCTAGATCCTTGCGAAGTCCAAGCCCGTCAGGCCGATAGCGACAGCGCTAATGCATGGACGCTCTGATGCCTGTCGGGGCTGTCGAGAGCACTTTCAGAGTAACAGATTAAATTATTGGTGAAAAATTGTATGAAAATTGTAAGATTAATTGATTGAAAATTGATTGTAAGAAAAAGTTGTGTGACATCATATTTGCCATCATTGGACAGCAGTAACCGTGACCGATATAATCGTGCATCTTTAGTAATTTCACTGATCACAAAGTGCAGACAATTATTAACATAATCCCCTCTGCAAACATCCAAATATCCTTTTATCATAAATCCTATGAACCCTGTAATCTACAAACTCGTGAAATCCATTTGATTGATGTACGAGATTAGATGTTCGTATTTGAGTCGTCTCTCAGATGTTTATGGGTTTAAAATATGCATCCTTAATAGAATTTTAAAACATTACAAAACTATCACAAAGCTGGTCAGAAAAATGGTCCTACAGCCTATTCATACTCCAGGGATGAGGATATTTTTGTTTTGCTAAGCGCCTGCAGCCTTGTGCCGTGTTGCGCCCCAGTTGAAGGTGAGGGGACACTCTGGAGGGCTGGGTTATTAGATTAGTGTGTGCGTGGGGCTTCGATGGTCCCCCAGGCCACAGTGATTGAGCTCTGAAGACAGATTGTGAGCAATTACTGTGCATTTGTTCCACTGGCTCTCCTCCTCGTAGACAGGGCCCGTAATAGAAGCAGCTCTCTGTCTGCCTCCGGTCCATCTAAGACTTTTTATTTCTACTCTATCTCCATCTCGCGCCTCGTTCGTCTCACTTTGCCCAAATCCCTTTATCCTGTAAGCCCAATAACTACCAGATCTGTTATTCCTCCTGCCTTTTCACTGGTCGGGCCAATTATGTGCTTCCCAGTCTCCGTGCAGTAGACCTTTTCAAGAACACGGTCCCTCCCCACCACCATTCCATTAGCGCCTGTAGATCCCATACCGTTGGGACAGATAGTTTTATGGCTGAATAAATGTATGCTGGGGTTCTCAAACTGTGGTGCAGATGCTACGCCTTTTATGTCGATCACCTGAGCAAAATTTGCCTTAGACTTAGACAAACTTTATTGATCCACAAGGGAAATGATTTGGACACAGTACCTCAGACATCACAGTATAACATAGTATAGTAGTAGTATAAGACAAAGAACAAACATAGAAGTGGTAATAATAGGTTCAAAATAAGGAGCAAATGAGACTGGGTCAAATAAGACATCATTGTAGTAAATATAGTAAATACAAAATGTATCTGGGCTATATGCAAGAGGTGGAGGAGGAGAAACAGTGTACAGAAATAATGAATGAAATGAAATATTGATATAATGCAGGGTTATCTGTTACATAAGGCTGAGCTGTTGTGCAGTTGTGTAAAGTATGGTATGAATGAGGTCCTGTATCTCTCACTGTGAGCGCCGCTGTCCCTCCAGACTCTGGTTCAGTTGGTGAGCACGAGTGTCCATGATGGAGAGCAGTTTGTCCACTGTCCCCGTCCCTCACCGTGACAAAGGTCTCCAGCTCGCAGTTATCATGCGATCAGCTTTACGAATCAGTTTGACAATCTGTCCAATGTCCCTTTTGCTGGTGCTGCTCCCCAACAAACCACAGTAAAGTAAAGGGCACAGGCCACCATAGACTGGTAAAAGATCTCCAGCACCGAAAGACCTGAGCTCTCTCAGAAAGTAGAGTGCCTTTCCTGTGGACACATTACTATTGTCCCTCCAGTCCAGCCTGGTGTTCATGTGGACTCACTGGTACTTGTAGCACTCCACCATTTCCACCTCATGGCCCTGGGGTTCCACTGGTGCCTCTTAGTGTCTCTCACCAGTTCCTTAGTCTTGTCAATGTTCAGGAGCAGATGGATTGACTGAGACCACTCCACAAAACTTGCAGTCAGTGTCCTGTCCTCCAGCTCATCTCTGATACACCCCACCACCACAGAGTGTTCAGAACTTCTGCAGGTGACTGGACCGGCACTGGTGCACTATCCTGTACCAGAACAGAAATACACAAAACAGCTTTTAGAGTAAAGATATGATCACTATGCTGCTGTATGTGTCTAATTAAAGTGTTTTTATTGTCTGTGAACCAGGAAGTAAGACTAGTTGTTATAAGCTTTTACTGTAATGACAAAAAAAACTGACCACAGTAAATAATTAGGATGCTAAGAATGTGTTAGAAAAGCGAGGAATAACTTTGGACGACTTGCTTTATCCACGCTTCACTGCGATTGGCTAAATCCACCTGTCACTCACTTAGAGCTATCACCAAGCCCTCTCATACTGTAGTCAGGTTATCAGCCTGACTAAATTCTCACACTGAAACCAATAGTTCCCTGTTTTGTTATTTCTTTCTCTATTTTTAAGGCAATTATACACATTCCATTCTCCCAATACCACGCTCTACTTTAACAGCACCCTCTCTCCCTTATCGTCTCCCGTTGTCCCTGATGGCCTGCCCCCAAAACCCACAGCGCTCTCGTGGCACTTGTGGATATGGAGCAGGACTTAATTATCCCACAGCTCTGCCTTACACCGTGTCTGGGGGAAACTGCAAACATACAAACCACATATCGCTGTGTTGACAAATCCAACGCACATTCGGAAAAGTTCAAAGATCATGAAGTTCCTCACCTTTTTCCTCAACCTTCCTGGTTCTATGTTTTCTCAGGCCAGGCAATTACAAGCTTCCAGTTCTACTCCAGCTGTTGTTCGGTCTTGCTTTATTTCCTTGTGCTGTTGTATACACACTCAACCCTCCAGTGGCGCCGGATTCACGGAGAGGTGCAATTAGACGACAGGCGACTGGTAAACAATTATACAGTGACTTCAATACAGAGCAAGGGCTAATTCAATACAGTGTGTCTTCAAATATCAATATTACGACATGGTTCATAAGGTGTTAAGGTTAATAGAAAGTACATATGTGTATTTACTTTCTGCCAATTAAATTAATAGAGATACATATTTAAACCATCTGTTGTCACCATAGACTGTTTTACATAAATGGACATAACAAACCTGCTAGTTGCTGAAATAGGAAGTGAGCACGGGAACGTTTCTGGCTCCACTGACTCTGGCTCCAATTCACTTTACATTGAAAAACTGTCACCCCTCTCTCTGTAATTGCTGCAGTAAGTCTTGTCATTTTGTCTTAAAATGTTCATATTAACAAGATGGAACAGAGCATTTTGTTCTCTGCGTGATCCTGGTGTTTTTTTGTGTTTTTTTTTTTTTTTTTTTATAATTTTGTATTGCATTTTAACATTTTACAGCCCTCCCACCCCTCACCCTGGGCATATATACTTGCACATGTATAAATGCACACATAATAAATAATAAAATTATATATATAATATAATAATAATAATAATAATAATAGTCATAGCCAAGTATGGTATAATAAGTGATGATACTAATGGAAAGCAATGATACGGGCACAGAAGTTCACCAGAACAAAATACCTGGTGTTTTTACTTTGCTATTTTGTCCT
This sequence comes from Periophthalmus modestus, assembly GCA_019594935.1. NCBI lineage: Eukaryota > Metazoa > Chordata > Actinopteri > Gobiiformes > Gobiidae > Periophthalmus > Periophthalmus modestus. The sequence continues at coordinate 7,119,123 of JAIEZT010000068.1, forward strand.
TAAATCAAGAAAACATGAACATTAATAACAGACCAATTAGGCGCCTTCTTTCCCCGAGGTCGCTCCCGCTAGTGTTAGCTACAGGTTTGATTGACAGCACAGCTAAGCGCCCGCTCCCTGATAAACCAGCGGTGTGGGCAAGAAGGGTGTTACCTTCAACAGTCTGGTTCCGAAATTGGCTCTTTGGTGATGATATTTGCGGCTGGTGTAGCTGCTAGCATCGATGAGCTTCATTTGACTGGAGTCAAACGCTATGGCTGACGTCACTTAGTCCACTTCTTCATACAGTGGATGTTACTGCCAATTAAGTCAGGTTTGGGAGTGACAAAAGAAACAAATAAAACTATTTAAAGGTATATTCAAAATTATAATTACAATTGCCCCTCACTATATCACGGTTCACCTTTCGCGGCCTTGCTGTTTTTTTGTGTGCTATTTTGCATGCTTTTTTTTTTTTTTTTTTTTTTTTTTTTTTTTTTTTTTTTTTATCGTATGAGCTTGCATTGTGTTCTGCGTCCTGATTGGCTGAGGGACTGTAGATCATTGTCCATCAGTCTCCTCTGTGCCGTGGCTTCTGTACAGTACAGAATGTGTTCAACCAAATGTTCGATTGCAGTGTGACTCTGAAGTGCTGTATGTTTGTAAGTTTTCTCCCCGACAAAACTCAACAATGTCGATGAAACGTTCTGCACCGACAAAGGCACTTATGAAGATTTGAGCTTTGAGAGTGTTTAAACAAGAGAGAAATGTGAGAAAATGTTAATGCCTGTGTGAGAAAAGTGTATAAAGTGTGTGGTGAGGGTTTTTACAGCCGCAAAACATATATAATACTTGTAAAAAATCAAGCTACTACTTTCACCTATTGCGGGTTATTTTTAGAACATGGGGATCACCGTACACAAAACTGACTCTTGCGAGCGTTAAGCCATGTTAAAATGGCCTGGAGTTATTCTTTGTTTCATTCACACATGTTTGAGTAACACTTTATTATTAGTCTGTAACATCTCCAAAGCTCAAAATGCTCTGTTCCACCTTGTGATGTCATGAAGTGATACCTTTCAAGTTAACGTTTACCTGTTGCCTTTAGTTCAGTTTTAGTTCAAATGATTCTAGTGAAGATGTATGGGGTTTAAAAACACAGTGAAGCACTTCCTGTATCACCACATGACATCACAAGGTGGAACAGAGTGTTTTCAGCCTAAATGTAACAAAACACAACTCCAGGTCTGTTTGTGATGAGAAAGCAGTGTCATATGGGCCCTTTAAGAATCCGATTAAAGGTTTGTCAAAGATTTAGGAAAGTTTAAGAACCAACTAAATGTTATAAGTTTTCTGTAAGTCATCGCCATCAAATATACTTACATCAGACTCAAGTTCAAAATTTAAATTCCTAACAATGGACAGTAGCTTATGTCAAACCTTTGTAACAGAGCTAAGAATAATTTAATGTTTTGGAGCGGAGGCACAGTCAGTGGTTCCCTCAAGGTCCCACACATCAAATAGTGGATTTTCTGAAATATCTTTGCAGCTGTAGTTTAATAAATGCCCTTTTTTTATACATTTTTATAGAAGATATCAAGGGGAGCATTGACATTGTAATCCACTGTGTGTCATACAGTGATGCCTCATTCATGTTTATTCACAAATAAACTATATAAATGTGCTAATCTTTGAGTGTGGAGCTGTTATTAGAACACATTTTTTCTGACGATTAGCATCTTTTGACTTTTCTCTTCAAAGTTCTGCTTAAAACTTTCACTCAGGCTTCGTCGTGTTCACCCCTTCACCCCATCGCTGACCTCTGACGCAGATTGTTCTTAGATAACACTTGCAGACTGCACTGCAAAGAACTACAAAAGCAACATTTCTAGGGCTGTACAATCGTTTTCAAGCTCAAGATTCAGTCAGGAAATCAATATAGAAAGTCTTGGTGTGACTTTAAAAGGTTCATATTACACTATTTTCTGATCTGTTATAATGTTTCCCCATCACAAACATACCTGGAAGTGTGTGTTTTCTTTCATTCACACATGTTTAACACACAAACCCTGCAAATTTTACGCCGACTTCTTCTTTCAAACAGAAAACACTGCGTTCCACCTTGTGATGTCATCAAGTGGTAATACAGGAACTGCTCCAGTGTGTTTTTAAACTCCGTACACCTTCACTAAAATTATTTGGATGATTTTCAAAGCTGCAAATCATGACCAAACAAAAAGTAAAAGGCAGCTGTTAAACTGAAAACGACCACTTCATGACATCACAAGGTGGAACGGAGCATTTTGTTTGTATATATCTACCTCTAACACAATTTATTTTTTAAGCATATCTTTTTTTTACTTTATGCCTGCCCTTATTTGTACTTATAAGAGCTATATTTCTACTTTTTTTTTTTTTTTTTATATATATTTATTATTATTCAGTGTTTTATGTTGCATTTTATCACCAAAAAAAGTTCCTAGTTTGTGAGTTGTTTTCATGTCAATGGCAATAAAAGTCTCCTGATTCTGATTCTGAGCTTTGACTGATTAATAAGACAGTTACTCAAACATGTGTGAATGAAACAAAACCCAACTCCGGGTGTGTCTTTGGTGAGGTAACAACATTAAAACATCGATGTTGCATAATCCAAGTGAATATGAGGTGCCGTTTCACACTATTGCTCTCTATGCTGTGAACACAACATATCTTCCTCCTTTTGTTATTTCTCTGATGTCAGCGATTACTTTTTATTACAGCTTCTCACCGAGGTCCTTGTCTGTTGTTCACGGCGTGTCACATCTCTCCTGGCTCCTTCACAGCCTCCTTCACAGATAAGAACACTTGTGTGCTTTCTGCCACTCTCCACAACACTTTCACTTTCTCTTGGTGAACCACAGTAGCTATTAACTTCATACAATCTGGCTCAAGTCGAAAACCTGCTTCCAGAGCCCTATTATCAACTTTGAGTCAGTCTACAAGTGGAAATGATTAGATTTTAGGAAGTAGTCAGCATGTCAGAGTGTGGCAAAGAAAAAGTATGAAACTTATTGAAATTATATATTTTTTTAACGTGAAGAATGGGAAAATCCTGACGCTGAAATAAGCCTAGTCACATTGTTGTTATCAAGTAAAAGTACAGATACCAGAGCAAAAAAATACTCAATTATAAGTATCATATGAAAAAAAGTGAAAGTTAAAGTGTGAAAGTACCTATTTAAAAGTACCTATTTAAAAGTACTTAAAGAGGAAAAAGTACATTTATTTTGCACAGAGTTTGAGATCTAATAAAGGTTCAAATGTAGTGATTTTACACAGATCAGAAAGTACTCCACTGTACTTGTGCATTCATCCCAGACAAGTACAGATACCTCAAATGTATACTTAAGTATACAGCAAAAGATGAAATTAATCTGTCAACTGGACAAATCGTTGTAGGAGTGAAGACGTTTCGCTGCTCGTCAAGCTTCTTCAGATAGATATAAAGCAGTGGTCACCAGCAATCTGACCAAAACTGGAGACAGGGGCTAACTACACTGAAACTGTAAACAGCTTTGTCTCCAGTTTGAGCCTTAACAACCCTATTCAACCTGTATTGTTCACTTTGTTCCTGTTTTGTTTTGGGTCTGACGATGGAGTTATAGATGGGGGGAGGAGAGATTATGTCTCAGGCTCCGTTCCTGTTTAAGGAAGGATTGTCTTTCCTAACAAAACTAGCTTCTTTAACTCCCCTCTCAAACCATTTCTTTTCTCTGGCTAAAATCTGAACTTCACTATCTTCAAAGGAGTGGTTAGTGTCTTTGAGATGGAGATGTACAGCAGACTGGGGCCCAGAGGAGCTCTCACGCCGGTGTTGGTACATCCTCTTATAGAGTAGCTGTTTAGTTTCTCCAATGTAACACTCACTGTCCTGCTATGGATCAGACCTGGACGACTGAGGGATTACAAACATACTTAAGTAAATTACTTTACCACTTTTGGTTCATTATGCTCCAGCACTGCCTTCTAAGAGAAAGCAGTTTACAGTTGTGGGCGAGTGTGATTTCTAAGGCCATTTTTAGATTGTTCAATGACTCAACATGTGCACAAGGCGTTCAAACATCATGAGAAAACATTGATCTGTTTAAAAGAAAATTTTATTTACCTGCCGTTGTCATTCACATTGTATTATTTTGCATGGGGCCCATCTTGACAGCTCCTCAGACCATATAGAATTGATTTTCTGTTTTAAAGCCTAAGCTTTCGTCTAACCTCCTCTGATACCTTCAACCAGAATGACGATATTGCTCGTATTGGTAGTTTTCAAACGCTAGAATGTAACGATGTCATACTCTCAGATGGGAGGCAAGAGCCAGATTTCCTTATTGATTGCATTGTACTTTGTCATGAAATATTAAAAAACGTAAATCCACAAATGCAGAACCAGATCATTTCTGGTAGTGGCTAAACCGAAGAACTCACTGCATACAACAGAAATCTACATTTTAACAGTATTCATTTTGGTTTCCCCTCATCTGTATTAAATATAACTGGCCTACAGACTGTTGTGATGTCATCTGAAACACTGCAATTAGCCACGGACCAAAGTTTGCGCATTCATCCTAGACAAACATTCCACAGAAAGTTTAAATCGTATCGTAATTAGCTGCCATAACTGTTTCCTTTCAACACTTTGTAGAACCTTATGTAGGCAAAAGTTTTACAAGGCTATCCCTGTAATACCTGTAGTACAAAGGACGGTCCAGATTTAGCAGGTTCAGTTGCTTATAGAGACACATAGCTGCTGTTCTATTGATTTTGGACTTCTTACTTACAGTATTGGCCTCCTGCTGCCGCTACATTTGTCTGAGCACACTGAGAACACCTTGTTAGTGCACGGCTACAGCTCTGTTCCCTTGTATAGAGCCACCTCACACGCTCTCACATACCCTCTCCATAATAATTACTGCCGGTTCGGTGGAGCTATTCATTATCAGAGTTATTCATATTTACTGTGACAGCGCAAATCAACACCTCTCTTATTTATTGATGTTAAATTGCCAGCCATGTAGCACGTTTCATTTTTCATTTCAGAGCATTTTCCATCAACTGTAAACACATTTTTATTATTGTTTGGGTTGTTAGGTTCACTGTCATTTAGTTTGTTCACCATTAAAATCCGCCTTTTGCCTGAAGAGCGCACTTTAAGACCTCAAACTGAACAGTACATTTGCATAGTAGGTGTTATGGACCCCTTGTGGCACGATTTGTTACTGTGTTTTAATATATTATTGAGTTTTTGAGGCGGTGCAGGATCTACTAGAGTCCTGTGGATCCATGGGTGTAAAAGGCTTTGACTCGCACCTACACCTGCATTTCAACACTTAATTTCATACTTTTAGGAGGATAAACTCTTTGAACTACACTGCCTGGCCCCAAAAAAGGTCGGCACCTGGATTTAACTAAGCAAATACGCCCGAGTCCCCTCCAGTTGGTCAGGTCTAGGTTCAGTAACAGTCTGTGCTCAAAGAATGAGGTCAGCTGACACCTGAATATACTGAATGACCAGGTTATTCCATCCATCCATCTTCTTCTGCTTATCCGGAACCAGGTCGTGGGGGCAGCAGTCGAAGCAGGGACTCCCAGACTTCACTCACCCCAGACACGTCCTCCAGCTCCACAGAGTCCAGATCTTAACCCCATTGAGAATCTTTGGGATGTGCTGGAGAAGCTTTGTGCAGAGGTCAGACTCGACCATCATCAATGCAACATCTTGGGGAAAAATGAATGCAACACTGGATGGAAATAAATCTTGTGACATTGCAGAAGCTTTTTGAAACGATGCCACAGCGAATCAGTGAATGTGTGCCGTAATCGAAGCTAAAGGTGGAACAACCAAATATTAGAGTGTGTGAACTTCTTCTGAATCCATCTGCTCATTGACTCATGGACATGTGGTGTTGTCATGATTTAAACTGTAATTGATTGTTGCAAAATCGACTTTTTTAGAGCTTTTAACCATGTTATAGCTGTTTGTTTCCTCTCACCTTGCTTACTTTGTTTTCCAATTTTATTTTCTTAATCGGTGATACACGCAGGATTTGGCAGTGTTGCGTAGTCATGTTGGTACAAACGAAGAAAAAATCTGCTCCCCACTAGTGTGATGTGGATCCATCCATCGGAGGCGCCGACTCTTTGTTGTGATGACGTTTACGGCGATGTCAGCTCTCATTGGGCACTGCAGTTTTCTAACGCGGAAGTCAGTGGGTTTGTTTCTTATATTAAGTCGTTTTAGATGAATATTGCGATTTAAAAGGTGCAAATTATAACATAACGATCCATTGAGGTCATAGATTATAACTATAGTAGACACAAGCACTATAGATCTTCATTAATGTAACTGTCAAGACTTTTTTTTTTCATTTTGCTTTGTGGTCTAGTTCTGATAAACATGATTCTAAGTTTTGAGCTGAGTTTTGATTACTCTCTTGGTATACTTTTCCGTACAATCCGAGCAAGTACGCAAGTCCTTTTGTGAGTCATGGCCACAGCAGGAGGAGGAGCGCTGGTTTTTACAGTACAAAAAGTCCACTGAGAACCAAGGCTTTTCTTCAAACACGAAAAGAAACTTAATCGTATACATTAATAACCCTCTCCTTTCGAAAACAACCCAAATCCACCTGACAGCTGTATTTGAATAACCCATTTATCTTCGGTGTGAACTCTTTAAACTTGCTTGTCTTAATGGGTCAGCAGCAGGCCAGGTGCAGGTCTGCCCCTCCCCCTTCGATCCCACATCCAATTACAGGACAATTAGCATAAACACTAGCAGAGCACTCCTCGTCCTAAATACAGAGAGACATTTATCTCCATCTGCACAGGCACAGCGCTCTGGGTCCTGTGTGGAGACGACGTCACTGTAAACAGCAGGGTCTTAAAACGCCTGCTTATCTCCAGGCCTGTTTTCTCATTTGTTTAAACACGCTGGAAATTGTAAGTGCGGTGATTATTGAGGCAAGGAACATTTCCACTTGTTTACGCTGTGCCAACAAACTCCTCAGGTATGTTTCCAGGTCACACAGTCGCTGGAGGAGAAGACGACGTGCACGAGGTCACAATATATAACGCTAAATGTCGTGTTAGTGCGTCTGCGGTAAGAAAATTTAAGGATTTTTCAGAATTCATGTTTGAAAAGTGTGATTTTTGTTACAAGCCTGCAGGCGGCAATAACAGTTATCAAAAATAAAATGAAGAAAGCTAAAATTAAATATCAGTATCAACTAAACCCCACGGTGAAAATAAAGTAAACTTATATTATAATGTAAGTTATGAAAATACAGTAACTAGACCCGGGACATGCTGGAGGGACTATGTCTCTTGGCTGGCCTGGGAACGCCTTGGAGGAGCTGGAGGACGTGTCTGGGGTGAGGGAAGTCTGTGAGTCCCTGTTTAGACTGCTGCACCGGATAAGCTGAAGAAAATGGATGGATGGATAAAAATACAGTACCCTCACAAAAACATGACTTTTCAGTTTTAGAACTCTCCAGCTAAGGTTAAATCATAGACATGGATATGTAAATGGACATAGCTAACCCGCTAGCCACCGCTTTCCTAATAGAAAGTGATCATGGGCGCACTTCCGGCTCCATCGACTCTGGCTCAAGTTCACTTTACATTGAAAAACTGTCACCTCTCTCTCTGTATCTGCTGCAGTGATCCTCGTAATTTGCTCTTAAAATGCTCGTATTAACCCACGCTACATGGTCCTAGTATGTCTATTTCGCAATTTTGTCCGTAAATCAAGATATGAACATTAATTAGTGTTAGCAAAAGGTTTGATTGGCTGCATTGCTAAGTTACCTTGTTATTTTCAACAGCCTGGCTCCAGATTGGCTCTTTGGTTGCTGTGATACTCGCGGTCCTGTATCTGCTAGCCTCGATGAGCTGCATTTGACCGGAGCCGAGCGCTATGGGTGACGTCACACTCACTTAATCCACATCTTTGTACAGTCTAAAGGTTAAATACGGTGTAGCGGCTTCCCTCATGAAACCTTGAGGCCGCGGTGAGAGCCAGAGTGGGTCCTGGGTTGTAGCTTCATCAGTTTAATGACAAATACGTTGAGATCCGATATGCATTTTGTTGGTGATTTATTTTAACGCTCAGACACACAGAGCTATCAGCAGCTCAGCAGAGAATGGACATGGATGGACATAGACCGACATCACAGGATATGGTTTCATAAGTAAATGGAGTTAAAAGTTGCAGTCAACAAAAATTACGACACCTGCCCATGTGAGTCCCGCCCCTTCGGCTCTCGACCAATCAAACGCACACTCGGCAAACACACCGTGCACCCCTCTACCTGTCTCCTACATACGGTTTTCACTTCCTGCGTCTTTACCGCTATTCTGTCCTTGTGCAAGACACTTTACCCATCCTGCAGATCCGGTTGGAAGTATTAGAATAAACGTGGCTTATACGTCCTTCTTCTACTTCCTTCAGAAATAAATATTGCATTTTTTGTGTTACTTTAGATTTGCTTCTTTTGTTACTTTCTCCAGGATGTACTCTGATGCTGGTGAACCATAACAACATCACATCATCTTCGTCACTTCCATAAAACATAAATGTGATACTTCCCTGTGTATAAATCCCTGCACCTCCTCTGACCTCTGTGTGCTGGATGTTCTGAGCTGCTCCTGGTCCGGGTGTCATGCTCCAGGACTACATGAATATTACATCAGTGTTACATAAACAGGAGAGAGCGAGCCTCCGTGAAGCACCAGTGTCCTCTCACTCTGAGTTTCCTCTACATTTGAGAGCAGTATCTGTACTTTCTACTCCACTACATTTTTGAACAGGACTGAAAAGTAAAAGTATTTATGATAGTTTAAGGTCTGTGAAAAGGCAGAGGATTTATTTTGATCAAGTTCATAATTTGAACAAAAATGAACAAATAAAAACAACTTGAAAAAACGATTGATTCAGCACAAATCTTTATCAAAATCACTATATTTGAAGCTTTATTAAATTTCACAATCTGCACGAAATACTTTTACTTTTTACCCTTTCAGTACATTTCTAAACAGATACTTTAATACTTTTACTTCAGTAGATTTTTTTCATGTGATACTTTTACTTTTACTTGAGTATTTTTTGCTCTGGTATCTATACTTTCACTTAAGTAACAACATTGAGCACTTCTTCCACCACAAGTATCTGTTTCATTTCTTTTATTACAGGTGTTTTTAGAGCTTTAAACTCGTGCATTTGCTGATACTTGAGCTGGTTACATCACCTTCTTTTAGATGTACATAACTTAAATGCTGTACTGTGGAACATTCTGGGAAAAGCAATAACATCTCCATGGACACAAGCGAGTGAAGGACCCTACACCAAAAAAGTTCACCTTTAAGGTCGTAGAGTAAGGCATTTTGCTGCTTACAGTTGTATCGTTTTAGCAAATGTTTTGAAACTTGGTTTAGTTTGATGATTTGGTTGAAACATGCGTCTGAGCAGGTCAAAGGTCACATCATCTGCTCCGTGTCTCATGAGTTCACAGCCTCTTTCTCAGAACACTTGGCACAGCTCATTCAGAGTCTTACATGATGATTGAATTCAACTTGTAATACTTCAGACCTGTTCTCTCATGGGTAAGAATGTTGGCACACGTTCAATACATTTTTAAAATGTATGTTTATTTTTACAGAGGAATCCAATAAGAGCACTTGGGCTCTCTTTTGTGCTCTCTCTTTGTTTAAAATATAGAAATTCAGCCATAGTGCTAAAAATCTAACAACAAAGGATTTCACACATGAACCAGGGAGAACAGAGACTTACAGACAGTAACTGTGGATCCACACTACATACTGCAAAAGTGGTTTTGATGTATCTGCCATTCTGACGTCTCTGTTTTTGGATAAAATACCGTAACATCCAGTGCCCAAATCAATAATATATAGAAATGTTTTTATCTCAATTATATACTTTTACAAACAGACATTTAGTGGTTTCAGACAAAAAAAAAAAATGTTCTTTCAGCCCCAGATTCATGTGTAAAGTGTGAAGCCCATTGAAGACTGGATCAGTGTTTTTCTGTGGCCCCTGGGAGCCGGGCTAAAGCTGCTCCGTCAAATCAGTGTAAGAGAAGAAACACACATGACCACAGTCTGAGAGTTCTGACGGTAGAATTTGCTTTTGGGGGACAGTTGATCAATTTTGAATGAAAATTTAGTTTGGGAAAATTGTAAACCTGTTTGGGAATCTGCGTGAGCTGTGAGCAAATGTGAAGTTTCAATAGAGAAATGTGCAAAGCGAATGAAAAAAAAGTCATATATTTGAGTGAAGTCAGGCAAAACAGGAAACAGACCATACAGGGTATAACATGTGCAGCCTCATCACAGGCAGATATAGTGGATAACAAACAATTAAATACATTGCTAACCAAAAAGAGACTTATCCATGCATTTGTCTCCAGTAGGTTAGACGACTGTAAAGTCCTGCTCACTGGCCTCTCCAAATGAGCCTTAAGACAGCAGCAGTACATCCAGAACACTGCTGCTCAGGTCCTGACCTGAACCAGGAAGTACTTCACACATGTGTCCTGTGCTCGGGTCTCTGGCTCCTGTGGCTCAGAGAATAGACTTTAAAGCAGCTCTGTGTGAACAAGTCTCTCCATGGACCAGCACCAAAGAACATCTCCCACATGTTAGACCATATGAACCATCTCACACTCTAAGGACTTCAGGGACCGGCCTCCTGCTGGTGCCAGAGTCAGGACTAAACATGGAGAATCAGTATTTCAGTTTTATGCAGCTAAAACCTGGAACAGTCTTCCTGAAGATGTGAGACAGGCCTCGACTTTGACAATGTTTAAATCCAGGCTCAAAACAGTTCTGTTCAGCTGTGCATATGACAGCTTATAGGTTATAATTATAGGTTATAATTTTTTGTATATAACTTTTCTGTTTAAATGGTAATTTATGATGATTATTTGTCATCATTTATATTTTGATTTGTGTGATTTTAATGTCTTTTTTATTCTGTAAAGCACTTTGAATTACCTCGTGTACAAATTCTGCTATACAAATAAACTTGCCTTGCCAAACGGTGGACACGTGCCTGTGGAGGACATGAACACTGAAACACGAGTTGGATAACATGGATGCCTCGCCACACCCAGAGTAAACCGAGACAAGGTAACTCGGCTTTGACCACCCCTTCTCTGTGTGACACCTCAGCTCAAATTATCACTACCAATAACACTTCCGTCTGTGTGTTCATGCCGTGGTATGCAGGTGACAATGAGGAAACACACTTCTAACTGAGTCTCTCTTGATTCTGTTGCTTGTTTCCTGTTCTGCTGCTTGTGCATTTCTTTCTACAGCTATACTTTGTTCTTTTATCCTTGGTGGAATCATAGAGGATGTGATTACACTATGAGCATCTAACTTCCAGTCCTCCGTACCTGCACACCTGTTCCATATTACCCTCTCAGCGGGGCGTCCTGATTGGCCCCAGCTGTCCGGCTCCTGGCCAATCACCTCTGTCCCCAAACACTATCATTGGGTTAATCATCCACATTACTCACTGTAAATTGGCGTGTGGGTGCATACTGTCCGTGTATAAATATATGGTCCAACGCCGCGAGGAAAGACAACTTCAAACAACACAAGGACGCTGCATCCATCCATCTGTCCACCCCCTCCACCCTCTTCCCCCCGCCGCCGAGCATTATGGGTAACAAGTGTCCCGCAGCTGTGTACAGTACAAACAAGCCCCGTGGAAGCTCACAATCCTAATACTGAAAAGAAGTGCCCAGTCACACTTTTCACTACTGTCATTACTATCACGCCACTAACCTCAGTAATACTGCTACTTTTATAACTGCAACTTCTACTACTTCACTGTCTCTAGCCAACAAGTAGACTCCAAGTATTTTTGTGCTCCATCAATCTGGGTACGTTCTCACTAAATAGTTTGGATTGTAATTGGACTACTACTACTACTACTACTTCCATTACTCCTACTACGCCACTGCTGACCCTGTCTACAAATACTGTAACCATTTATTGTAGATACTACTACTACCACAAAATAGTTTGGATTGCAATTGGAAAACTACTGAGTACAATTCCTACACTATAATTCCTAGATATGCTTCCCATGAGTACTACTTCCATTACTCCTACTACACTGCTGCTGGTACTTTCTACAAATACTGTTACCATGTACTGTGGATACTACTACTACCACTAAATAGTTTGGATTGCAATTGGAAAACTACTGAGTGCAAATCCTACACTACAATTCCTAGATATGCTTCCCATGACTACTACTACTACTACTACTACTACTACTACTACTACTACTACTACTTCCATTACTACTTCTATGCCACTGCTGGCCCCATCTACAAATACTGTTACCATTTACATACTACTAGTACTACTACTACTACTACTACTACTACTACTACTACTACTACTACTACTACTACTACTACTACTACTACTACCTCTAAATAGTTTGGATTGCAATTGTAAAACTATTGAGTACAATTCCTACACTACAATTCCTAGATGCTTGCCATGAGTACTACTACTACTACTACTACTACTACTACTACTACTACTACTACTACTACTACTACTACGCCACTGCTGGTACTCTCTACAAATACCGTTACCATTTACACTATACTACTACTCCTACTACCACAACCAATATGAATGAATTAATCTATTTTTATTATTGTGTCTTGCATACAAAAAGTCCTTTAATGAGCTTATACGACACCACAAAAAACAGTAAAATAGCACAGGCCAGTTGCCAGACGTGTGTTACAAATACCAGCTGACTCATTTAAACAAACTCATGTGCTTCTTCTTCCAGGCTTTACAGAGAAATTCTGCTGACTTCTAAACCACTTCATCTTGTCGTCATTACACCAGAACATATCAGGGCATCGCGTGAACATTTCATCAAATAAAGGATTTCTAAATTCAGCATAAAATGGACAATACAACAAAAAAATTGCTTCACGTTCCACTTCTCTCAACTCAAACCACAAAGTCTTTTTTCTTCAGGGGCTTGACAAAACCTGTCAGTTTCTAAGACCAGGGGAAGGATCCCTGTCGCAGCTGTGCCATCAACGATCTTTGACTCCAGCTCAAATTTACTCTGACATAAAACGCAACTTGGGTTTAGCCGAGATCCCATTCAGCCACTGCTCTTCAGAATTAGACACCCATTTAGCTCTTACTCTGTTGACACTGCATGGCAAATTGAATGTTTGTACTACTACAATTACTACAGCCGACATTCCTCATGCTACCATTACGTCTGCAACTACTAATTACTACCACAAAGCACCACTAAGTTCTACTGCTGCTGCTTTCACTTTTACTATCCCCTGCTCATGACATTTCCATAGTTCAAGGACGATACATCCCTCCTCCCCCTCCCTCCCTCTCCTCTCCCCCTTTACCACACCGCCGAGCATTGTGGGTAGCCATGTCCCGCAGCTGTGTACAGTACAAACTCCGGTCCAACCCTCCAGCCGCTCAGAGCTCCACTGCCTCTGCCTGATTGCTGCTCTCCCGTGCTGTGAGTGAAGGCCCGCATACATCACACACACCAGCGTACTATAGCGTGTAATGTGTCTGCTTCACACGCACAAGAATAGGTTTGATGTGGAGCCAGTGACGGCGCAGTGGGGACGTCTTGTTATCTCCACGTGTGCTCACAAAAGGGTCTTCGTCATGTTGTGCAAATATGTACATGCTCTGATTGTAGCCTGTATTATTCATGTGTCTGCAGTCTACTGTACTGCACCGGGAGTCTGCAAACGCATGCGGAATGTGGAGGCGAAAAGCTGTCGGTGATATGTTTTGCGCAAGAACGTAAGGTAATTAAGACGATAAAGTGTGCAGTAATGGGACAAATACTAGTACATTAAAGGTTGACGTATTGGAGAAATGGCTGGAGTGACCAGTGAACTAGATCGAGAAGAGTGAAAAGATATATGGGCAGAAGAATGCTGAGATTTGAGCTATCTGAAAGTAGATCTTGAGACAAAGATGAGGAAAAGATCTATTGACGCTGTGAAAGAGGAAATTAAGATGGTCCAATAAGATTTTTTTGATAACCGATATTTGACAAAATCGATTTACAGCTGTAGCGTTTTCTGTCTAAACATAGAACTACCATAAAGCTTCAATATGCTTTTATTTCTATTTGAACATTAGTTTAAAACACAGACTGTAGAACTAAGTGAAGTAAAAGACCCTGACCTCGCCCATAACGTTCGTCTCCAGTCAAATGAAGCTCATCGAGGCTAGCAGCTATGGAGAGAATTTGGAAATCTGACGGCAAGTATCACAGCAACCAAAGAGCCAATCGGGAGCGAGGCTGTTGAAGGTGACGCCCCTTCCCGCCTGCACTGCTGGTTTAGCAAGGGGTGGGAGCTTAGCAACGCTGTCAATCAAGCCTGTTGCTAACACTAGTGGGAGCGACCTCGGGAAAAGAAGGCGCCTCATTGGTTTGTTGTGAATGTTCATATCTTGATTTGCGGACACAAGGGCGAAATAAAAATACCAGGATTAAATAGCGCAGGTTAACACGAACATTTTAAAAGCAAAATGATGAGTTTGACAGCAGCATTTACGTAGAAAGGGGTGACAGTTTTAATAGAAAGTGAAATGAAGCCAGAGTCGATGGTGCTCACTTCCTGTTTGGATTGCGGCAGCTAGCGGGTTAGCTATGTCCATTTATATATTGGCTGATACATAATGGTGCTGAATATTGGGGAATCCAAAGACGACATGCTGTGCTGTTGTTTGCTGTAAAGTTATAATCTATGACACACACAGACCATTATGTTGTAATCACTAAACTGATGTAACGACTTAATAAATGAAACTGGTCCACCGACATCCGCATCGGAAAAGTTCAGAGCTGAGTATCATTGTTTGAGAACAAAGTAAGAACGTCACAGTGGTTGATCGGAGCAATGGCGTCTTGAATGCAGGAGAAGATTACTCAAACGTGCACAAATCACTCCAAATACAACTCTGAGTGGGTATATGAAAAGGGGAAACAGGTATAACATGAGTACACAGTAAAACGGATAACTGAATATATCAAACTAACAACTGAAAGCTTAAGCATCTGCATCTGTTCACTTTTGCCAAAACAATTTCTGCAGTTTTTGTTGAGTAGGAGTTCTTTGGATAACTATTTACTCATGAATAAAACTGCTGTGCTTCCTCGCTGTGAATGTTCTTTTGCGCATTTTAAATATTGTCTTTAATGCAGAATATCTTCAGCGGTAAAAATTGAGTTCGCTCTCTCCACGGCATCTCAGGTGGATCCGCAGAGGTCTATAATAAAAGTGATCTGTTTGATTGACAGCGACTGTGGACACTGAGCTTATGTAACGTGCCACAGCATACACTATAAAAAGAAGGAATCACACAGGGGGACAAAATGACATTTTTACTATTTTATGCCTTTTCTTTTTGGTAGCAAATGCGTTATGTGAGCTCAGGTGCTGCCAAGTCTGTGTAAATAAAAAGTATATATGTCGTGGTAAATGGTAAATTGTCACATTTTTATATAACGCTTGCGCCGATGTGCTCAGACCATGTCCTCACGTTGAAGTCTCAAGCTCTAACCACTTCACCTTTGACCTCCACGACCCTGCCTCCGGTGTCGAAGTCACGCAACCTCTCTGTGGTTTGTAGTGCGAACCCCGATTAACCTTGTGCCTCTGAGCGTTAGCCTCCTCCCGACTCCTTACCGCTGCCGTTTCACTCTCCCGGTCTTTTCGCCATAAGTCTGAGTGGAGCGCACAGACAGCGCAATTTACAGGACTGATTGTGCAATTACGCCCACAAGTAATGGGGCAGGGACACAATTTGATCATTGTGCCCTATTCATTTGAAATTAAGATTGCAAAGATGTAGCATTTAGTGTTTCTGCCCCATAAAGCCATTTTAAGCCAAGTCCCAAACAGCTGCGTTAAGAACATTTGGGAGAATTATAGTGCGATCTGAAGCTGCCTATGGACTAAGCCGTGACTCTCCAGACACCGTGATGTTATTTCTGAAATGCTTTGGTTTCATTTGACGGCAGCAGAGTAAATAAACATGAAGAAAGAATGGGCAGGAGCGGAACGACTTTGAGTAAATGTATTTGGTACTTCAACTTGGGTCGTTTCGTTTTATGTAGTTATCAGTGAGGTAATCCACTCGAGACATTTTAAGTGGACACAGAAAAATATCTTGTTTTGAGAGTAGATTTTGAGGCTATAGATTAAAAATGACTTGCTGAAACCATATTAAATGATCGAAAGTGGTCTCTGGCATCGTTATTTGTTGGATCATTAAGAAAATAGAGATAGGCTTTGCTTTATATGTATCAATATTAACAACTTGTTGCACAAATTGTACTAAAACGTTTTGGGCAGCTGTTTTTTTGGAAGTCTCAAATCACACTGCTGAAGCTGAGGTTAGGTACATTTTGATTTTCACAATATTTTAAGCCTGAAAACAAAACTGAAATGAAATTCATTCCACATCTCTTAGAACTAAATGACCTTTTTCCCTGTTATGGACACCATTTTGATGACTTTTGCCAATTTAAAAGAGACAATTTTGTTTTGAAGTGTAAATTGCTGTAGCGACGGTCGTGATTTTTCATTACCCTGAAACTGAAACCATGGATTTTTCAGCATGTACATAGAGCTCAACAGTAACACGCTACTTTTGGTACTGGAAGTAACATTCTCATTCATTTTCTCCATTAACCATGACCATCAAACATAAACTGAAGGTGTCTGTGTAATCCCTCAGTCGTCCAGTTCTGATCCATAGCAAAAGACGAAGTTTGAATCTGTCAACTGGACAAATGGAGTAGTTTACCCCATTCAGTGGGGGTAAAAAATGTACTTCTAGATATTCTGCAAGCTATTACTAAAAAGATTAACAAAAAACCCATAATTTTACCAACCCCTGGTTTGCTGAGAAGTATTTGCTGAGAACTATTTTATTTGGGTAATTTTCCAGCTCAACAGGTCGGCCATCTTGTCACTACCACTCTGACTCATTTTAGTGCAATATTCATCCACTAGGTGTCTCTATGCAGGGGCCAGAAGTGACACTCTGGGCTTTTTGAATTTTTTGAATTGAAATTTGACTTTATTTTTTTTGCTGTTCATTTTGGGTAGCAGCAATTAACTGCTAAAATGGGATCTCGGCTAAACTCAATCTCTCCCCCATCTATAACTTCATCCTCAGACCCAAAGCAAACAAAGAGAACAATAGCAGGGTTGTTAAAGGTTGAATAGGGTAGTTTCAGGTGAAACTGGAGCTGTTTACAGTTTCAGTGTAGTTAGCTCCTCCCTTGAGATAGATATAAGGCAGTGTCCACCAGCAATCTGACCAGAACTGAAGAAGCAGCAAAACGTCTTCACTCCTACAAAGATTTGTCCAGTTGACAGATTCAAACTTCGTCTTTTGCTATAATCTGAAAGTATGCACAGAAAGGGGTGGGAATGGAACCAGCAATCTTCCAATCATTGGGCAAACGCTGCACTGACTCAGTCACTGCCATTCCAAAACATATAAGGCATAATATAAAAATGTAACCTCTGCACTGTAAGGCTCTGCTCTCAGCATTGTCAGTTTAAGTGATCTTTAGTTTCCAGGTCGTTAAATAAATACATTCCCTTTATCAGATCACAGTGTTCAGCTCCATCTGTACACTCTTCCAGGTCATGAATCCAGCGTAACAACCCCCTCTCATCTTTCTATGCACCTCGTTCCCTCTGTCTCCTTCTCCACTCAATCACATTTACATTACGAGCTTAAACCCACAACCTTGTCAGTGAGGAGATTGTTCTGCCTCCAGCTCACCAAATCCTCATTCTTTCAAGTTGACATGGACAAACATTACGGCACAATCAAAAACGCTCTCTGAAGCGCCCTGTTTAATGCCAGCGTTCACACTGATTTAAAGGCACCCCGCTGAACAAAGTGTCTGTAATGGTTCTGACAGTACACAATGTAAGGGCTGTAGGCGGGCGCTCCCTCTCCAATTATGTACTCTTGGCCCGGGATTGGATCAATTATGGAGTAATTGCCTCGATATCTCCGACCATCACCCACAAGCCCTCATAGAGATTATTCACACGCCACAGATATTTATTCATTGGATGTTTGTTGATGTTGATGGAGAGATGTCCTGATGCCACCCGAGTTCGTAAATGGCTTAATCCTAAATTAGAAGGAGGGCTACTGACCTATTTGCAGCGCCATTTTGGAAAGGGAAGATGCATTCAACAAAAGGCCAAAGTGCTTATGACGGTTTAGACTGCTCATTTCACTAAGATGTAGTTGACATCATTTATATTTAAGATTTCGTTTAATATCTTGCCTCGTTTTGTCTCGTTTTTTAATTCTGGTGAAGCTTAAAATTTGACTTCCCGTTTGGACACGGGCTGCAGATATGACATACAGAGACCCATTCATACACTAACATACGCAAATACTGGGAGCAAGGTGAGGTAAGTGTCTTGCCGAAGGACGCAGCAACAGCATTCATCTGTGCTGGAATCACACCGCCAACCTGTGTGTCAGTGGATCTTACTGCTCTACCAATATTTATCGATGTTTATGTCACAAGTGGGATTTGAACTGCCAACCTTTGGATTAGTGGGGAAACACTCTACCAACTGAGCTACTGTCACTCTATCTGGCAACCACAATGTTAACAAGAGCCAAAACTTGTCTAAATTGCACTATAGTCATTATTAAACTGTCAGAAAAACTGTTAATTTACAGACAAACTTCCTTGTGTGCAAATTGTCTTTTTGGTGTTGATGACATACGAGGTATTCCACTTTAGGACTCAGTGCTACTTCCTGTATTTTTGTACTTTTCTTTTCAACTTTTTTCCACAAACTGCTGCTTAACTAATGTAAAAGTCTCTGTGGTAAATACGTATTACAGCTGTCCCTCATGTAACGTGAGTTCACCTTTTACAGTCTCGCTGTTTTGCAGGCTTTTTTTTTTTTTTTTTTTTTTTTTTTTACAGAATATGAACGTGCATTGTGTTCTGCGTCCTGATTGGCTGAGGGACTGTAGACCATTGTCCATCAGTCTCCTCTGTGCCGTGTCTCCTGTACAGTACAGAATGTGTTCAGACAAATTTACATAAATGTTGGATCGCAGTGTAACTCTTAAGTGCTGTATGTTTGCAAGTTTTCTCCCAACAAAACCCACGATGTCGATGAAACGTTCTGCACCGACAAAGGCTCCTACGAAGGTTTGAACTTTGAGAGTGTTTAAATAAGAGAGAAATGAGAAAAGTGTATTAAGTGTGTGGTGAGGGGGCAAACCATGTATAATAATTGTAAAAAAAATATTTCGCTTATTGTGGGTAAACCAGGGGCCACTGTATACTACCCCACCAAACCAGGTAGTAATTAGAAAAGGAAAAGACAAGCACAAAAATGTTCAGGGTAAGCCATAAAGCCATGTGATGTTATGTTAAGACTATTGACCAAAGGGCTCTGGCATTTGAGGAAAAAATACTGGAAAAAAACAAAACTGGTTTAATATTACAAATTATATATACCTTTGTTGTAAGATCACAGCACAACTTTTCTTCTTACTTTTCTCATTAAAGACAACATAATTATTCTATATTTGCATGTTTTTTTTAATTTGGCATATCTTCAATTTTATCTCCTCACCCACCTGATATTATTCTTAATACTGAAACCCCAGCCTAATGAACCTTTGTTTCATGGGGATTAAGACATTAAAAAATAAAACCCTTGGCTAATTTACAATAACTAAATCTTAATAATAATGTGACCTGCTGCCTTATTTTAAAGAGCCCAATTAGTAACTTGTTCATGAAACATCTGGTGTGTTGTAAATGGTGATAATGAATCATTTGCAGCATTTGAATCCACCATATGCCGTGTCGGATTCACAGATTTGAGCGTTCTGATTGTGAGCCCACATCACATCTGGCATTGCCTTCCACTCCACGCACTGCCTCTCTGAGTTTGACAGCCATGCTCAGAGCTGGGGAGTTTCTTTTAGAGATTGTAAAATGTATGAAATGTTGTTTAGAGATGCAGCGACTGTGGTTTATAAGAAACATTTGAGCTGTCACAGTGCTGCTTTGTTGCAGATGTTGGTGGCACTTCTTTGCTCCGACTCTTTTGTTGTATTCGTGGTCTCTTCCCTTTCTGTTCTGCTTCCTGACATCAAACATATTATAGATGTAAACACAAACGCACTCTTTTCACAGTCAAGTTAAAAACACCTTGTATGTTTTGAAGGTGCACTAGGTA
The DNA here is from genome assembly GCA_019594935.1 of Periophthalmus modestus. Classification (NCBI taxonomy): domain Eukaryota; kingdom Metazoa; phylum Chordata; class Actinopteri; order Gobiiformes; family Gobiidae; genus Periophthalmus; species Periophthalmus modestus. The sequence goes on from JAIEZT010000068.1 coordinate 7,139,453, forward strand.
ACTATACTGAAGTATCAGCTACGACTATGGCTTTTCCTGGAAAACTATAGCCTTTTGCAGCAAGATGCATTTGTGAGTTCAGAAACTCAAAAGAATCCATGTTGGCAGGCTCTTGCTGGCCCGGCCGACCGCCAGTGGGCCAGAGACTGGACCAATCACAGGGCAGCATTAGGGTTTGGATGGAAGTCAAAGGCAAAGCTCCCCAGTGAACCTAAAGATGTACTTTAGCCTATTTTAGCAAAAATAAGCTCTGTTTTGTTTTTGAAAATCGTTCCAAGGGGAGCACTTAGTGTTTGTGTGGAAAGAAAAGATGTTATTCTATTACAGGTGTTTTATTGCAATTTTCAAGTAGTTTAGAATATTTTAATATTTTATAGATCTAAACATAGAGGTTTCAAATGTTTCTTTTTCAATGTTCATGCATAATACATGCTGTTTTATCCTTGTGTATCCTCTGGACTCAGATCAGACACAGCCTGCCTGTCCAGATTCTGCAGGTGCAAAGTTTTGTTCGTGGAATCGCTGTAATTATTCTGTCTTTTGTCCCTACCTCACACCATTCGAAGCCGCGCGTTCGATAGGGATTTGAAAGATGCTTTTATGTCATTTTTTTCTCAACTCCAGTCTGAGAACATGAGACCATTGTATACATCAACAAAAAGAAGATCTTGCTGGAGACAAGGCCCCTAGATGCAGAAGGTAATGTCCGGGTCATTCAAAAAACAGATACAACATTTCTCTATTGATTTCCCATCGCTCTGCATAGAACATGGATACAACAACATAAACATGCACAGTACATTGCTTTATAATTACTACATTGATTTGTGTGAAAGTCTTATTCGTGTACTGGCTCCAGCTCAATGGTTGATGCACTGTGTAATGTCTAGGCCAAAAATCACCCACAAACTCTCCCTATTTACACTATTTAGCTTCTTTTACTAATAATACTTGTCAGCTCATTAACTCCTGAAACTTTGTATTCAACAAGGCTGCATGTTTTGAATTGAATAGAGCATTTTGTGCCATTGCAATTTAAATTAGCGATTTACGAAGCAAGATTCAGTTCATGGTTCTCATTTTGAACACGCTCAGAATCGTTAACATTAGAGGTAAGACTGAACTAACCCCGAATTAATCCCATACGTTTAAGGGTAAATGGGCACTTTTCCACCTTCGAGGCACTCAAAGTACTTTTTACATCAAGGAACCACTCACCGAAGCTAGTTTGTTTGCAGATGAACATTCTATTACCTAAATAACTCCAGAAACCACGTAGCTTATTTCAGTTTGATTATGATTAACCCGTTGATCTAATCTTCTTTTACTCACAGAAACAGCCAGAAAACTTCTCCAACTTTGAATGAAACACAAAGCACTGCTGCATTTACATTAATACATATTCAAGAATGCTTTACCTCCACATTCTTATGCTATCCACCTGCAGCATAAAACTCGATACGCTGATCATGCAAACCAGGATGTAAATGTTTGAAAAAGCATATGGCAGCGTGTAGCGTGCTCTGTTACCAGGCCAGATCTCCAGAGGTGACTTTATGTGGGCGTTACACTTCTGCTCCTGACATCCGATTGATTTATTCATGTTCTGTGGCATGTATGTTGTTGACAAAACCATAAAGAATGCCCTGAATGCCGCGACGCACTATGGGAAATATCTGCGTTTAGAATGGGATCTTTTATATGCAAAGAATGCGTCACAATCTCCTCTATAGAGCTATAAAAATGTTAATCGTAAAGGCCTTTCAAGTTCCTAAAAAGCTGACTTTCTAAAGATGTGTTGGCTGGGAGCGCTGGAGCAGTTTAGTGCTTATCAGCGTGCGGATAAGGTGGCAGATCGTGTCACACTAAAGCTATCAGACTTAAACTCACTGACTTCAGGAAGGAGTACAGCTTCACTACAGACCTGAGAGGAGGCCCTTTCGCTGCGGCAGATACCTATGGCATTGTCCTTTTGTCTGAGTACTCCGCTTTTTATAAGAAAAAGGACTTTTTGTTGTGATATTAAATGACTTCTCCAAATCTACGCCTTTTGAGCATGCCATTTGTCAAGTGTATGAAAGGCGTACAACTTAACAAAATGAGTTTACTTGTAGAGGACAGTGCACATCCTAAACAGACAGTGGGCAGGAAGGCAAGGTTGCTTAAGTGTCTTGCTCAAGGAAGCCACAACAGTAAGGGATCCCAGACCAGGTAGAGAGTTGAAAGAAGTTTGTAGATGATCAGAAGAGTGAAGGTGCAGACAGAAAGGTACTATCTAGAGGAGTGCTGTACATACTGTTCGTACTAGGTCATATACCATTAGCTGTTTGCTGGAAGGCAGAATGTCACTGAAAAGACACAAGAGTACAAGGGTCTCGCACTTTTTTTGCATAGTTTGGCAGAGGGTGCGACTTACTCAGGTGCAATTTAGATGTGAAATATGTTTTTTTCTTCATTATTATGCATTTTTTGGCTGGCGTGACTTATATTCCAGTGCGATTTATACTATGAAAAATACGGTATGTGCAGAGATCTTGTAACTAAAAGCTGGTTACAGTGAAGACATCTTAAAATAAGCATGTGTAGCATTCTTACTGAGAAACAAGTTCATCTCAATGTCTGTAACACACAATACTCAACAACACAAGGTTTAAGAGGGAAGAGATTAAACAGAAATCACGCTTTCACTACTGACCTTCAGTTTGATGGACAAGTGCTTTAACGGTGAAATCATTGTTGCCTACATTTGTCACTACAGACTAGTACAAATTACTCCATCCAAAGCCTATAAATAACTGGATTAGCTTCATAATGAGACCACACACTTTACCTTGTCCTCACAGTGAGTATTGTCTTACACTACTTCATTTTAACACAGTAGCCAGTGACATTCCCAGTTGAATCCTGCAATATTCTATGAGTCTTCACGGGGACATTTGCTGTTTTAGAGTGTGTACAGAGCTCTCCTTCTGTTTTCAGATCAGAGTCCGACTGAAAACCTCTGTGCTAATGTCCAGCCGTTTGTCATTTTAAGTGGCCTGACTGAACCACAGGCCTCACAGACTGATGACATTGTCGATAGCCATTCTTACAGATGAGATTTGTAGCACATTTGTTCTTTTACTGAAGTACACGGTGGCAGAGTGTTTAGCCTCTCAATATCCCGCTGCACTTTGTTGTATTATTCATCATTTTGACCAATAAATCTGAAGATTTAACTGAAAAGAACAAAAGAGCTTCGGACATTTGTGACCGATGTGACAAAAGCCTGAGATGTGTCAGTGAGGTCTTTTGCCACTGTACAAAAACAACACTCATCAAACTATAAGAAACTCTCTTCTACTACTATTACTAATACTGATCCTGCTACGATATCTCTATTTTTCTCCAGAGTTATATCAGTCTGGTCTCCACTCCCTCAGTTTCGCCTCGAGCCCAACCGAACACAACAGTGCAATCAGATTTATTTATTTCAGTCAAACAAAGGAGCTCATTGGTCATCCATCTTTGACAACAAAATGATATTTCTTTCACCTCAGATGAACAGAGTTTTGTGCTTTGCTCACTGATTCTGCAGAAATCCCTGATGTTTTTCAGTCCCCTGTGATATTTTTTTTGTCCTTTCTTTTCCTCGTAATAAGCCATATTTGTTTTGATATGAACAGACCATGCACGTCCCTGACTGGCTAATCCACCTGTTAATCACGTCCATCTGAGGCAGATTCAACGGTATTGGGGAACTGTGTATTCTTGATCTTTGGCAAACTTTTTATGACTATTACTACTAGACTTACCTTTCTATACATCCAACATACTAGCCAACAACTACTTGTATGACTCTTACTACATTAGTGTCTTAAAACTCCATTCATGAAGCCCACTTTGGGAAACCTTACTTGCCCTTATAGTGTTTTGTATTAGTTAAGCAGAGTGCTCCTATTGATATGATGAGTCTCGCCCCAGATTCAATTTTATGAATCATTTTATGAACAATGCTTTAGACGGAGGTCCTTGTTTACCATTATAAATGCATGACTTTAGCGTGAGTAGCATCACCAAGTCGCCCGTCCGAACCCGCAGCTGTTTGGGCTTAATGAGCTGCCTAATGGAGGTGAGAGCAGCTGACGTCCAGCCAGCGATATTTTTACATATCTGCGAGTGTCCTGAGATGATCTGGGTTTGTATGAGTCAAGTGTTACTTAGTGTCTACTGAGCTGATAATATAATGGTTCCATAGGCAGAGTGGTTAGTGCCCCAGAAGTATATTGCAAAAGCAGCACTCACTAAAACTGGTGTTTGTCCACTGATCTGAAGGTTGGCGGTTCAAATCCCGCTCTCTACATAAACATCATTGGTTGAGTGGTTAGATCCACTGACTTGAAGGTTGGCAGTGCAATTCCAACCCTCACAGATGAATGCTGTCGTTGTGTCCTTGGGCAAGACACTTAACCCACCTCGCCCCCAGTGTCAGCGTACACTGGTGTATGAATGTGTGTGAATGGGTGACTGGTTCCTTGTTGTAAAGCGCTTTGAGTGCCTTGAAAGGTAGAAAAGCGCTATAAAAATGTGACCATTTAGATACGTCCTCCAGCTCCTCCACCGGTCCTCCGGTGGGACCCCAACGCGTTCCCAGACCAGCCCGAGAGACATAGTCCCTCCAGCGTGTCGTGGGTCTTCCTGGGGCCTCTTCCCGGTGAGACATGCCCAGAACACCTCCCTAGGGAGGCGTCCAGGAGGCATCCTGAGCAGATACCTGAGCCGCCTCAGCTGGTTCCTCTCGACGTTTAGGAGCAGTGGCTCTACTCCGAGCTCCTCCCGTGTGACTGAGCTCCTCACCCTATCTTTCATGACCATAGGTGAGGGTAGGAACGTAGATTGACCGGTAAATCGAGATCTTTGCCTTTTGTCTCAGCTCCTTCTTCACCACAACGGACCAATACAGTGACCGCATCACTGCAGACGCTGCACCGATCCCCCTGTCAATCTCACGTTCCATCCTTCCCTCACTCGTGAACAAGACCCCAAGATACTTGAACTCCTCCACTTGACGCAAGGGCTCACAACCCACCCCATTTTCTCTTTAAAAAGCTATTCTAAAACTGTGCCAGTGGTTAAAAATGGATGCTACACTCTGCCAAAGAATTTGTGAGAGCTATAGGAACGAGTTATATACATTTACTTCCTCCTTTCACGCTTTGTAATTAGGCCTACAACATCTTTAACTGCTCATAGTTAAACAATAGAGCTTTCTGCTGCAAGTATCAGTGCCACCAATCCAAGATTAAACCAGTTTGATGCTACATTATCCTGCCACATTTTAGAGACACTGAAGGTATTAAAAGTGGCTGAACGATGGTATTATTTTACGTTTGTCTCCAGCTAGTCGCCTGTTTTCCTATCGCCAAACGCTACATCTGTTCTTCACTATGTCAAATCCACTGTATAATCTGCTTCTCTGTTCTCAAACCTCTGCACCATGTTTCACCTTTTGACCCCACTACGACCTCCTCAGTATGTGACTATCTAGAGATTTATCTTCTGGGGGATTTCAAACAGTTTTCTATCTTCCCCTACACAGACATCTCCAAGATTTCATTCAATAAGTCATATTGCTGGCTTCCCAAAATCCCACACATCAGCTGGGGTCAAATTAACATTACATCCTGCACAGATCTGCAGTCGCACAGGAGACTCGCAGCCATAGCTCAAAGAAGTGCCAAAATGTTGAATATGTCAACTCAGAATGTGTGGCAGTTTTCCTTTATTCTCTAGACACAGTTGTAAAAGCGCATGAGGGGCTTGTGTGTGATTTTGCCCTATGATTTATACATGTTGGCACAAAGGAACAAAGCATATAGTGGCGAGAGCTCTTATTTCATTAGGGTTGCATTGTGTGCGGTGGCCAACTCAGCGCAGCACTACATCACTGTCTGACATTAGACCCACTATGTAAGTCAAAGAACTAAACTGCATATTGGCTTGTCAAGATTTAGAGCTTCAATGTAAAATGGATACAAGCACCAGCATTTGTATTGGAAAGTATTAATGCAACCGCAAAGGAATCAGAACCCATTTTAGTCTTTGTGTCAGCCCCATGTCTGGATATATGTGGTGCAGGGTGTCAGGATTACAAGCGATATGCAAGGTGGCCCAAAAGTCACTGACAGTTGAAAAAAAAAAAAAAATCCTAACTTGTCTCTAAATATTTTTATTTTATTTTTTCAGAGCATTTAGAACTAATCTTCCAACATTAAAATGAACAAATACAGCACCGAGCAATTATTATTACATTATTTTAAAAAATTAGGTCATTTTTTACCTCCCCTAGTTTAAGTAGTGATAAGTTCAAGTGTGAGTGAACAATTATAACTGTATATATTGCCAAAAATCTGGGAAGGTTCAGTTTACCTACTGCTAAAATTTTGTGAGTATAACTTGAGAATTATAGGAGCTACTGAAGATTTAAAAGTGTCAGTGACTTTTGAGCCACCCTGCACAAAAGGCAAAAAAGCAACAAAGCAGTCTGCGTTGTAATGTTGAGTGTCCACTGATCCGAAGGCTGCCGGTTCGAATCCCGCTCTTGACATAAACATCATTGGTTGCGATTCCAGCTCCCACAGGTGAATGCCGTCATTGCGTCCTTGGGCAAGACACCTAACCCACTTCGCCCCAGTGTCTGGTGGATGTGTGTGCTTGTGAATGTGTGGTTCCTTGATGTAGTGCCTTGAATAAAAATGTGACTTTACCATTTGATGAGAACAGGCAGGCTTGTTGCTAATTTTATTTACCAGGGTAACTCCACAGTTCGGAATTTTGATGCGTATATTAACCTTTAGAACATTTTAAATCAACTTGTCCTGTCCTCCATTTCCTTCCTGCTGGTTTGGTTCATATAGAGCTCATTCTGGTCTTTCTCCCTGGGGCGTAATAGTATTATTGTGTGGCCTGTGTTCTCAGCTCGGCGCTAAGTAACAGTTACATGAAGAGTTGTCAGCACTTTTGTTTTTGCTGAGAGGCTTCTCCCTGCTCTGTCCAGGTCTGGTGATATTACATGTTATAGCTTTGCCTCAAATGCTGTTACAGGCACGACTGAAGCATTGATGTTTGTTTTTATAGCAATGGGAGAAATTACATTCACTTTATGTCAAGCTGAATTGATCAAGATGGCCTCTATACAACAAACTCTTAACAAAACGCCTAATCTGAAATCTGAAAAATATATCAAAGAGTAACATCCAGGCTTAAGGGGAGTGAAATAAAATAAATACATGATAAAATTTGAAAATGAAGTGGATCAGAGCATTAAAGAAGATCTAATACGCTTGTGTCTGCTGTAGTTATAATCTATGACACCCGTGGATCATTGTGTTAGAATTTGCACGTTTTAAATCTTAATATTCATCTAAAAGGACTTAGTTAAAGAAATGAGTCTTGCAGAACGAAGTAAGCGCAGAGCAGTGAGCGTGCACTGGCGGCGGTGAAAACGGGAATTGATTGGCAAAATGGTGTCTTGAAAATAAGCGATTAAAGATTGCTCAAGTACGCGCAAATCACTCAGAATACAACTTCGAGAGGGTAAATGAGAATGGGAAACAACTGTAACGCGGTTCAAAGCTCTGAAAAGTTGATCTTGCATAGTAGGTCTGCTTTAAAGGTGCACTATGTAACTTTCCTGGTAGGAGTCCCTCATGTGTTGTCTCTGGTTTGATTGTTTTACCTAGAACATTCCTAAGTGTGGCATTAAACACACTTATCTGCGTTGATTTGCTAGTGTTTTTATTGCACAAAATACCTTCAGAAAATTGTGAAAAGAAAGCATGCATTCATACTCTGAGTGCTCATCTCCATGGAGACGACCTGGTTAATATACACGATCAAAAAAATTAGAGAAACACTCTGAAAACACATCCAAATGAAGAAAAAATAATCTAGAATTTCTTTTCTGATAATGAGAAAGTAATTTATCAGTAACAAAAGGATGCCACATGATTTTATGTAAATGAAAAAATGATCTCCTACAGAGGGGTTAAACCAGAGACACCCCAACAATGAAACTGAAAAAATGATGCAGCAGATGGGTCTATTTTGCCAAAATGTCATTATAGCAACTCAAAATGATACTCAGTAGTTTGTGTGACCTCCACGTGCTTGTATGCGCACAATTAGTAGTTCAACTGTTTATTGTCCAGGTTAGTAATCGGGTAAATGTGGCAAGTATCAGGGTGGGGGTCCTGAGGTGCAGCTCCGTATTGGGCTAGCAGGCGGGCAGGTGGACAGGTAGGGGACAGGCAGGTAGATGGGCGAGGCTGCTTCCAAAAAAAACGACAGGACTGTTTTGTGGAGCCAAACGCATCTACGAACTGAGAAGTATCAAAGAGAAACTGGGGAGGAGTGGATGAAAAACCAGGCTTCTTATACTGGAGGTAATGAGGGAAATTGGATCCAGGTGTCAGATCAGATAAGTCCAAGTGAGAGGAGAGACGGACAACACAGAAGTGAGGAGGAAAACAGGGAAAACAGCAGAAGGGACATCCTGACAGTTGTTTTTTGTGATTTTTTTCCCCAGTGCTTCAAAATGAGTATCTAGATCCAGTATCGATTTGTATCTGGGTATATCGACTTTTGAGAAACCTTAGATTTGAATCACAGACACCTTCTTTACTCTCCATAAATAAACTCTCTTGAAACCACGCCGCCGGGCCCTGGCAGAAAATGGGCTAATTCACGGCTCAACAAGGTGTCATATTATGTTCTCATTTATTATGGGTGTTGTAGGAAGCTGCAGTTTGAATTACTCCGACTGGGATGGACGTAACACTCCTATCAATTTGCCCTCTGAAATTGGGCTCATTACTCCATAACAGCCTCATATTCACTCAATGCTTAATGTCTTTTTCATTGTGGACTTGGACAAATCCCCATCAGCCGTACAGGCATGTCAGATGTGGCTTCAGTGGGAATAATGAAACCAAACCTCCCCTCTTCAAAACGCACTTATAACCGGGGAATTACACAAGGTTCAAATCTCATAATAATGATTGTCTAGCCATGAGGACAATTATTGCAGCGCATTTTGTAGATATGAAGTCTGCACATGTCTAGCTGTGACACACTGGAATATTATTATGCAATGAAAGTTTGGATTAAATGTAAAAATCTCTGTTATTTTTCTAGGTCAGGCAACTTTATTTGTATAGCACAGTACATACACAAAGTCATTTGTGCTTTACGGAATAAGAAAGACATTAAAATTACAATATAGTTGTCCCTCGTTATATCATGGTTCACCTTTCGTGGCCTCGCTGTTTTGTTGATTCTTTTAGTGCACTTTTCCATGCTTTTTTTACAGAGCGTGCATTGTGTTCTGCGTCCTGATTGGCTAAGAGACTGTAGACCATTGTGTTCTGCGTCCTGATTGACTGAGGGTCTGTAGACCATTGTCCATCAGTCTCCTCCGTGTCTCCTGTACAGTACAGAATGTGTCAGACAAATTTACATAAATGTTCGATTGCAGTGTGACTCTTAAGTGCTGTATGTTTGCAAGTTTTCTCCCCAGACAAAACCCACAATGTCGATTAAATGTTCTGCACCGGCAATGAAGGTTTGAACTTTGAGAGTGTTTAAACAAGAGAGAAATGTGGGAAAATGTTAATGCCTGTGTGAGAAAAGTGTATAAAGTGTGCGGTGAGGGTTTTACAGCCGCAAAACATATATATTGCGGGTTATTTTTAGAACATGACCCTCGCAATAAATGAGGGGCAAAAACTGTTAGAAATCCATCAGAAAAGTGCAGAATAAAAACCTTTCAGTCATATTCACAGCTAAACAGAACCATTTTGAGCCTGGATTTAAACATTGTCAAAGTAGAGGCCTGTCTCACGTCTTGACTTTTCCAGGTTTAACTGCATAAAACTCTCTGTGTTCAGTCCTGACTCTGGGCATCAGCAGGAGGCCGGTCCCTGAAGTCCTCAGAGTGTGAGATGGTTCATATGACACTAAGATGTGGGAGATGTACTCTGGTACTAGGTCATGGAGAGACGTGTTCACACAGAGCTGCTTTAAAGTCTGTTCTCTGAGCCACAGGAGCCAGAGACCTGAGCACAGGACACATGTGTGAAGTACTTCCTGGTTCAGGTCAGGACCCGAGCAGCAGTGTTCTGGAAGTACCGCAGCTGTCTTAATGCTCGTTTGGAGAGGCCAGTGAGCAGACAAGTTTTCTATTTTATAAGTTTAAATGGTTGCCTATAACACATTGTTCTAGAAAGCTGAATAGAGATAAAAAAATAAATAAATAAAAATGGGAAACACCTTCTGCCTTTTCCTTCTCGTTTTGTATCCTTCTCCTGACAATGTATTAATTAAGAGGTAATTGGTGCGCTAGTTAGAGGTTATCCGACATTCATCGCTAATACTGCTAATGAACATTATCAACGGTATTAATGGGAAACAAGCTGATTTGTTAAGTGTGATGGGACAGAAAACCATGCATCAATAAACACTTAAAGGGCCCATGTTACATTTTCTGATCCATGTTATAATGTTGTTACCTCCTCAGAAAACAGACCTGGATCTGTGTTTTGTTTCATTCACACATGTTTAGCACACAAATCTTGCATATTTAGGCTGAGTTCTTCTCTCAAACTGAAAACACTCTGTTCCACCTTGTGATGTCATCATGTGGTAATACAGGAAGTACTCCAGTGTGTTTTTAAACTCCATACAGCTTCACTACAAGTATGTGTATAAACTGAGCCCTGGAATTGCCGATCTCTACTAAACAAAAGGTCAAAAGTAGCTGTTAACTTGAAAACTACCACTTTATGACATCACAAAGTGGAACAGAGCATTTTGAGGTTTGGAGATGTACAGATTAATAATGCAGGGTTACTCAAACATGTGTGAATGAAACAAAACACAACTCCAGCATGTTTTTGAGGAGATAACAGCATTCTAACATGGCTTAAAACTCACATTAGTGAATTTGGTTACATTATTATTGAGTTGGTTTTATGGGATTATTCCTGGTTTATTTATGTTTAAAATGTTGTTCTACTTTAGACTTTCTACTTTAGGATCCTTGTTCAAGTCAAGCCAGAGAAAGCTCGGAGCGACACTATGTGATGCAGAGCTGGGGAGGTTAGTGGGGTTCACTCAGAGTTCAGGACATCTTTATGAAAAAGATCAGAACTGGAGCCCTGTTTGAGTACTACAGGATTTACTGTGTCTGTTTTTACTGCTGAGCCTCAGGATCAGGGGCTTTGTCACACTCGGATCAACCAGGTAAAAAGAGATACTCAAAAACACTATACATTTGCAAAATAGTTTATATTTATTTCAGAGACCAAAAATGTACACCAAGTATGTTCTTTTTACCTTAAATTACTCAGCTCTTACATATTAACTCAATAAGCAGTAAAGTCTACAGAACGTGTCATTAGAGGCGGGTCGTACTCTGTTACATGTACTTGAGTAACTTTTCAGAGTACTTTTTCTAACTGCATACTTTTACTCCTAACTATGTAGCAGGTTTTGGTTACTTGTGCCACTGTGAGTGAGTCTACAAGTGTCAAAAGTTTCACATTGACAATATGAAAAGATTTGAATATTTGTGTTTCTTGCAGCGCTTCTTCAGATATTAGTTTTTTTTCAAATTTTTCTGTCCATCCTTTGAAAATACCAGAGTTTGTGCATTATTTAAGGTTTCGTCCTTCCAATTACACTTAAAATTATAAATCAGATAGTACAAAAAGTCACTGACAAATCTTCAGTAGCTCCTATAATTCTTAAGTTATACTCACCAAATTTTAGCAGTAGATAAACTGAACCTTCTGAGATTTTTGGCAATATATACGGTTATAATTGTTCACTTACACTTGAACTTATCACTACTTAAACTAGGGAAAGTAAAAATGACCTAATTTTTAAAAATGTTTTTCAAGTATCCACTATTTTGAGTTTCACACTGAACAGCCTGATCCAACACACTTTACATAACATTTCCGGGCTTATGGCTCTTGTTTGATCCTCGATATTACGTTTTAAGTCGTTTATTGTCTGAGGTTTATTCACCTTTTCTTTAAGATAGCCCCACAGGAAGAAATCAGGACTAGCCAGGTCTGTGGAGATCGCATACTGCCCCCTGTCTTTGAAAACGATGTATTATTCCTTTAATGGCATTTACACTTGGGGCATCTCTGGTATTAAAATGTCGACGGTAACATTGCTGAGTTTCTGAATTTGACCCATGTGACTCAAAGTACCACTGTACAAAGAGGGTTCATTCCTCGGTGCTGTATTTGCTCATATTAATGTTGGAAGCGTAGTTCTAAAATGCTCTGAAAAAATAAAAGAAAGATATTCAGAAAAGAAAAGGGTTATGATTTTTTTTCAACTGTCAGTGACTTTTGGGCCACCCTGTACATCCTGATAGTTAATTTTACTTATTAGTACTTTTCCCAGATACTTTTTTACTCTTACTTGGGTCAGTTTTTGGACCGCTACTTTGTACCGTATTTTGAGTATAATTCGCACCGGCCAAAAAATACATAATAATGAAAAAAAAACCATAATATTTCACATATAAATTGCATCTGAGTATAAGTTGCACCCCAGGCCAAACTAGGAAAAAAAGTGCAAGTTACAGTCCTTCAGTACAGTACTTCTGTTTGAGTAATACTGTTTTTAAGTAACGTTACTTCTTCAAATCTTTGGCTACTCTTCCCACTTCTGTTACTAATAGATATTTGTGAGTGTTTGAGTGTTTGGACCTGATTGAGTTCCCAGTTCCTGAGGTTGTATCTAATAGTGCTTTTTGCTTGTATACTTCATAAAGCATAAACCTCGCAGGGTACAAAATTTCCAATGCAATGTCATTTTGGAGATAGTGGATTCTTTGAGTGTTTTTATGACGACCTGCTGCACAGACTAGATATGCTCTGGGTTTATATCAGACAGACAAGGTCACAGCATGAACACAGCTCAGTGCACCACCACTTTCTATAAATCATGACAGAATTCAACACATGTCTGAAATTCACACCGAAAAGAGGAGGAGTCAATCTGAAGCCTGTGAAACCAGCTTTATATATGTTTTATTCTCCCGATAACACATGATATTTTTGACATCTATAGGAAATGTTCTTAAACCTGCCTGTAAATATAATGTTGGCTTTTAAGAATCAGACTGTGCAGATGTATCCCCTTTTCCCCTTGTTTGGAGGATAACTCTTTTTTTCTTTAACTCTTTTATAAAGGTGTGCACTGTGCATCACCAGGTCAAGTGGCAGGTCAGATCTGTGGAGAAGCAAGCCCGCTCAGCACAAATGCATGCTTTTCAAGGTATTTCTGAACAATAAAATCGCTGGTAATTAAATCACTAAATGCGGTACTTAAATGCCATACTGTGGGACGTCCTGGGCAAGGTAATAACACTCCTTGAGGCAAGCATGTGACGGACGCTCCATCAGAAAAGTTACACATGGTACCTTTAAATGAAACTACTCAATCCACTGTTTTTTTTGCTACTAAACTGTCTATATGGTGTTTTAATGGTGTTATCATTTTTTTTTTTTTTAGCAATTTTAGTGCAAACTAGGTGACACTAGATGGCCTCTGCAGTTTCCAGTAGTTGGTGACATTACAAAAGACTGCTTACAGCCAGTTGTGTCTGAATCATAGACTGAATGGAGTGTGACATCACCCACAGTGTCAAATAAAGCTCATCGAGGCTAGAGCAGTTATATGTGGGAATTTGGGGCCAAGTTCCTTATTGGGAATTACGACCCCGAGTATCATAGCAACCAAACAGCCAATCTGGAGCGAGGCTGTCGAAGGTAACGCTCCTTTCCGCTTAGTAACTCTGCAAATCAAACCTGCCGCTAACACCAGGGAGAAGAAGGCGCCTGATTTGTCTGTTATTATTGTTCATATCTTGAATTACGGACAAAATAGTGAAATAAAAATACCAGGATCATGTAGAGCAAACAGTTTAGGACCAAAATGAGGAGCCTGACAGCAGCAGTTACAGAGAGAGGAGTGATAGTTTTCTAATGTAAAGTGAATTGGAGCCAGAGTCAATGGAGCCAGAAGTGAGCCCATAATCACTACCCATCTGGAACGTGGCAGCTAGCAGGTTAGCTATGTCCATTTATCTACATCAGAGGTACCCAAACTTTTTTTTTATCGAGGGCCACATCTCAAAACATAGAGACATTGAGGTTGTAGTGGGAGAAATAGTTTAATTTTCTGTAAAAAGTACTGCTTATGATTAACTGGGCCGGTTCAGCGTGAAACCTGAGGGCCATAGTTTGGACACCCCTGATCTACACAGTCTATGATCTGAATACAAACACCGAGCTGCAGGAACAAATAATAGTTAATGTCTGAACAGAGTACCGTCCCTCATGTGAGTGTCGCACCATAACTAAACCGGTCCGACACAGGGTCACAGCTGGAGCGGGTGCAGTCTGAGCGAGGCGTCAGACTAGTCACAGTGTTTCTTATATCCCCAGAACCTGCCCCTTCTCCCTCACATTCTTCTATCGTCCTCCAGGTACTGCCCAGTTTAGCAGCTCGATGTGAAATGTCGTTGTCGGTGGAGTTTAGGTGTTCAGTCCCACTTTAGAGTTAGCATAATTCTCGAAGGAGCACACGTCTTTCTAAAAATATTCACATAGAAAGACATTTTTGAATCTCCCAGACACCACAACTGCATCGCCAATTAGATTACGCAGTTAAGTCCATTTAACTGCATTGACTTTACAGAATCAGCTTGAATTAGATGGAGCCTGCAGTGTCTGTATACCTCATGAGTGCTTGGGTTTTCGAGTTTTAGACTGTGTGGTTGTAATCTGAAGATGCCCTTAAGCCACCATGACCCCTTCTCACCTCTTGAGAAAAAGACATGTTTATCTCTTTGCTCTGAGCAGTCACTTCATTTTCTGAAACGAAGACTTTTATGAGTGTGAAATGGAAGTCTTTGTTAACCGTGATTCTTGTGTCAGTCTGACCTCGTGATTAAACCTGGAATCTTAACCAGTCACTAGCAACAAGTCGGAAGGAGATGCAACAGATCAAGAGGAGTGATAGTTTATCAGGTTTCAAAGGAAGTAGAAGCGAGAAATCTGACCTTTCTGTTTTATACGTTCTGGTTCAGTCTTTTGTTGAGCAATACAGCTTATCTCTACTTTATGGAACCTGTTATGGTGGTGCATTGCAATAAGAAAGTGCACATTTCGCTTTGTTATAAGGAAAAATGTACATGGGTATGGCTAGTCTTAAAAAAATGCAATGTGTAAATTATATGACAGATCAATTCGAGCTTTTCTGTGTACCCTTGGGCAAGACACTGCTCTACGCTTGAATATATTTGAGTTACTGTGTGATTGGTGTCGGTTGTTCGGTTTTTGAAGGTTTGCAGCTACTTTTCTACCCATCAGCCCCAGAACAAGGCATGAATAAATACTGCAATGTACAGGTATCACACCTATCTAATACTGAATATCTATGAATGTAAAGGTGAATATGTAATGTAACTTTTCTAGTGGAGGGTCAGCCACCTTCATGTCCATAGATGTTATTGCTTCACCTAGAATGTCCCACACTCTGGCATTACAGTTGCCCTTCACTGTAATGCGGTTCACCTTTCGTGGTCTCGCAGTTTTGGTGATTTTTTAATGAAAGTGCATTGTGTTCTGCGTCCTGATTGGCTAAGGGACTGTAGACCATTGTCCATCAGTCTCTCCTGCTGTGTCTCCTGTACAGTTGTCGTAACGACTGACAGAAAGGACCAAAGAGACAGAACTCGGGGAAAGGTTTAATAGTGTTTATTTAAAGATTTAAAACTGCAAAATGACGGTAGATCGATCGGTGGGTTGAGAGCAGAGTGTTTGCCGTGGTCCGGGGGTAGAGCGGGAGTAGCAGATCTGTGACGAGATGAACAGTACCGGTAGAGGAGAGCGGTACAGGAAACCGAAGAGCTGAGCGGATCCAGAGAACGGGGTCAGTGGAAGAGACCAGGGTCAGAGACTGAAGAGCAGAGCTGGTCCAGGGTGCGGGATCACAAAGATACGCAGAAGATCTGGGGCTGAATGTCAGGTCCTGGCTCCTCTTATCCTCCCCAGGTGCAGCTGATTGACAATTAAGTTCAGGTGTGCACGGGAGGGACCAAAATCTCCGCCCAGCTCCAGGCTCAGACACAGAAAGAAAGAGTACAAAAAAGGGCACCAGAAAAGTTACATAACGCATCTTTAAGGCATTATTTCTCTTATTAGAAGACATGAGTGTGGTTGGGAGACGACAGAGGCATCGGCAAAGACATGAGTGTGGTTGGCAGAGGCATCGGCAAAGTGGTGACTAAAATGGAGTTCTAATAGACTTCATGTGCATATTATGCCTGATGAGTCTCTGTTGGGTAACCTGTTCTACTCTTGCATCTAAAATTCATCGGTGTAATTCTGATCTCTTCCTAACCCTTCATAATAGTCTTAACAGAGCTGTAGTTTCTGTATTTACTTTGGAGGCAGGAAGCAGTCTCACGGTGGAATAAGAGTGAACAGGTTACGCTTCCCCTGCGCCACATCCGACCTTCAGCTCATCTCAATTAAACCGTAGCACTTTATTTGCCCACAGATTTGCATAATTTATGAAGTGCCCAGAGGAAGAGCGGCCTCCTCGTTACAAGCCTTATTATTATATTTTATTATTATAGTACATTAGGATGAGGACTGTGGCTCTCGTGTGCTTCGCCTGATAACATGGTTTACATGTAACAAACCCATTGGACACGCTCTTCCTCCATAATGTCCGACGCATCCAGTTCCTTCAGACTCAAGATAAAGACGCACTGACCTTTGTAACGAACTACAATCAACCGTATGTTCATGGTCTTGGCATAGCGATTAGCAATACAAATCAAAATATTAGAAGTCCTGAAAATGTTGCATATATCCAGTGCATTATTGATGTTCCCATATTACACTATTTCTAATCTATGTTATAATGTTGTTTCTTCTTCACAAACAGACCTGGAGTTGTGTTTTGTTTCATTCACATGTTTAACACACAAATCCTGCAACAGAAAATCACTCTGTTCCACATTGTGATGTCATGTGGTGATACAGGAAGTGCTCCACTGTGTTTTTAAACTCCGTACACCTTCACTAGAATCATTTAGATCACATCATTTCAGTCCTGGAATTTCTAATCTCTGCTAAACAAAAGGTAAAATGTAGCTGTTAACTTGAAAACTACCACTTCATGACATCATAAGGTGGAACGGAGCATTTTGAGCTTTGGAGATGTAGACAGACTAATAATGCAGGATTACTCAAACATGTGTGAATGTAACAAGAAACTCCAGGTATGTTTTTGATGAGGTAAGATTGTTCTAACATGGCTCAAAGCTCATAAGAGTTTATTTGCTTAACATAGGACCTTTTAAGGCAGAGGTGCCCAAACTTTTTTATCGATGGCCACATCTCAAAACATATTTGTATGTACCATTTTCCTTCTGTTCTTAAATGTGCGGTGCAATACTGGAGTTTCCCCACTGTGGGACTAATAAAGGTATATCTTATCTTATCTTATTTGAAGCGGAGGGCCACAGACCAGTGATCAATACAGTGCGGTGCTTTAAACACACAGCCCCTGTAAATTAATAAGGCTTGAAAACGCATACATTTTACGTCTGTATCACAATGAATATGATGCTTGAAGATAAAGTGGTAGAAATAGTTTACTTTGCTGTTAAAAGTACTGCTTATGGTCAATTGGGCCAGTTCAGCAGGAGGCCTGAGGGCCAGTAAAAACTGGTTGGAGGGCCACATTTGGCCCCCGGGCCATAGTTTGGACACCCCTGCTTTAAGGTGTTGAGCTCTGTGCCAATTTTAATTTCATTTGGATAGGCCCAGTAATTGTCTAATCAATTGCTATCACTGAGGAAAAGCATATTTGAATAAGATCACAGCTTTTATGTATTTATGACTAACTTGTATACAGTCTAATACAGTTGGCTGTTATTAAGTTTGTACTGAATCATAATCATAACGTCGTTAGTTTGTTTGAGTGACAGCCCAAAATGAGCCTGGCCTGTTGTGCTGAAATAGTGCGAGTCATCAAAATGTAAAGTTGCTTACTGTACACTGAGAAATACTATTAGGAGGTTTGAAAGCAGAGGGGGAGTCTATTTACAGTCAAATTATTGTTCAGACTAATGAAAACATCACAGTTTTGAGTTTAATTTTGTTTTAAGGGGTGGTTTGGAACAGTTGACATGACGACA
Source organism: Periophthalmus modestus (assembly GCA_019594935.1). Classification (NCBI taxonomy): domain Eukaryota; kingdom Metazoa; phylum Chordata; class Actinopteri; order Gobiiformes; family Gobiidae; genus Periophthalmus; species Periophthalmus modestus. The sequence continues at coordinate 7,157,733 of JAIEZT010000068.1, forward strand.
ACTTTGATTTGATTTTTTATCCTCGAATAAAATGTAAAATGTAGAGGAAGCAGATATCCCCAACTTAGACTTCCATATTTAAAAGTATATACGAACACTCTATAGTTATTTGCAACCAAATTCCACCTATTATATAATCAAGTATTTTCTAAAACTCCAAAAACATCCAAGTACCAGCTGAATTCAAACGGATTAAAACTTACGAGTAGACTAGACTAGTTAAAAGGTGCACTGTGTAATTTTTTCTGGTGTTGAATAGGTTTGTCATTATAACAAATTTTCAAGCACGATATATTGCTAAAGAGAAATTTCACGATAAATGATAATGCTAAAACTGTTCTACGCCTCTGACATCAGGCAGGAGAAGCCCAGTGAACCAGTTTTAAAATATAAAGTACCATGAAAAAGGTTGAGCTGCAACAAGTAACTAGCAGAATAACAATAAATTAGCGATAAACATAACTTTATGAACCCTCAACAGCTCAAATCTTAGCGCCTTACAACTAAAATAACTAAAATCTTCCCATTATTGCAAAGAAAAAGTCCCCATGATAAATATTGAGCCCAAAAATATATTATTCTAGCTTTCATGCAGCCCGTATGGCCCACAATAAGAATTCTCCATAAACATGGTATTGTTTTGCCTGAAATGTTCCACAGTATGGCATTAAACTTGTATCCTTTATCTTGCATTTATTCAATTAAAGCTGTAAAAATAAAAAATTTAAAAAAAGACCTGACTCGTCTCTGCAACAAGTTTCATGCCATACTGTGGAACATTTTCAGCAAAACAATAAGATCTCTGTGAAAAAAGTTACATAGTGCATCTTTAAATTGAAGAATCTGTTACTTGTGAGAGTGAATATCAGTTGTATATAAACAAGCTCCCCTGTTTCGCACATAGACTCCTTACACAGCTGGTGTGTCTGAGAAACCTCAGAGAACTTTCAGACAGTTTGAGATTCTGGTCTATTTCAAACCTACAAATGCTTCAAGACAGAAACTGGTTCACCCAAAGGACAAAACCCTGAGCCATAAACAAAGTAATGTAGTTTACCCCATTCAGTGTAGTGAAGAGTGCAGTGAGCGTTACTTTGGAGAAACGAAACAGCTACTCCATAAGATGATGTACCAACGTGAGAGCTCCTCTGGACCCTAGTCTGCTGTACATCTCCATCTCAAAGACACTAACCACTCCTTTGAAGATAGTGAGGTTCAGATCTTAGCCAGAGAAAAGAAATGGTTCGAGAGAGGCGTTAAAGAAGCTATTTTTGTTAGGAAACAGAATCCTTCCTTGAACAGGAATGGGGGCCTGAGACATAATCTATCTCTGATTTATAACTCCATCCTCAGACCCAAAGGAAACAAAGAGAACAATAAAGTGAGCCATTAGCGCCATTAAGGCTGAAACCGGAGAGAATAGCTGTTTATAGTTTTGGTGTAGTTAGTTCCTCCCTTCAGATAGATATAAGGCAGTGTGCACCAGCAATCTGACCAGAACTGAAGAAGCGGTCTGGATGAGCAGCGAAATGTCTTCACTCCTACAACTTTTTGTCTAGTTAACAGATTTAACTTTGGCTTTTACTATGGATCAGACCTGGGTGACTGAGCGTTTACACAGACATCACACAAAGATATGTATATGTATAGATGTATAAAGAAGTGGACTAAGTGAGTGTGACGTCAAGAGCAGCATTCAGCTCCAGTCAAACGAATCTCACCGGGGCCCAGCAGTTTGAGAGGTGAATTTGGGGCAGAGTTCCATATTTGAAATTCTGACCGTAAGTATCATAGGAACCAAAAAGCCTTTCTGGAGTGAAGTTGTTGCAGATTACGCCCCCTCCCGCACCGCTGGTTTAGCAGGGGGTGGGCACTTAGCGCTGCTGTCAATCAAACCTGTGGCTAACACTAGTGGGAACAATCTTGGGGAAAGAAGGCGCCTGATTTGTCTGTTATTACCAAAATGACGAGGTTTACAGCAGCAGTTATAGAGAGAAGGGCGACAATTTTCTTAAAGTGAACTGGAGTTGATGCCCATAATCACTTTGTATTTGGAACATGGCGGCCAGCAGGTTAGTTATGTCCATTTATATATACAGTCTATGGTTTCAAACAGACTTATACTATTCACATGTTCCTTTCGGCCTCACATGTCCGTATCCCTGATTTAATAGGCTGTATACCTGTGCTGTAAACCGAGGGGAGGTGTTTTTGACCCTGCATTACTTTGCGTGTCTCCACTGCTGACTCAGGTCCATCTCCTCTATGTGCCCTCATCATCGGAGCGGCCGTATTTTCACATTTGCTGCGACAGACGCGGGTATGCAAGCCACTATAAACAGCTCTGAGGCATTTAATGAGGCCGCGGCGACCCTGAGGTGAGCCGACGGGCGTGTAGTGAGATGATTGCAGGTTCTATTCCCCGGAGGACTCGGCAGGAGGCGAGTCACGCTGGGCACAGGGAGCAGATGGGAGAAATATATGCTTCAAAGCCACTTCAGTAAATGTTTGTGCACTTTTATTTAAATGTGAGATAGTGATACAGGCTTAATATGGAGGCAAGGTAACATAATGACATACGAGAAAATGTACTTTGTAACCTTTGCCCAAGTTGTAGTAAGTATTTGCAGGAAAAAATAAGGTTGAGATAAGTTAGGTAAACGAAATTTGCCTTCTGCATTTGACCCATCCTTCATTATCAGGTTCAACATTTGTGCATTTAACTTTTAGATATTTTCATACAATATCTCTTGCCCCCCATTTGGATTATGACATCAAATCGACAAGCTGTTTGTGGTTGTAGTGTGAGGTCTGGGGTTCAATTCGCTTGTGCATTGCTCAATCATCACCTGTATAATACGTAAGTGCTAGTCCCAAGCCAGGAGAAATAGAAATGAATAAGCACAGTTGGGTTTAAGGCTTAACAATCTGCATGAGGATGTTGTATTGTATTTTGTATTTTTATTGCCAACTTTATTCTGTACTTAACGCTTACATAAGAAACTTGTTTAGACTTGATAAATGTGCTTCTGGGTCTGTTGAGTTTTCACTGAGCCTCAGCAGATTTAGGTGTTGCTTTACTTTCACACGTACTTAATACAATGGAGCGTTACATTGTGCTGTATATGGGTGAATGCATGGACCGGGTCAATGATATGCATACAGATGTGGGTGTCGAGATCAAGGTGTTTTTATATAAAACTGCTTTTCGAAATGAGCCAACAAAATGCAAACCGCCAACTCAGGCGTGGGCAAACTACGGCTCGATGGCCACACACGGCCCGTTGGGCTTATTAATCCGGCCCACCATGACCAAATTATATTAACATAGGTAAGGGTAAACTTTGTTCAATTTACGTTTCCCAAAAGATGCACTTTAGCTACATCAACCTTGTTTGCGTGTATAACTCTCTTATTCTCTTCACACCCTTCTGCAAAAATGATCTTATCAAAGAAAAGAAAGGTGGATAGTGAGGGCTGAATGTTTAATATGGAGTGGACAACAAAATATTTTTTTCACTGAAAAATATTCACTACTGGCATTCAAATTAGCAAAAGCTAGCAAGCCTTTTTTTAGCGAATGCATCAAGAATTAAGAATGCATTTGGAAAACAATTTGTACAATGAGCCTTGCATATTCATGTTTTGCTACATGTTAAAGGCCAAATCTCTAATATAATATACACATGTATATACTGACCCGGCTCCTCTGTCAAATTTTAGATCCCACTGTGGCCCGTATGTCAAAAAGTTTGCCCACCCCTGCGCTAACTTCTAACTTCAGTTAAATACACGACTTCTTACTTATGTCGTACCCTGGAACATCTCCATGGATACATAGTGCACCTTAATCCGCCTTTCCGTTCCCCTCGCTCACTCCTCTCTCCTCTCTGTTTGACTTGTTGAGTATTCACAGCTCGCTGCAGCTTGGATCGCACTTTCATGTAACCAGATGGTAATTAGACCAAGACTTTTGACATCTTTTGAAAATGTGGAGAAACGCCACCACCCAAATCCTCTGACTCACCCCCTGTATATCTGCACAGTGAAATGCCAGGATAAGTTTAAAGACCGCAGAAGCCTCTTTGTCAGGACGTCCCACGCTCGGATAGGAGAACTTTTTGCTGATGTCCACGGCTCTTTGATCAGACAGAAGCGGGAGAGACGGTGCGAGGACCCCTATAGGCAGCAGGGGTCATGACAGAGGAGAACGGAAGGGAACGGACTCAACGAGGCAGAGCTTAGCCTGAGTCAGCTGAAAACAAGCAGCCAGCTGTCATAGTAATAAGAGTAGAGTAAGGAGAGGGGATGTGTACAAGGGATGGAGATGGACAGGCGGACATCTTGAAGCGCTGTAGATGTCCCTTTGGTCTCATTATTGCCTTTGTCAAATGAAACCTGAAAAGTGCTAATGTAAGCAAAAACAGCCGGGAGATACAATACATTTGACAGTTTGGTGAATTGAGTCCGTCACTGTAAAGCACGGCACTGAGGGACCATGCTGACGTCACACAAATCAATGGACAAAATGGTCACGCAGCACAGCTACAGGTATCTCAAAGTAAGCACAGAGCAGTCGGCGTGTACATGGGATGGGGAGAAAGCTGTTGTTGGTGTCTTTATTACAGGAGAATAAAGATTTCTCAGATTACTACAGTTAATATTGCACGAATTGAGTGTTTGACCCTATAGAGCCACCGCAGGCTGTTGCTGTGGAATGCATTTCAACTGTTGCACCAAAAAAACGGCACTAGAAGTTTAAAGCAGTTTCTTATCGGTCAGTTTCACCACTTAACGTGTTTCTTTCTTCTTAAATTTTCAAACTGCTTCCCAAGTGTACTGTGAACCTTTCAAAATGAGAGAAAATGCTCGAGGAAATGCTTCTTAATAAGGACACCAATCTGAACCCAGTGACACACTCACATACACCATTGAGAGAGTGAAGGATCTACAGTGTGCCCACAGGCAGGCAGCAGGATTCAGAGGTCGAGGAGGCAGAGGAAGGAGGCATCAGAACAGCGAAGAGTGGTTCAAGCTCCACAGGTCAACACCAGACGCCTGACAGGAGGAGAGCGCGCTGCCTCGGGATATCAGCTAATGAGCAGGGGATATGGTGGTGTCCAACAACAAAAGCACAGACAAGATGGTTTCTGGCAAATGATGGTCAGAAAAAATGGAAGAGAATTAAAAATGAAACGATGATAACATGACAAATGTGTGACTTTGAAGAAATAGTGGGTCTCTGATTAGCGTCCTGCAGCCAAGGCATCACAGTCGGCCTCTGGGGGGAGCCAGGTGAACTCTGGAAACACGACAGAAAAACCCTGTTTTTACTGTGGTGAGGAGATGGGTCCCTTGAAGTTTCATCTGGAAGGTCTTCTGCCACATTTGGTGTAAAAAGTTTGTAGGTCCATAGCTAGCACCTTGCATGGTCCACAATCCAACAGTCTTTATCCTCAAGGAGCACTACTTAGACTGTTAATATCCCAATATCCAGATGGACTTGGTGAATATTGTCCATGTGGGGAGACACTAAGGGAATTGAGAGGCAGAATGAAAGTTGTCAGATACACTGCCTGGTCAAAAAAAATCAGGGAAGAACAAATCCACTGATGAAATAACCTGGTCATTCAGTATATTCAGGTCGTCAGTCTGACCTCATTCTTTGAGCACAGGCTGTTGCTGAACCTAGACCTGAACAACTGGAGGAGGCTTGTACCTGTTTGCTTAGATAAATCCAGGGGGCAGTGTATAGTCCTCTTTTAGACTTGGTTCAGTCCTGGTTTGGAGTTTTATCATCCTTACTTTCTTCCTAATTGGTGATGACCTGGGTTAGCCCTCTTTAAACACTGCTCCAAGAAGCACATTTTGTCCAAGTTGGCGTGTATGATATAAAAGTTGCTGATGGAGAGATATAAAGCCCAGAACAGAAGTTTGTAAGTATTTGGTTTAAAGCAGTGTTTTGTGGACTGCATCATTGACTCTCTCTCTGAATGCACATGTAGAGTTTTGTTTTGGAGACAGAGACTTGCATTAGATGTTGTTATGCTACAGAACAAAACAATCGGTCAATTTACACTTTCTCTTCTCAGAGCAACAAACAGCGTGATATCATATGAGTTTCAATCGTTTTAGCTTTGTGTCAGAATTGACTTCCGCTTTTTTGTTCTATTATGGCTGTATACTGTGCATTTGTGCTGTGCTGAGCTGGACAGAAAGAGTGACTGATTTGGTCAAACGCTATCAGAAAAATCAGAAAAATTGTTATACTCATTGTCAGTCAGCCATTTCACAAACTGTGGATAAGCTTTGGTGATATGGTGAAACATAAAACAGTGAATAATAATGGTGTTATATAGACTATGACAAAAGGCATGTATAAAATGAGCTGTGTGTACTACACTTTTACACATTTATACCACAGCACACAGATGGAGCACCACTGACTTGGAATAAATCAACTTCACCCCATCTGCGCATAATGGGGGTATATTTGTCTGTGCATACAACTGAAATATTCCCCAAAGGCTAATAATATCGTCATTTGAGATTTATTTAGCCAGATCAGGGTTAAAACTGCACTATGAAACTCATCATCATGTTTTTGCTTTGCCTTTAATGTTCCACTATATGTAATTAAGCGTATGGTTAATGTTTTTATGTAGCACTTTTCCACCTTCAAGGCACTCAAGCAAGGAACCATTCACACATTCATACACCAGTGTACGCACACACTGGGGGCGAGGGGGGTCTGGCCCAAGGATACAATGACAGCATTCATCTGTGGGAGCTGGAATCGCACCGTCAACCTGTGAGTCAGTAGATCTCTCTGCTCAACCAATGATGTTTATGTCGAAAGCAGGATTTGAACCGCTTGAGAACAACTGAACAACTGAGCTACTGTACCTTTAAAAAATCTTACTATCAGCAGGATCACCTCTCCACAGATCAGGTTTGTAACTTGGTTTAGTGGCGTGATCCATTTGTCTGCAATGAGATATATACTGTATTTTCCGGACTATAAGTCGCACTTTTGTCATAGTTTGGCGGAGGATGCGACTTATACTCAGATGCAACTTACATGTGAAATTATTAAAATATATAATTTGACATCTTTGTTATTGTTACACTGACAACTGCACGAGGGCGCTCTAGACTCGTGTACCAGTATCTACTACTCCTGTACCACTGAAAATTTTAGATTTCAACATTACGGTAATTCAAAAGACTTTGAGAAAGAATGTGACTTATAGCCCAGTGCGACTTATATATGTTTTTTTCTTCATTATTATGCATTTTTTGGCTGGTGCGTCTTATACTCCGGACTGACATATAGTCCGGAAAATATGGTTTAATTTCATAATATGGAACATTATAGGCAAAGAAATAACAGCAAGTGGCAGACTTTCCACAGTATAAGTTACGTAATACACTTTTTAAATAATTTTAATAAACCTCATAATAATAAACCCCATTCACATAAACATATCTGTACTAGTTTGAGCAACAAAAATAACGTGAAATATTTCCTCATATCATTTTGGTCAAGTAGAAGTCACTTTTCTTGACTCCCATTTTTGATGTTCACGAAAAGTATTCCCTCGCCTGCAGTTATGTGAGTTAACTCCACTACAGTCATTCATGTTATTTATCACCTTGGAAATGAAAGTCTGTATATTTTCAGTGTCAAGAACTTGCTTTCGCCCCCGGACCGTCCTCGCTTCCCTCCCCTACCCTCGATGTCTCTAAACACCAGCCGACGGAGTATAGAAACACCATCAAATCGCCTTCAAATCGTAGAGGCCAGAGACTTTTGCGGTGCTTGGGTGAAAGTGGTCCCAAATGAGGAATGGCAGTGATATTCCGCACAGGTTTTGGGGCTGTGTTTTCCGGGAGGTTTCATAAATCAGCTGAAGGTTCCCGGGTGATGGGGAGTGCGGAGGGGCAGAGGATTTGTCATTCCCAGATAAAGGCAGGGTCCTGGTGAGCGCTCTCTATCGCCTCACGCTGGATTTACGGGACAGGAGTCATTGTGCAGCCGCCGCAGTCACATGACACACAGAGGAACACAAAGAGATGTACGACTGAGGGCGTGAGGGCTCCTGTCACGTTATGAATTACTGGTTTTCAGCTGACGTTGCGGTATTCTATTATGATGGACAATAACCTTTAATACAGGGACGGCTAAAATGGATATTGTTAAGATATATTTTAATGTCTCCGTGTGGGAAATTTGTCTTCTGCATTTGACCCATCCTTCAGTACCACCGGGGCACCTCCTCCAGGGCAGTGTTGTTCTTGCTGGTCTTGGTCAGCACTACCTTAACTGAAAGATTTGACATAAGGTGCATATTTTGGTCCGATGGGGGAAACAGAGTGCCCAGAGGAAACCCACCCAGACACGGAAAGTATGGTGTCATTTGGCTATCTTTAGTTAAGAGCGTGTAGACAGAAATCGAGAGGGTGTAGGCAGAAATCGAGAGCAAGTAGACAGAAATTGATGGTGCGTAAACAGAAATCGAGAGCGTATAGACAGAAATCGAGAGAGAGTAGACAGAAATCGAGGGTGCATAGACAGAAATCGAGAGCATGTAGACAGAAATCGAGGCCATGTACATAGAAATTGAGAGCAAGTAGATGTAAATTGAGGGCGTGTACACAGAAATCGAGGGCGCGATAACTAAAAGTGAGTGGTGAAAATGTGAAAGCGAGCGCGCATGTGGCTGTCAGCGCTGGTGTCTCAAGAAAGCAAATGGATAACCAGAACATCCCCTGTCCTTAGACCCTCTTTCTCGGCAAGGAAAAACTAAAAAAAAAAAAAAATAATAACAGTGGGGAAAAAGAGAAACCTCGAGAAGAACCACAGTGAAGGAGAGATCCACTCTCAACCTAATCTGTGATCGTCTGTTCAAGTCTTGTTTTCATGATGTATTTCTGTTGAAGAAACAAAGAGAGCGGGCACAGGCAGAAAGAGAGAGGGTGCTGGAGGGTAAACACCCCACTCGCTTTCACAATGTCACCGCTCACTTTTAGTTACCGCGCCCTCGATTTCTGTCTACACACTCAACTTAAAGATAGCCAAATGACGCCATGGAGGAGAACATGCAAACTCTACACAGAAAGACTTCACACAGAGCATCCACTGTGACAAAATGAATATTGTTAAAATGCCTGTATATATAATTGTTGTCCTGTCACTAATAGAAATCATCAGGTTTAACGTATGTGGATTTTCCTTTTATGAAAATATTATGTAATCAGTACGAAAATCTGTCTCTTGCCCCACATCACATTCTATAATCTAAAAATATATTACATTTTAATTTTATTTTCTTAACGCTATGGGAGCCATACAAAGCAATTATTTAATGCCCGAAGAGAAACTGCAAGGTAGAATTATGAAAAGCTAATTTGTTTTGTATTAATCCATTTGTCAATCAGGCTTGTCTCCTCAGTGAGCTAAATTACTGCCACCTCTAAACAGTGTAATGATGTAATTACAGCCGTTACCCCGACAGCGCTAACTTGTGCTAATGCTATTACTGGCCCTCATAAGCCTCATGCCCCAGTATGTTTAGCATTAGTCTTGTATTCACATGCTAATGTCCAATTAGAAATGAATTTCCTCCTGATGACTGCCCAGGGCAAATGAGCCTGAATGAGGGCTGCTCCTTTAGTGTCGATACAAAGTGGAATATCCAACTGGGTATCCTGATTAGTTAGTTGTCCCCAAGTAGCAGGTACAGCACAAAAGCAAGTTCAAATTTAAATGTTATCCTTTAAAAGTGGCGACATGAAAACCCCAGTGTAACAAATCAAAGAAGGTCAGTGGAAAGACAAGCCTGCTCTCAGTAAACGCCTGCTGTTCATTGTCCTTAAATATTTAAGTCACGGTTTGGATAACACATATATGATCAATAATAACTGCTGTGTTCGTTCAGGACTTTTTGTACATACTCCTTTGAGCTTTGTGTACTTTGAAGCACCTCTCTCAAAAGACTGTCATCTGTTGCTTCTTCGTTGGTCAAAAAGTAAATCAATACGTTACAGCCAGCCTCAGGTCAATACAACAATCAACTTTTGGCAACAAAAGATGGATGTTGTGTCCAATCCTCGAGAGACGTGTTCTCAGAATACTCGGCTGTGATATGCACCGAACGCAGACACAGCACAGTGACTTCACAAACTTATTTATGGCGGGCAAATCCGAGTTAGATTCCAGGCCTAATCATGCACATTAGAAGGTAGTAAAGTGGTAGTAAAAAAATAACAATATTAAAGCAACGTCTGCGTTTTTCAGTGCAATAAAAACATCCAAAATGAGAAATCATGTTTATATTGTAGTCTATATTTTGGCTAAGAAGTTACATGGTGCGGCTTTAACGATGATGGTAAAACTGTCAGCGGGGTAAGTTTAAGTTCTCATTTCACTGACTTAATGCTTTTCTAGGGCTGGGCGATATGGCAATAAAAATCGAATGTGAAATGGTAAATGGTCACACTTTTATATAGCGCTTTTGTCTTGCCCAAGGACGCACCGACAGCGTTCATTTGTGGGAGTTGGAATCGCACTGCCAACCTTCAGATCAGTGGACAAAACAAACACTTCCCTCCATCCACTCCTCCTATTGGTCAGCTTCTATCATGCTCCAGTTGATTGACAGGTGGATATAACCAATCACAGTCGAGCGTAAACTTTCAGAATCAGACATCGCTTTAGTTACCAAAACATTGTGAAATCGAAATCACGATCAGGCCCCTAGAAAACCATTTTATCCATTTTTCGGCATACTGCACACCCCTATGCTACTCTTTTGCTAGGACTTGACTACAAATTTGCACTGCTTCCCCACCTCTTATTCCACCGTGGCCCATCAGACGCACACAGCCGCAGTCCTATATAAGAGAAGCTTGTATGTGTCTATTGTTGCTTGAGAGTCGGTCCCAGGAGGAGGTGCGGAGAGCAGGTGAGGCAGGTTGAAGGACACAGGGCAAGCTGCAGACTCCACTACAACACTTCATCACAGCCACGCTCTCCCAAAGGCTCTCCCATCACACGCTGACAATGGGAGCAGAGATCTGGAGGTCAGGCTTCTACCGTTCGCTCTGCAAAGTCCGACTGTGCATGGGCCCGCTGAAAAGGAACAGCTGCCCCGAGCTCCGGGTCGATCAAAAACACCGGGATTAACAAGGATGCACACTTACTGCCACTACTGAACAGTGTTAGGTGTGTTTCGTTAAGGCTTTAAGGCTTTGGGAGAGAGATTATGGGTTTTCAGAGAGATGAGCAATTGAAAAGTACATACAAATGCAAAAATACATCTTTCGAATGGGGGGAAATCCTCAAAATATCCTTCAAAATGGTCATGTGACTAAAAAGACACAGATATACTTGCTTACTCAGTGTAAAAGTTAATGGTGTGACAGTAGTTCAGTTGGTCGAGTGGTTGTCCAATGATCAGAAGGTTGGTTTTGCAAATCCCGCTCTCGACATAAACATCAGTGGTAGAGCAGTGAGATCCACTGACCCACAGGTTGGCGGTGTGATTCCAGTGCCCACAGATGAATGCCGTTGTTGTGTCCTTGGGTGAGACACTTAACCCACGTTGCCCCCACGTCGGTGACTAAATATGAATGTACGAGTGAATGAGTGAGTGGTTCCTTGATGTAAAGTGCTTTGAGAGCCTCAGAGTGTGTATGTCGATGACCAGGAACAGAGAGAACAATTTTGACTGTTACCACCAATTTAAATTTAAAAAAATGGGAGAAATCCTCAAAATATCCTTCAAAACGGTCATGTAAATGTTAATGGTAGAATGAAGCTCACTGCAGGCTGCGTAATGATGCTGAACACAAGGCACAACCAGGAACCTGTGTTGAATTCACCCACATTCAAGGACAACACTGAAAGACATATAATTTTTTTTTTTTTTTTTTACTTATTATCTATGAAACACATTTTTTTATTCATCCCAAAATGTCACTGCAGCCAAATCCTACATGCAACACAATTTTGTAATTTGTGAGGGTAAAAGTAGTTGTTTGTGTGTAGACTCTACACACCTGACTGGGCGACAGGTCGTCGGAGAAGAGGCACTTGATTCAGAAATGTTAAGAAAATTCCTGCACACTTTCTCACTCTTGGTTCACTTTTATTCACGCAACGTTTCGATCTCTCTGACCTTCCTCAGGTAAGAGAACAGGGACTGCCCCCTTCGGTGTAATCAGCCAATCACCACTGTGAAAAAATTGTATACATTAGATTGTTGCAGGTACATTAGACCCCAATGTACCTGCAACATTGTGCATAATTGACTCTACAGCAGTGTTTTGTGAGTTAATACGCATGGACAATGATTAGAAAAATATAAGGATTATTATCGCATTAAAAAGGTAACAACAGTTGTATACCATAAATCTACTTTTTTTTAGCAAATGTGCACTTTAACATCATAGCATTATATTAAACAGTAATTTGTCATTTAATCCTTTTGGGCTTGAGTTTGTAAGGTAAAAATCCAATAGGCTTTGTGTTTTTTTAGCACATGGTCGTGGTCGCTCCCCATCGGTGGAGCAGGTGCCCGTTCGATCCCACAGAAACGAAGTGAAGACGTCATGTTTCACGTCATGTTTAAGCTGAAAATAAACAGCAACAGGAGAGTCCTGGCCTTGGCGTCTTATTGAGCTTTTTTTTTAGGGTAAAAGTAAAAATGAGAATTCACACAGCAACAGTGTATCAAATGCAAGACAAAAAAGATAAACATGCAGAACATACTCAAAAACCTTTATAACATGCTCTAAACTCTCAAGTGTGGCTCCATGATATCTTAGAGCAGCATGAGTCAGTCTGATGCAGCGTCTCTATGTCCCCTGTCTCTCTGTTTACTGAACACTGTCACCTTCAATATCCCCTGCGCCACATTACCACAGCGGAGAGGTCTCGGGGGCGCTGACATCATGACCTTCAACATCCAATCAAAACTCCCCAGGGGATCACATGTTTACCTTTTGACCACACGGGCTGTTATTGACATTTCTTTGCAGATACATACATCAGCTGTGTCCACTCCTGGCTAACACGCTAACGGTCATGTAGAGCTAGCTGTTGCTATTTCCTCCTGTCAATCACTATGGGACCAGAGGTAGCACAACTAGCAATCACCTGTCGCAGCACGGCCCCTGGCCCCTGTGCGCTGTGCTCGCAGGCAGACGCTGATGGATGGGTTTATTGCATCATATAATTGAATGACTCCAGTATAGTTTTTTACCATGTCTATAATGGGCAGTTTGAGGAGCTCTATTAATACACTGAATGAAAGTCACCTTTACTGGCAGCCTTTATTTATTATTTCAGTGTTTATTTTTGTATTAAAATAACATATATTGCATCAGTAAATGTCATAGTAAAATATAGTTATTTTGCACATTTGGGAGCAATGAAAAAGTAGATCTGTTTTTATGGAAGTTTAACCGTGTTGTTTTTTCTTCTAAAACCTTTTGAATTGAATTAGTTTCTGTTGAAGCGCTCAAGCAAACTTTGATCATAGCCACGGTTGATCCCGCAGTGTGAATGTGTGCTGTCTTAACCGTCCTCATATTACCAACACGCCACATCCAAAAATATATAAGTACAGTGGTTAGCTATGTCCATTTATATATACAGTCTATGATTATTTTCCACCCTTTTTATCACGATAAATGATTCTAGTGTTCACTGTCCCAGCCCTGTTCTGTCGCGGTGTTTTGAGGAGCTGTTGACTGGAGTAAAAGCGTTTTCCACTCACATGTAATTTCCTGTTGTCACAAAGTACCTACGAAGATACATTTCCTCACAGTAAATGAAGTGTTGTGTCAGGTTGTGAAATCGGTCAGGTGGTGTGAAATCGTATGGGAGGGAACAATAATTGCAGAAAGATATTTGGCACTTCTTTAGCTTTGCCTTTTGTCTGACAACTCCAGATTAGTTGATTACAGAAGTCAGAAGACACAGTTTTTATCATTTTTTTTCTCCATTATTGATATTTTGGAGCATCTTTTTAGCTATATAGTTGTTCGAATTCAGGAGAAATTTGGAGGAAAATGTCATGGGTTTAACTCTTCAATTGTGAAATTACATGCAGGTGTTAAAATGTGTAGATTAAGATGTCTGTGTAATCCCTCAGTCCTCCAGGTTTGGACTATAGCAGCCAATAGGAATGCGGCTCTTTGCCTCTTATCATATTTTCTATATACTGTGGCTCTTTGCATCTTTTCAAGTTCACTTTTTTTTTTTTCCTCTCTTAAAACACATTCAAATCAGAGCTCATTACAAACAAATATTGAATAATATTTAAAACTAATTTGGCAGATTGCTTTTTTTTTTTTTTTTACGCTGCGTCTGACACGTGACCTCATCGTCTGCGCGGGTCTAATGGCGGGAAAATAAGTAAACGTTTCATGCACGCGCGACTGTTACTATCGGCGTCAAAATGTCAAAATGCAAAGCTACACGAAAATATGAAGATGAACATGAGACATTTCTGGAAGAATGGGAAGATGCTTACTTCTTTATTGAACGGAATGGCAAATCTGTTTGTTTAATCTGCAATGCCACGATATCACATTTCAAGGCTTCAAATCTTCAGCGTCATTTTAACTCCCTCCAGGCTCATGTGGACAAGGACTAACCCCAAACATCCTGAACTACACAAGCACAAACTGAGCACCTTGAAACGCAGGTAAAAAACTGTCTCAAATGTTTGCAGTTGAACAAGTCTGGACAAACTGACACTGGCATCATGTAAAGTGTCGCGTGTGTGCCCGTGCTAAAAAAAAACCAAAAAACATACGGAGAAGGAGTTTTTAACAGTGTTTTGTGGATGTAACTGAAACCTTGGCTCCAAATGATTAAAAAAACCTCAAAAGAGTCTGCGTTTTCTACCTTGAAACACGTGAAGTCAAAGCATCGGTCCATTCTGCCTGACGCTCACGTGAAGGAGCTGCTCCAAGTGAAACAGCTGAACAGACCTGATGTGCAGAGGATTTTTGAAAATGAGACATGCCAAAAATCCCACTGAGATTATCATCCCACCACTCCAGCAAGGTAAGAAAATATGTGACGTAGTTTGGGAATAACGCCTGATTTATGCTTGTGTTTTAATACATTATATACACTATATGTATTTTAATATTCCATTAATTTACATTCTGAAGGCCCTATCTCTGTTTCTGAAGAGTGTTCTGTGTGTGTGTGTGTGTGTGTGTGTGTGTGTGTGTCAGAGTGTGAGGGTGTGTCAGAGAGACACAGAGAAGAAGATACAGAGCAAATATGTGTGTGTTTTCGTGTGTCTGTGTGTGTGTATGTGTGTGTATGTGTGTGTGTGTGTGTGTGTGTGAGTGTGTATGTATGTGTTTGGATGTGTCTGTGTGTGTGTGTGTGTTTGGATGTGTGTGTGTGTGTGTGTGTGTGTGTGTGTGTGTGTGTGTGTATGTATATATGTGTGTGTGCGTGTATGTTTGTATGTATGTA
Organism: Periophthalmus modestus; assembly: GCA_019594935.1. Classification (NCBI taxonomy): domain Eukaryota; kingdom Metazoa; phylum Chordata; class Actinopteri; order Gobiiformes; family Gobiidae; genus Periophthalmus; species Periophthalmus modestus. Next base: position 7,173,241 of record JAIEZT010000068.1, read on the forward strand.
TGTATGTATGTGTGTGTGTATGTGGGGGGGTATCTGACCTCTGGGGTAGGTGCTGTGTTAACTCTGGCTAAGCTGCGTTTGTGTTGAGGCTGGACACTTGAAATGAATATAAGTACAGTACTTGCTGTTGCTCTGTAAGGAGAGGAGTGTGTTATGGGAAATAATATGGTTGTAATTGCGTGTGTGTCTGTCTGTCTTGGCAGGTCTTTGCGTAGTGTGGCTCTTTGACTCTCACAGTTGAAAATTTTGGCTCTTTGTGTCTAACTTGTTCGCCACCTTTGGTCTATAGTAAAAGAAAAATTCTAATTTGTCAACTGGACTAAAAGTTATTGAGTGAAGATGTTTCGCTGCTCATCCAAGCTGCTTCTTCAGTTCTGGTCAGATTACTGCTGGACACTGTCTTATATTTATCTGAAGGGAGGAGCTAACGACACTGAGACTCACCTGTTTCTTCTGTTTGTCGCTCGTTTATTGAACTGCATTAAGTGTGAACTGTGCCTGAGTTATATTTTGCATAATCGTTCAGGCTCCTAATGAGCGCTCTCACACTTATTGACATACTAACTAACATTATTGTTTAACTGATCAGCAAAACTCAATATCTTTTAGTCCAGCTGACAGATTAGAATTTACTTTTACTGTGAAGATTAAAGCAAACTGAAATGTGATGTGTGCACTAATGCTTTTTTGATTAGGAAAAATGAAATGAAAGAGCAAACAAAACAAGAAGTTTCTTTAATCCAAGCTGCTACAGTTCTGTCAGTTGCATTGGCACTTGTCCTTCACTTTTAAAACTGTGACTGTTAACAAAACTGCGTCGGAGGAGATCGACTATTTTATGTAGCGTCCTCAGACTTAATAGAAAAAAATACAGAACATTGTGCTTGTGTCTGCTCTACAGCAATCTATGACACTTGTGGATCGTTATGTTATAATTTGCACATTTTAAACTGCAGTATTCATGTAAAACGACTTAATAAAAGAAACAAGTCCGCTCACTTCTGCTTTAGAAAACTGCAAAGCCCCATGGAAGCTGAAATCACCATAAACATCAACACAACAGAGAGTCGGCACCTCCGACGGATGGCTGCAGATCAAGCAGATTTTTTTTTTCATTTGTACCAAAATGACTACGCAGCACTGCTGAATCCTGTGTATATCACTGATTAAGAAGATAAAATTGGAGAACGAAGTAACCACAGAGCAGGCAATACGGTGGCAATATGGCGTCATGAAATTAAATGATTAGAGATCAGTCAAACATGTACAAATCTCTCCAAAAACGACTGCGGATGAGTAACTGGTGAGAGAAACAACTATAACATGCTCTAAAAAGTAGATTTTGCAGAATAGGTCGGCTTTAAAAGTCTGAAATACAGCTTTTTGTAGACATGAACATGACATTGTGCTTGGATATTTGTAGGGCTGACAAAGCAGAACAACTTAAAGAGACGTTTCAGTAGAGAATGAGGGTGTATGTAGCGAGCTCTAGGGGATTTCTGTTGATGCAGTTTCAATTGGAGCAGTCCACATCAGGAGGTCAAGCCTGTGCTGACCTTTAGAGCAAACACGTCTGACAGCACGAGATGGGCTCAGATGGAGTGTTCAGCCACTGTCTGTAAGAGGGAGGGAACGAGACGGGGACGGCCAGGGTTTCTCTGTGTATCCCCGCAAAAAAAAGAAGTAAATCTTAGTTAGTGTTGAAGTACCTCTTTAAGAATGCACTTTTAGAGTAAAATGTAAAAGTATTTCACACAAGTTTTGTTAATTTGTGTTAAATGTAGTGATACTGATAAAAAAAACTATACATATTTTGTTCAACAGTAACAATACAAATCGATTTCTTAATTTTTCTTATTAATTTTATGTATATATTTCTGTTTGCTCAAAGCCGAAGCTTGAACTCAAAGACTCAGGAAAATAAATAAAAATAAGCTCTCAAATCACATGAAAAGTACATTTTTGGAGCAGGACTTTATTTTTAAGTCCAGATCAAAAATGTAGTGAAGTAAAAGTAAAACATATCCACTCTAAAATGTGCTTCAAAAATTCAACTTAAGTGCAGTACTTCACTACTTTTACATCGTTACCTCCCATCATTTTGGTATTAAAAAGCTGCACTGTGTACGTTTTCTGGTGGATGCCCTGGTTACTGGTTGTTCCGCAGTATGGCATTAAATCTCTCCATGCAGACAGCGACACCACTGGGCCAAGGTACTGGTCGGATCTGTGGAAAGGCACACTAAGAATGCCCGATAAGAGTAAATGCAAGATACATAAATTTTATGAAATACCGTGGAACATCTCCATAGAGACAGGCAAATGAATCCCACATCGCAAAATTTCCATAGTGCATCTTTAACTAATGTGTTCATTTAGCTGCAGTGACAGCCCCTCAGCTCACTTCTCTCTGACGCAGGTGTGAGTGCGGCGCAGCTCCAACCCAGAGCTTCTACATTACACTCGATCTGGTCCAAATTGGCTGTTTGTGGAGCCCCTGCCATTTTGTGCTTGCACCTGTCACAGTGCAAGTGCGTCTCCTGTCTCTGTTTACAGCCATTACCTGGATTCATTTAGTTGTTAGAGCGTCAGTAGTAAACAAGCCTGTCTCTGTTACTTTTGGATTTTCCAGTTGCATTGTTACCGCACCAAATCTTCAATGGGACTGGGATCAGGGTGACGTCACGTTTAAATGCTCCAGAGACACAAATGGAAAGAATAAAGAGTATCAACCTAATCAGTGAACTGCCCCATTTTCCACATTTGTCTGGTATTAGCGCTCTTGCCACATGTGTAATGTTTCTGGGTTGCCTTTTTTAATTTGCCCGTTCTTCCCATAGATTGTATATATAAATGGACATAGCTAACCTGCTAGCCACGTTCCAAACAGGAAGTGATCATGGCCGCTTTTCCAGCTCCATTAACTCTGGCTCCAATTCACTTCGCATTGGAAAACTGCCCCTCTTTCCATAACTGCTGCTGTCAATTTGGTCTTTTTTCTGTCATTTTCTGCCATTTTGCTCTTGAAATGTTCATACAGGGTGGCCCAAAAGTTACTGACAGTTGAAAAAAATCCATAACGCTCTTGTTTCTAAATATTTTAATTTTATATTTTCAGAGCATTTAGAACTACCCTTCCGACATTAATATGAGCAAATACAGCACCGAGGAACGAACTCTCACGAACGAACTTCCCCTAGTTTAAGTAGTGACAACTTCAAGTGTAAGTGAACAATTATAAACCGTTTATATTGCCAAAAATCTCAGAAGGTTCAGTTTACCTACTGCTAAAATGTGGTGAGTATAACTTAAGAATTCAGGAGCTACTGAAGATTTAAAAGTGACAGTGACTTTTGGGCCACACTGTATTAACCTGCTCTACATGATCCTGGTACTTTTAATTGGCTATTGTGTCCGTAAATAAAGATATGAACATTAATAAGAGACAAATCAGCTGCCTTCTTTTCCTGATCTTCAACAGATTTGGTCTAGATTGGCTCTTTGGCTGCTGTGATACTCGCGGTCAGAATTCAGAACGTCTGATTCACCCATAGTCCACTTCTTTACACAAGCTATGGTTCTTTCCATGTCAAATTCATGAAAAAACAAGGATAGAATAAGGCCAGCGTTTTTGCTCATTAACTTCTCGATAGCATTCTCGCGACTATCAAAGACATTCTGTCAGATGATGTAATACAATCCAATAGTTGTTAAGCAGACTCCTCTTGTCAGATTTCCAATTACAAATAACTTTTTAATTTCACAGGCCCACGTTCTGATTGGACTTTTAAATCTTTAGTTAACTGAAGTTGTCAAACTGTCATCCTTATATTTGATCGTGGTGAAGAGCTGTGGTGCAAAAGTGTAAAACAACTGTACCCAGGCCAGACTTGTACGTTTGAGTTTAATTGGTGTTTTGTCACTTGTCATTCCTAATAGGCGAAGTCCGACAGCGGGGGTTGAATAAGGTTATCCGTCTACAGTGTTAATCAGAGCTGGATGGACAAAGTGTACATTGAAGTTATTATGAAAACACTTGAAGCGCAGGAAGAACACACAAGTGCCACATTAGTCCAAGTGGTGCCACCGAAGAACTTGTGTATATACCTTTGAATATAGTTGAGTGAGTTAAGTCCAGATAAAGTCATTTGAGGTGATGAAGATGACCAAAGATGACCCCACATAAACGTCTTGCTTCTGTATGGAAAGTTTTGTTTTTTAGTATCCTTGAACCTTCCTAGAGCACTTATAAAAATGTATTTTTTTGTTGTAGTTGTTGTATCCAATTTTACAGCACATGTGAAACCCAAATTTTCAAACTGGCATCCATCCATTTGCTTATCTGGGGCGAGGGGCAGCAGTCTAAGCAGGGACTCCCAGACCTCCCTCACCCCAGACACGTCCTCCAGCTTCTCCAGTGGGACCCCAAGGCGTTCCCAGGCCAGCCGAGAGACATAGTCCCTCCAGCGTGTCCTGGGTCCTCCCTGGGGCCTCCTACCAGTGGGACATGCCCGAAACACCTCCCTAGAGAGCCACCCAGGAGGTATCCGGAACAGATGCCCGAGTCACCTCAGTTGGCTTCTCTCAACGCGGAGGAGCAGCGGCTCTACTCCGAGCTCCTCCCGTATGACCAAGCTCCTCACCCTATCTCTAAGGGAGCGCCCAGTCACCCGGCGGAGGAAACCCATTTCGGCCGGTTGCATCTACGATCTTGTCCTTTCAGTCATTACCCAGAGCTCATGACCACAGGTGAGGGTAGGAACGAAGACCAAACTAGCATTTAAAGGGTTAAAGTTGTATTATTTGTTTTTAAAGTCATTTTAGGGTCTTAAGATTTAGCTGAACAAGTATGAAAAATGTGAATATATAGTTTTTATGGCTGTTTTTGTGAGTGGGCATGTCTAGATGTGATAGTTATTAAAGGGAAGCCCGAGGGTTAACTTAGCTGTGCCCCGGGATAGAAAGACCCATCCATGCTCTGCGCTGGAGGCAAGTGGCAAAAGTGCAACAACATGAGGAGGGCTCAATAAAGCAGCTGGACTCGAGCAGCATGAGGCCAGGTGTCCTAACTAAAGTTTTCGACTCGAGTATGAGGCTGCTGCTCACAGACTGGGGCTGGCTCCTCAAAGCAACAATATTCTTAGTTCAGCTCATTTTAACCAAGGCTAAATAAACTATTCTTCACTGTGACAAGGCAAGGAAAGTTTATTTGTATAGCACAATTCACGCACAAAGTAATTCAAAGTGCTTTACAGAAAAAGAAAGACATTAAAATCACAATACAACAAGAAGAAGAGAAAAGTGCAGAATAAAAACCTTTCAGTCATATGCACAGCTGAACAGAACCGTTTTGAGCCTGGATTTAATCATTGTCAAAGTCGAGGTCTGTCTCACATCTTCATGAAGACTGTTCCAGGTTTTAGCTGCATAAAACTGAAACACTGATTCTCCATGTTTAGTCCTGACTCTGGCACCAGCAGGAGGCCGGTCCCTGAAGTCCTCAGAGTGTGAGATGGTTCATATGGTCTAACATGTGGGAGATGTTCTTTGGTGCTGGTCCATGGAGAGACTTGTTCACAAGCAGAGCTGCTTTAAAGTCTATTCTCTGAGCCACAGGAGCCAGAGACCTGAGCACAGGACGCATGTGTGAAGTACTTCCTGGTTCAGGTCAGGACCCGAGCAGCAGTGTTCTGGATGTACTGCAGCTTTTAATGCTTGTTTGGAGAGGCCCGTCTAACCTACTGGAGATGAATGCATGGATAAGTCTGGCTTTGACAGTTTACCTTTGATTTTTGTAGTGTTTTCCAATGGTAAAAAGCTGCAGATGTTATTGATTTGATGTGGCTGTTAAAGTTCAAGTCTGAGTCCATTATTAACCCTGGGTTTCTTGCATGATTTGAAGGTTTTAGAGAGAGAGACTGGAGGTGACTGCTGACACTCTCTCTATGCTTCTGTGGGCCAAAGATGATACTTGAGTCTTGTCTGAGTTTAGCTGGAGAAGGTTGTTTTGTATCCACACACTGATCTGTTGGATGCCGTGGCAGGACAGTGTCACTTTTTTTCTTTTCCACAATGATTGTATTTCTTATATGAAATGTATCAAATGTACCATCTGCTTTTCTTCTGGTGCCAACACATTAACACTGGATCAGGTTGCATTCAGTGGGGATTATAGTTAACTCCAAACGTTAATATGACAATTATGAATATGATTTTAATTTAGTGCGTCTCTGTGGCCCACTTACGCTGACAGTTAAGAAGTTTATTTGCAAAGGCGCACTAGCGTAATAGCATGTATCTTCCACTCATTACGAGCGTGACAGGTTCATGTTTTATAAATGACGATGAAATATTCACTTTGCTTTAGTGGGACATAAGTGGACACTTTTCAAGGTGACAATGGCCCAACGCAGGGGTTCAGCAAATGGTCAGATGAATTATTAAACGAGAAGATCTGACGTGTAAGGACGTGGAGCTCAAGACGCTTTAATCAAATCAAAGAAGACGGAAGGTTTGTCAAGTTCATGTAGAAGAAGAAAAATGAGGACAGCTGTAGCTCAGTTGGTGGAGTGTTTGTCCACTGATCTGAAGGTTGGCGGTTCAAATCCCTCTCAGTGTAAACATTTGTAGAGCAGTGAGATCTACAGACCAGCTCCCACAGATGAATGCTGCCATTGTGTCCTTGGGCAAGACACTTAACCCACTTCAACTGCAGTGTCTGTGTACCCCGGCGTATGAATGTGTGTGAATGAGTCGTTCCTTGATGTCAAGCACCTTGGGAGCCTTCAAGGTGGAAATCGTGACCATTTACCAAAATCATTCCACTCATTCATTCTAATAAAAGTTCAAATGTTCTTTCTTCATCAGTTCTCAGACAAGTCTTGGGATATTCTAATGCAGTTTTCGCCCCACCATTGGCTCACTCAAAGCTGTATTTTTGAATGATTCACATTTGCCATTTCTGCATTTTCCTATACACAACATTTGAGACTTGAGTGCTTAGAAAAATTCAGTTTTCACCTACCACCCATCTTCACCCACATGTTAGGTACTTGCTTGTGATTCTTTGAACAATTTACACACCGCTTTTTCCAATTTAAAAAAACATTGTTAATGAAAATCCATTGCTTGCACAGTAAAACGTAATGTAGTTTACTCCATCCAGTGTAGTGAAGAGTGCAGTGAGTGTTACATTGGAGAAACGAAACCGCTACTCCATAAGAGGATGTACCAACACCGGCGTGAGAGCTCCTCTGGACCCCAGTCTGCTGTACATCTCAAAGACACTAACCACTCCTTTGAAGATAGTGAAGTTCAGATCTTAACCAGAGAAAAGAAATGATTTGAGAGAAGAGTTAAAGAAGATGTTTTCATTAGGAAAGAGAATCCTTCCATGAACAGGAATGGAAGTGTGAGACATAATCTCTCACCGATCTACAAGTCCATCCTCCGACCCAAAACAAACCAGAACAAAGAGAACAATAGGCAGCCATTACAGGTTGAACACAGTTGTTAAGGCTGAAACTGGAGACAATAGCTGTTTACAGTTTCAGTGTAGTTAGCTCCTTCCTTCAGATAGATATAAGGCAGTGTCCACCAGTAATCTGACCAGAACTGAAGAAGCAGCGAAATGTCTTTACTCCTACAACGATTTGTCCAGTTGACGAATTTAAGTTCGTCTTTTACTATGCTAAACAGAAAGTCAATGGATCTGTTTCCACGATTAGGTTGTTTGGCACTGGTTTAGTTTACAAATCTTCTCTTTTAATGTTAATTTTATGATGATTACTTGTGAATACGAATAAACCTGCCTTGCCTTACAAATACTGATCTACCAACATCATAAACATCATTGGTCGAGCGGTCAAATCCACCGACCCACAGGTTGGCGGTGCGATTCCAGCTCCCACAATACTGATGAATGCTGTTGTTGTGTCCATGGGCTAGACACTTAACCTGCCTCGCCCCCAGTGTCTGATGTAAAGGGCTTTGAGTGCCTCGAATGTGAAAAAGCGTTACGTGTATACAGTCTTTTTCACTTTTCCATTTTTCTTTTTCATTATAGATTGAAAGCGGCTTCGACTGCAGCGGAGTGATGATGGACTTCAAGCCACAGTGAGTACAGTTTGATTCACTCCTCTATCATTTATTCTCACCAACTATAATAAAAATGCATGTTATGGTCCAATCTGTTTTTGACGAAGATGAATCAGCAGCCATTTTAGTTTCGCAGTGTTTGGAGTTAGATCTCTCTTTGTGATGAGTCATGGAACACATGGACCGTGAGCCCGTCTGCGTCACCACCGACTCAGCCCCTCAATTATTAATTCTAGACATCTTTTACTTTATTTATTTATGCGTTTTTACACAATAACATCACTTTAAATGTTGCTAAATATGAAGAAAAGTTTGCATGGACCGGGTTGGACTTGGCACAGTTGTCGGGTGGTGAATTATCAAAATGAGTTCAAATTGAGTCCAGCGCATTTAAGTTTTAATATTATCCCAAGAAACACAGTCTAGAGGTATTTCGTTGACTAGAATATAAAGTACATCAGAGAACTTTAGGATAATCCAAACAAAGCCTCTTATTTGTGTCCAGTTTCAGTGTGTATTTGGTTTAATCCTGTTCTAGTCCTGGTTTAGTCTTGATTAAAGGGACCATATTACACTATTTTCTGATCAAAAACACACCTGGAGTTGTGTTTTGTTTCATTCACACATGTTTAACGCACATATATTTAGGCTGAGTTCATCTCTCAAACAGAAAACACTGTTCCACCTTGTGATGTCATCAAGTGCTTTGCTGCGCTAGAATCATTTGGATGATGTCAGCGTTGAAATGGTCAATCTTTACTGAACTAAAGGTAAAAAGTAGCTCTTAAATGGAAAACTATTGCTTCTTCCTGACATCACAAGGTGGAACAGAGCATTTTGAGCTTTGGAGATGTAGACAGACTAATAATAAAGGGTTATTCAAGTATGTGTGAATGAAACAAAATAGGTATGGTATGTTTTTGATGAAGTAACAACATTATAACATGACTGAAAGCTCACAAGAGTCAGTTTTGTGTAATATCAGACTTTAAAGTGGAACTAAAGACTAAATGAACTTTTGATTCTGCTGCTAAACTCCTCATGCGTCTTAGTAGGATTGTCTATTGTTCCTAGTCCTTTTGGCCAATTTTAGTGGTAAAATAGGTAAATTTGATGCTTTGTGTTCAGTGCAAGTTCAAGTACTTGGTGACATCACGCAGGACTGCCCTGATTCCAGCCACCTGTCCTTTCTGATTACAAACATGAGGCTGCAAAGTTTGTGGAGTTGCGGAGTTTAAAGTGTGAATACCCGTTAGACCAATCTCTATCCTTATATGTCCAGACCCCGCCCCTCCTTCCCCTTCACTCGTTGGTCTTCTAGGCCTGTCACAATAAGAAATTTTGAAGTTTAATTGATTTCTGAAGTAAATATAAACGATAAATGATAATATTGAAACTAAGTTAACCAATTTCACTGACACAACTACCCTAAAGTAGAATTATCACCCAAAAAACTATTCTAAATGCACCGTTTGGTTAAATACATGAGCTGCAATAAATACATAGCAGAATTACAGTTGCAGTAGTAAGTTTGTTTCTATAATTAGTTATTTTTTCAACCCTCTACACCTCAAATCTTATCATAGAACAAAAAAATAACAAAATGCTCTCAGCTAGAACAAAGAAAAAGTCCCCCATGATAAATACTGACGCCCAAAAAGTGAATTTCCATTCAGTGATTACTGCAGTTGTGACCGAAGTTTAGGTGTTTAGTCCTGCTTTAAGTTTTGGGTTTTGTCTTAGGTGAGTCCCAGTTTTGATTCGGTGATTGTGGAAGTGTGAATATGCCGTAAATGTAATGTAAATACAAGTACAGACAAATGAGGTAGACTGGGCGGTTAGTAGAAATATCATGGAGACACTGAGGCAACTGGAAATTGTGAATAATTTAGCTTTAGCTTGGAAGAAGAAGGAGTTAGTAGGCTGTCGTAAAACAATAAAAAAACAAACATGGCAGCGTGTAAAAATAAGACAGAAAATCATCTTCAGGAGTCTAACAGCACCTCTCAAATATCTCTCCCTGGAGTCTCCCAATTCCAGTCATCTGCACCATTTTGTCCCAGTGCGAAATTACCTGCTCTGTCATTTTGTCCACATGATGACACACATTTTCCTCCAATCCCACTTTTCTTTTCCACAAAATGTATCGCTGGATCTGTCCCGTGTCGGCACACCAAACAAAAAGGTGATTACAGGCGGGAATTATCTAGATTGCCTGTCTCTGTCTGTAAGCACCTGGAGATATCATAGCCGTGTGAGAGGGGAGGAAGGGAGTCACCGCACACACTCTTGTTTAGATGATAAAATCTTCCTCGATAAATCTGCCATCCCTAAGGCCCGCCCTAAACAATATAAATGTATATGAGCGAAAACTAGGCCAGGGCTGAATAGGAATTTCAATACATCACATTTTTGTTTAGACTTGCAGTTTTGGGATCTGCCACGGTAAGAATATAAATTGAAAATGACATGTACTGATATATTTGAGGGACTTGATGAAGACGAGTTTACGGTTAAACTGTAAATGAAGCAGCGTTATTGAGAGATTTATTATTTATTTATTTTATTTTGAACTGCAGTGATTTCAGATGAGCTTCATTCATCAGTTTGTAAAAGACGCAACCACGATCAAGGTTCCTCTTTCATCTCTCGAGTTTTCAATAATAATCATTTGAATATTTTATTTACATGACCAGTCAAAAGTTTGAACACACTTTTTCGTGTTTCGTCTTTACTTTCATGGTTACAATGTAGATTCTCATTAAAAATACGAATGAAAGCATGATTTTTTGTTTCATTAGTTTCTCACAATAACCCTGTGAGATACTGTGTCTTAAACATTGAGATGAACTTGTTTCTCAGTAAGAATGAGACACATGTTTATTTTAAGACGTCCTCACTGACACCTGTTACTTGTTCAGTGATAAGACACCTCTGTGAGCGTTCTTCTCAGTGACGTATTCTAACTTCTGGTAACAGTTAACAGGAATACACATTTATGACCTTGTCTGAACAGTATGTGAAATTAGTTGAAGCCCTTATAGAACCAGCCTTCTATAGATAGTACTTTTCTCTGAGTATAAGTACTGGAGGCTCTTTGTAATGTAACACTCACATGTGCCTGCTGCTTGTACCTTCATCCATCTCATGAGATAAACTTCTTTCAGCTTTCTACCTGGTCTGCGTTCACTTCCTTCACAATTACACGGAATGTAGCAACAAAAAATAGGCCCAAAATAACTCAACCACTTCTAGATTTTAATAATAATAATCCTGACCTTGAAAATGACATCTGTGAAAACCATTTCAGGAGACTTCATGAAGCTCATTGAGAGAAGCAAAGCAAAGGCTGGCTCTAAATATAAAATATAGAAGAAAAAAAAAAAGAAAGTTATTTCACGTTTTTCTTTACTATTGAATTCCATACATCTTGCAACATATATTCGTTGTCCTCCCTGTGCATATAAAAACAGCACTGAAATCATTTTAAATAGTGTCCTTTTTCATATTGTAGTTACTTGTATGTATTTAGCGTATTCTGTTTACTCTTCTTTTTGCAGTTCTCTTGCTACTTGAGTATAATTTTGCTTTCACTACCTGCCACTGCAGATTGAAACATATGTACTTTTTCTGATGGAGGGTGCACCACATACTTGTCCTCACTCAGATCTTATGGCTCCACCTGTGAGAAGAATGTTCCAGAGTATGACGTGTAATTTGCAATTTGTTTCATGTCTTTCTCAGTGGAACTATTTACAGGACCGATCTGTTGAAAGGTGACTCCTCGCACAATAAAAATGCTTGTTTTTCGAGGCATGTAATAACTAGATAAGTTTAATGCGGTGTCATGGGGACAGTATAAACAGTGACACGGGTCCCCCTCTTCAGATCTCATCAAAGGAAAAAAACAAAGGTGTTTGTTCAGATGGAGCTGAACAAAGACGGTGGCCTGGAGAACACAGCTCAGGTCAAAATGACAGAGGAAAGAATGACAAAATATTTCATTCTGTAGCTGATAGAATGAATGTACTGTCTCTATATACCCGTGACTTGAAATCCTGTCAGAAACCCCAAAGCATATTACCGTATTTACCAGACTATATGTCGCTCTGGAGTATAAGTTGCATTTTTTGAGGAAATGTATTTGACAAAATCGAAGCTCAAGAACAGACATTTTATCTTTAAAGGCAAATTATAACACGCACGCTAACATGACAGATTTATATTTATTCAGCTGCATGAAGCATCGACAGAACTGAATAAGATGAGATAAGATATGCCTTTATTAGTCCCACAGTGGGGAAATTCCAGTATTGCACCGCACAGTTAAGAACAGAAGGAAAATGTTACATGCAATAAAACAAGATAATAGATAAATAACTTAAAAATAAACTAAAAATAGACTCTAATGTAACATCTCTGTAAAGTGACTTGAGTATTGCACAGAGGTATGGTTGAATGACACATGTTGAGTGTTAACAGTGTTCATTATACAGTCTGACAGCAGCAGGAAGGAAAAACCTGCGAAACCTCCCCCTTCACACAGCGGTGAATCAGTCTGTCACTGTCTATTTACATGTCTATTGTTTTAATGTAACATATTAAGAGTTAATCAGAGAACTAAAGCATAAAAAAACAAGCTAACAAGTTTACTCTGGATCTCACTCCAAATCACTTCTGAACAACTCCACCTGCTCCAGAAGTCGATAATACGCCGCTCCCTCCTCCACGTGGCTGTCATCAAACTCAACAGAATATAATTTTCTTTTTCGAGCGTTTTTGTTCAGGAGATGTGTTTTCTCAGATGTGTTTTAAATTACAGTAATGTTGAATTTTTATTTTTTTTTCAATGGTACAGGAGTAGTAGATAAACAAGTCTAGAGCGCCCTCGTGCAGTTCTCAGTGTGACAATAACGAAGATGAGAAATTATGTATTTATAAGTCGCATCTGAGTATAAGCCGCCCCCCCGGACAAACTATGAAGAAAGTGTGACTTACAGTTTCGAAAATTCTGCCTAGGAAAAATATTCACTTTGCAAAATTTATTCAAGAAAACCTTTATTTAGAAGCAGATGCACCGATTTTAGAGCAAATATTTTCACGTCGCAACTGCTTCTAGCCACAGAGGTGTTCTTTTTTGCATTTAGAAGACATTTACTTTATACTAACCTGGGCATGGGAGGCAGCAGGGAGGGTCGCGTTGTTTTGCAAAATTTAGTCTAATGGTCTGAAGATTGCTGTAGTGTGTGTTTATCCTCCAAATGTGTTCCACGAGCAGTTTTATTTCAACTCTATCTTGCTAAACCTCCCTGACGACCAGCTTTTAATTGGAGGGGATTGTCTGCTCTGACAGATCAGGGCAGAGAGAGAGAGAGAGAGCAGCGACCAGAAAATAGCCTCATGTGAACTTCAAAAATGAGTAAAAGTTACATGTCGTGTGTGATGTTTGGCGTCTCATGAATCCTCAAGTCAGGGAATTTTCTTTCTACTCTGCACATCACAAATCGTTTCGCAGAATAGATTATATATTTATTTGAAAGCCTCTATTCAGGAGCATTTGCAGTACTGAAATGACACCGCGCACTTTATCAGATCACAGGACGGGATCCTGCTCATTTATACTCAAATCGAACCTATCAAGGGCTCCCAGGCGCCATTCAGTGTCTCCCTTTTATATAATGATAGTTATATGAAAACACTATCTGAGGAATCATTTCTTTCTGAGGATTTCTTTATGGGGGTAAACCAGGACTCCGTAGATGACCCCAGGACACTCTGAGAAGCAAGAAAAGGGCGCAAAAGAAACAATAAGCTTTTCTTCACAATTAAATAAAGCAAATAAGCTTAAAATTGAGGCCCTAGAAGCAGAAATAGCTGCCACAGAAAGAGAAATGATTACTAAAGTGACGCCTGAAAACATAAAAATACGGCAAGATAAATTTGAACAACTAAATGAATTATTAAGGCAGAAAGCTGAATTTCAGATACAGCGTGTGCAGCAGAAACATTATTTAAACAGTGCCAGACCAAGCCACCGTTTGGCTTATAAAATTCACAACAATGAACAACTGGCAAATATTTCTGCCATGGCACCAAAGGAGGAACTGTCACCTCGGATCGTGAAAGCATTAACAGCTCATTTACAGTGTTCTGCACTAAACTGTATAAACTATATAAATTATTGACATCTGAAGGAACATGCTGTGAAAAGTCTTGTAGTTAAGCTCTCTCAATCTATTTCAATTGCCACCTGAATCTGACAATTCTTTAGAAACACCTGTAACATTGGAGGAACTAAATAAAGACAGACAGTCCGTGAATAAGGGTAAATCGACCTGCAGACAGAACGCCACCAGAGCCGTGTGTTACATCTGTCGAATCCATGTCACATTCATATGTTGTATGTTGTATGTGTATGTTGTATGTGTATGTTGTATGTTGTATGTTGTATGTGTATGTTGTATGTGTATGTTGTATGTTGTATGTGTATGGTGTATGTTGTATGTGTATATTGTATGTTGTATGTGTATATTGTATGTTGTATGTGTATGTTGTATGTTGTATGTGTATGTTGTATGTGTATGTTGTATGTGTATGTTGTATGTTGTATGTTGTATGTTGCCTTCTGCCTTCAGCTCGGCCCTTTACTGTTAAACATGATTCATTTCTGTATAATCAAAGTGTCTCTCATTCGTGCCATTATCTCTGTCTTAGTCAAAAAGGACAAGCCACATTTCTGCACAGAAAAACTATTGTGACTTTTCTCCGTATGGTCAGAGACCTGAGGTGGCACGATTCTGAGAAATGTCTCAAAGACACTTTCTAAGTTAATATGAACAGCCGTCCCCTGCTCTCTGAGGGGTATTTTGCTAGATGACATCTCCAAACTAAATCTGACCATTACTGACCGTTGTGCATTACTAGCAGGTCTTACATCTGCCAAAAAACAACTGTAATATGTCCCTGGAAATCAGTTCAACCTCTGACTGTGAGAGGATGGCTTTTGTCTTACCGAGAAATAATCCAAATGGAGCTTTCTGCTGCTCGAATGGAGCAAAAGCTGAAAACATTTCCTGCTGGTCCAATTTACTGACCAACATTGAGATCTGAATATATTACATATGTGTTTTTGTGTTGTTTGTGTGTCTTTATCACACTGTAAGTTCACAGAAAATACACAATACGGCACACTACCTTCTCTTTATGTGTGCTACATAATGAATATGTACAATACAATTTTTGCTAATGTCTTTTGACAGAGGAAATTTGCTATTACTTTGTACAGAGAGAATTATTATTTTTTGTAAACTTTTTGTCTGTTAGGCATAATTTTGTTTGTTTTGTTTTTTTTCTTGATAGGAGAGGACTTGAATGTCAACAAAAAGTCTCACATGGTGAAAAATGTGATAAAATGGGCATCATGAGCCCGTCCGACTCGACCCGACTCAATAGCGCTCTTTGCGGTTTTCCCCGTAGCAACTACATTTCCTGTTTTTTTGATGACTTGTCATGGTCACAGGCAGCGGCTTGAACGTGTGGCTGAGCCGTCATCAACACTTGTGGCTTTAATTGGCTCGAGCCAGTATCATCGGGGAATTGTTTTTCATCAGTTTCTTATTATATTTAGAGCCCGAACACAAATGTGTGAGAAGGGGGCGAGTCAGCGGCTCATCTACTTGTGCAGGAGCCCTGTTGTATTTGTCCAATTCTGAGAAAAATCGCAAAAATCTAACAGTAAACAATAATGTATAGACAAGTAAGTGGTATCAAAAATTTGAGTTCAGTGAGTGAAAACCCCGAGAAGTATTATGAAAGATTTACATTGCACCAATAGGAGCCTGGCCCTGAAAAATGTTATCAAAACACTTCAAACTTCCTCAAAAGACACAAAACAATTGGCAAAAGCAGGTTTATGAAGGCCAACCAACAACAGACTTCTTCTTGCTGCTTATTCACAGCATAATCACTAAAAGCAACCACGGTGGAGCTAAACCATTATGAACAAAAAATCCATTCAAAGTTTTCTAGTTTTGCTTCTTTTGTGAGTAGGAGCAGCTACTTCCGCGCTCTTCCTGGTTTGAGAAGCATGACTGTGCTGTACAAAGCAGTGAGGCTAACCTGACAAGCGACGGAGGCCTTTCAAGCACGTTCGCCGTAGCTTTGACTGACATCTGCCACGGCCTCATTAGCCCACAAGTACAAGTACATGTTCATGTGGGACCGGGGGGCTTCTCGCAGTCTGAAGGCCAGGGACGGCACCAAGGACAGCGCCTCTCCCCCCCCGTGTGAATCCCACCACAGCGGGCCGCAAAGACCTTGGCCAAAGTCTCCAATGCTGGTTCACATAATGGGAACAAGTGCAAACAAATAAAGCAGAAGGTAATGAGGCTTTCCTTCACCTGCTCCGACACTTTCCCAATACGAGACATCTGGGTTTTTAATAGACAAACACTGCACCGCTGGGTCCACTTCACAGACTCATTTGTCTAGCGATGGTGGGACATGCACACAGCGGGACATAGGAGTTTGGTCAATAGTTATTAAAGTTTATATATAATGAATTACACAGCTGTACACCATTCATATCGCAGTGTACAGGGGCTAGTCCAGGTGTGCCTCAGATCTGAATTCATTTATTGACAGTATACAGTAGTCACGCAGGAACTGTTTGGCATTTATTTTTTGGCAACGCTGACGAGTTTGCACCCAATTTCTATTTCTTTTATGAATATATATTTTTTGTACAAATTTGATTATTTTTTTTTGTACTACTATTGCTGTTCTTTTAAGCCAGATTTTTTTGGTCTTAAAAATATGAAACTGCCCGAACCAAAAAAAAAGTTATTCCTCACTTAATGACAGTAAAGCTAACACCAACTAGCTTGCTAACGTGTACTTCCTGATTACTGGCAGCTTATACACTGCCCGGCCAAAAAAAAAAAGGCAATTTTATTTGTATAGCACAATTCATACACAAAGTAATTGAAAGTGCGTGTGACCTTTTTTTTTTTTTTTGGTGGTGGTGACTTTTTTATTGGCCAAGCAATCTATATCTGCAACGGGGCAAGGCACATTTTGCCCAAAAACATGATGAAACAAACTAGTATACAGGATCTTGGACAGGAAGACTGAAAGTTCCCCATTACTGCCTTCATAAAAGTCAAACTTCTTTTCTTGTCAAGTTCAACCGGACCATCATTTAGCAAAGCTTTATATTGTTTTATCAAAGGCGACTCTTTTTCATCTGCCAATCAAATTTTTTTTCATAAATACATTGAAATTCCAGAAGTAACGTTCATGCTTTTTGCTATTCTTCCAAAATCCAGCGACTTTGCCAGGTGCAGGTGTGGACTGTTGAACGCTGGAGTGCTCTGGCTGAAATGAGGTTGATTCAATTAGCAGCTATTGTCGATGCTTTGTTAATTAGCAATTAGTGATAGAAATAATTGCACCCTGAAGAGGACATCTTTCCAGTTGGCTGCACTGTAGATGTGTGAATTTGTAGTGGAAAAAACGGGGGACGATTGGTGACTCCATCGTGCCTTTTGCAAGTCAAAAAATTGAGAAAAAATGTGTTGTATTCATTGGATTTTTTCTCACTCAAGTTAACTTTGTGTCGTCTAGGCGGTCTTGACATCCTTCTACCCATGTATTCCTGTCTTTGTATTCTTCTAAGCTTTAGATATTCTACCTCTAATCTTTCTTCGATGCAACTTTCGGTATCAATAGCCACTGTATGTAACTTTTTCGTTTCGGTTGCACTAAAGAACCTCTTTACTGTGAGCGGGCTTGCATCTCCACAAACCTGACTCTGACCTGGAAGGGCGCCTCCTCCTGCTTGTTGGAAATGCCGTTCTTTTGACAGTAATCTACATATCTATCGCTAAAGTATGGTTTTAACTTTCTGCAACCTACAGAAAGTGACATACTGTTTGTTTAACATAGAAAGGAGGTTGTGAACTCCCCTGATGCACGTTTTTTTTAAGAATAATACACTGTTTTGTCTCACTCATATGCCAGTTCTTACATATCCTCACACAGGATTGTTATCAGCTAGAGTCCAATGGGAAAAGTGACTTGTGCTGATTTGACTAAAGCCCATATTTCTAAAGATAACTGCTTTTCAGTTGAGTTCTGACAGTCAAAGAAATGAAAGAAGTTAACACGGCGCTTTACAGACTGGCAAAATGACATCTTTTCCCTTTAATATGATTGAATTTACTTCCATAGCATCCCCCATAAGAGGACTCATAAAGCCTGCCCACCCCCCAATCGCTTGATAGTCTGTTTGAGTACAACGCTATTAGCTGATCTGAGCGTGGCTAGCCTTCTCCCGTTGTAAAAAAAAAAAAAAGGTGTAATTGAGAAGCATTGGTGAGGTCCATAAACCAGCAGAGGAGCAGACCGGGGCGGGGGGTAAAGTGGACCAGAGATTGGACACCGCTGCGCTCGGGATGCCTCCGCCGCGAACCGCATCGAGCCGAGTTTCCAGGGAGTAGACCGAAACGACAGGCAATGCCCCACACCGATGATAATGACACAGCAGGAGCAAATGAACGACTGGGCGTACAAGTCTGCTACGGCGTTTACATGGGATGCGCTTAATAGCATAGATTATCTTGTCGTCATGGTACCTGTTTGAGGAATAACAATGTTTCATCACTGTGGGTGGAAGCTTTGTCAGAGCGTCGCCAAAAATGCATCTTATTATGTGATGTGTTACTATTTTGTGAGTTTTGAGCAGCTGCATAAATGGAAGAGGTCATAAATAATCATTTGTCTTCATCATATTATCATCATATTGCCTCAAGTGAAGGAGTTCAAGTATCTCCGGGTCTTGTTCACGAGTTAGGGAGTCTGCAGTGATGATGGTCGCTGTATCGGTGAAGAAGTTGTTTTGGTGAAGAAGGAGCTGAGTCAAAAGGCAAAACTCTCGATTTTACGTTCCTCACCTGTGGTCATGAGCTTTGGTTAATGACAGAAAAACAAGATTGCGGACACAGGTGGTCAAAATGAGTTTCCTCTGCGGGGTGGCTGGGAACGCCTTGGGGTCCCATTCGGAGGAGCTGGAGGACGTGTCTGAGGTGAGGAAAGTCTGGGAGTCTCTACTTAGACAGGCGGTTGAAAATGAATGGATGGCATATTATCATCAATGAATTTAAAATAATTTATTCACTTTTGTAAATAGTTTTTGCCATATGGGAGGTATTGGCGACACAGTGGTTGAGTCGCTCGCTCTCAGGCCTCACTTAATTCACCCTCTTTAATCTTTTGTTACACTATATTTCAGGCGTCACACTGGCTTTCTCCAAATTGGGCAGTCTCATATTAAATCTGTAAGAAAAATCACAAAGGAATAACATTTAGTAGAGAGTTCAGATCCATTGACCCACAGGTTAGCGGTGTGATTCCACCTCCTGCAGATGAATGCTGTAGTTGTGTCCTTGGGCAAGACACCCATAACACCATCAAGACAAAATGCAAATATATCACATCGCTTTGAGTAGAGAAGCTTGACCTTCACGTTTAATCAAATGAATCCCCAGTCTAGCGCCCCCTATGACCCGTTACATCTTACATAGATGTTGCAAAACTGTGAGTTCTTTTCCATATGGCAGGCATTGTCTCGGTTGCATCATTTGTCTGTGAATCCCCCGTATCAAACCACATGTGGTCTGTGTGTTCCTGTGCTGTCAGATTCACTTCCTCTGACTTTGTTCTTGAAGGTGTCTCAGTGGAGCGTGTCTGGTTCCTGTGGTGCGTTTGGTGGTAAACAGTAAAACCCAGCCTCCTCCTCTTCGTCTCTCTGTCCTGCCGCAGTGATGGTGCATGTACCGAGCTTGTGCCTAATGAAGGAGATTGAAATGGAAATGGGGCCGAGTTGAAAGCAGATGTTTAATGATGAGCTGTTTGTACTTGTACATTAACAAGGACACCAGTGAGAATGACCTTGTGTCGAGGCGGCGCCGGGTAAACGCAACCAGCCGCCATTTTGGATAAGGTTTAAAACAACATAGTCAAAAAGAAGTACACGGTTATTCACCTCAATATAGACTTTAGTAGCTGCACAAATGTCTAAAAGAAATTCGTAGTTTTAATGAAATGAAGTCTTTTGTCAAGCTGGTTCTACCTCAGTTCACCTGTTTATATCACTGTCATCTGACCAATTACCAGCATCTTCCCGTCTGTCTGTCTGTCTATTGATCTATTAGGGCTTTTGTGACTAGTCCACTTTTATTTTTTTTTTTACTATTTTAATACTTATCATGTTATATAACAACATTTCATGTCAAAGACAGAGGACTTATTACATCAAAAATACCACCCCCCCATCTTCTCCCTCTTTCTATCTCTCCTCTCTCCCTCTGTCTCTCCATCTCTCTCTATGTCGCTCTCCCTTTCTCTCTCTCTCCATCTCCCTCTCTCTCTCTCCACCCTCACTATCGCTCTCTCTCTGTCTCTCCTCTCTCTCTCTCTTGCCACCCTCCCTCGCTCTTTCTCTCCACCCCCTATCTCTCCTCTCTCCATGTGTCTCTTATTGTCTCTCTCCCACTCTCACCAGCCTCTCTCCACTCTCCCCCTCTCCACCCTCCCTCTCTCTCCATCTCTCTCTCCCTCTCTGTCTCCACCCTCCCTCTCTCCATCTCTCTCTCCTCTTTCCCTCTCTCTCTCTCTACCCCCCCATCTCCATCTCTCTCCTCTCTCTCTCTCTCTCCTCTCTCTCTCCTACCCTCCCTCTCTCTCCATCTCTCTCTCCTCTCCACCCTCTCTCTCTCTCCATCTCTCTCCACTCTCCCCCTCTCTCTCTCTCTCTCCCTCTCTCTCTCTCTCTCTCTCTCTCCCCTCCTCCCTCTCTCCATTTCTCTCCACTCTCTCTCCACCCTCCCTCTCTCTCTGTCTCTCGATCTCCCTCTCTCTCTCTCCTCTCTCTTCAACCCTCCGTCCCTCTCTCTCTCCCTCCCTCCCTCTCTCTCCTCTCTCTCTCTCCACCTCTCTCCTCTCTCTCCCTCCTCTCTCTCTCTCTCTCTCCTCTCTCTCTCCATCTCTCCCCTCTCACTCCACCCTCCCTCTCTCCATCTCTCTCACGCAACCCTCCCTGTCTCCATCTCTCTCCTCTCTCTCCCTCTCTCTCTCTCTCCTCTCTCTCCCTCCCTCCTCTCCACTCCCTCTCTCTCTCTCTCTCTCCTCTCCCCTCTCTCTCCCTCCCCTCTCTCTCTCTCTCTCTCCACCCTCCCTCTCTCCTCCTCTCCTCTCTCCTCCCTCCCTCTCTCCATCTCTCTCCTCTCTCTCTCCACTCTCTCCTCTCTCTCTCCATCTCTCTCCTCTCTCTCATCATTGCATCATTGACACCTCCACCTGTGAAGCCCTCGGTGCCAGAGCTTCTTTCACTGTAAACTTTCCACGTCACTTATTTCACTTCTTTGCCGTTGCCGTTTATCTGTCTCTGTGGTGAAATATTACTCACTAAACAAGGGGTTTGGGATCAAATCTAATCTACAATTCCCTTAATGAACAGACTCTCCAGACTTCACCTAAAGGCCACATTTGTAGGTTTATAATATATTTATTAAAAGTCTCTGAGTGAAAGTGTGACATAACAACACTAAGCAGTTATTTTGTCACCTCGTTCTGAGACTTGAGACGTATTCACTGACTTTACACTGTAATCCCGGGAGCTCTTTGACATCTGAGTACTTTGCTGTCAGGAAACCAAAACAATGGTGCCAATTATCAACAAGAGACAAACAAGAAGAGCGTTTTATTACGAGTCCAAACACTATCTTAAAGGCGGTGGAAATGGAAGCGCAGCAGCGTGGGATGTCTGACTCACTAATGTCATTCATTTTACTTTTAAAGCAGCAGATTTGGGAAAATGGGCTCTTCAACTGAACCTGCAGTAATGGAGCAGTGCATTGTGGGTTGTTCTGGTGGGCAAGGCCAGCGCTGGTACAGTGTTGTATGTTATAGATTTAACATGCCACCGGTGAGTTTTTTTTTTTTATCGAGGCTGAATGAATCCCCAAAGCCCACAGTGTTTCATGAATATTTATGATCATAGACTGTGGAGACGCTTCAACAAGGCTATGTCAGCTTTGGTATAAGACTCTGTCCACATAATCACAACAAGGTCTTATACATACAACATATATGCAACATTATAATCCATCCTTTTTCTTCCACTTATCCGGGGCCGGATCGTGGGGGCAGCAGGGACTCCCAGACTTCCCTCACCCCAGACATGTCCTCCATCTCCCCCAAGGTGTTCCCAGACCAGCCGAAAGACCCAGTCCCTCCTGCTTGTCCTGGGTCTTCACTGGGGCCTCCTCCCGAGTGGGACATGCCCGGAACACCTCCCTAGAGAGGCGTCCAGGAGGCGTCCTGAGCAGATGCCCGCGCCACCTCAGCCTGCTCCTCTCGACGTGTAGGAGCAGCGGCTCTACTCCGAGCTCCCCTACACCTCATTTCAGACGCTTGTATCCGTGATCTTGTCCTTTCGGTCATTACCCTCGAGTGGAGGAGTTCAAGTATCTCAGGGTCTTGTTCACAACATTATAATAAAAAAACTAATTGAAACCAGGTCAGTTTTTTTATTTTTTGGTAATTTTGAATAAATCAGCATTGCATTTGTCATCGGTAAGTGCTCTATTTAATTTGAAGATGTGTAGCTTGTATCCAGGGTGCACAGATGAGATGCATTTATGGGATTTAAAAACTAAATCTTGTACTTACCTTTTGCATAACCACAGTGTTGTGCGACCTTGACTTTCTATCTTTACATTAGAGAAAGTTCAGTCAACCACAAGCTTTTAAATCAGACATATTGTGCTTGTGTCTGCGCTATAGTTATAATCTATGACACCCGTGGATCATTATGTTATAATTTGCACATTTTAAATCGCAATATTCATCAAAAAGGACTTAATAAAAGAAGCAAGTGCGCTGATTTAGGTGTTAGAAAACGGAGCTGGCGTAAAAGTCATCACAACAAAGAGCCGTGGAGCTGTTGGCACCTCTAATGGATAACTGCACATCACACTAGCGAGTAGCAGCGAGTTTTTTTTCATTTGAAACAAAATGACTATGCAATGCTGCTGAATCCTGCAGATATTATTGATTAAGAAAATACAATTGAAGAGTGGAGAAAGTACAGAGCAGTGGGTGTATGCCAGTGGTGGTGAAAACGGGGACTGATCGGCAACATGGCACCAATTAAAGATTGCTCAAACCTGCAGGAATCACTCCAAAAGGAAGTTTAAGAGAAGGGGGAAATGACATAACATGGTTCAAAGCTCTGAAAGTTGCCAAATAGGTCTGCTTGTGTGCCGAATTTCCAACTTCCAAACCTTAATAGAGAATAGTGTGGTGTCCAGTAACCCGGAAATACACAGCCTGGCCAAAAAATAGTCGCCACCAAAAAAAAAAAAGGTCACACACTCTAATAGTTGGTTGAACCACCTTTATCTTTGTTTACGGCACGCATTTAGATTTATTTCCATCCAGCATTGTATTTATTTTTCACCTAGAACTCGCATTGTTGCATTGATGATGGTTCGAGTCTGGCCTCTGCACAAAGCTTCTCCAGCACATCCCAAAGATTCTCAATGAGGTTAAGGTCTGGACTCTGTGGAGGCCAATCCATGTGTGAAAATGATGTCTCGTGCTCCCTGAACCACTCTTTCACTATTTGAGCCCGATGAATCCTGGTATTGTCGTCTTGGAATATGCCCGTGCCATCAGGGAAGAAAAAATCCATTAATGGAATAACCTGGTCATTCAGTATATTCAGGTAGTCAGCGGACCTCATTCTTTGAGCACAGACTGTTGCTGAACCTAGACCTGACCTTAAATCCAGGTGGCAACTTTTTTTTTGGCCAGGCAGTGTATGTGGCTATAAGGAATTTATGTGAAATTAAATTATTGTATTAGGGAGGGCATCTGACATATAAACAAATACAACAATCCGAAAAAAGTCTAGTGTCTAGTGTTTTTAAGGGACAAAACTCAAGCTGTTCAAATTATTCCCGACTTTTTTCCCCATGGCAATTCCACATCAGTTCTAAAGTTTATCTTGTGATGTTGATTTGATTTGTCATGATTTGAACTTGAAGTTTGCAGTTTTCCCGTACACTGTGTATACACAAATGGCTCCAATTCACTTTCTATTGAAAAACTGTCTCGCCTCTCTCTAACTGGCTCATCAGTTTGATCTTAAAATGTTGGTTTTAACCCGCTCTACATTAATAACAGACAAATCAGGCACCACCTTTCCCCGAGGTTGCTCCCGCTAGCGTTAGCAACAGGTTTGATTGACAACGCTGCTAAACCAGTGATGCAGACGGAAAGGGGCGTTACCTTCAACAGCCTTGCTCCGGATTGGCTCTTTGGTTGCTATGATACTCGGCTCAAAATTTGCCCTAATTGCCGCGACGAGCTTCATTTGACTGGAGCCGACACTATGGGTGACGTCACACTCTCTTAGTCCATTTCTTTATACAGTTTACGTATTTTTCCTACTTTGTGCATAACATCTAGAGCTAAAATGCTAAAAGAGGAAAAGGAGTTTGTCACACTCTCCCCATAGAGTTATAAGCGACCACAGCGTTCCCCGACAGCTCCACAGTTGCATTAAAGTCTGTCTGATGCCATTTCAAGAATCGGGAAAAGCTTTGATGTCGACGCCCTGCTCCCAACACAACTCTGTCTATTTAGTAGTTTAGGGCATTCCTTTAAGTGATTTCTCGGCGTGCTGCAGCTCAAACCGTTGAACTAACCTGTTTCTTTTTAACTCAGCCCATGTGCTGGGGTTGCAGAAAATTGCGAATGCGCGTCTTTGGCTGTCATGTTGGTAAAAGGGGGAAAGCCGTATCTAACACCTGCAAATGGAAAATGTCACAGCGCGATAACAAACCTGAAGGAGGCGAGTGGAGGAAACACAGAGAGAGAAAGAGAGAGGAGGGAGAGAAGGGGGGTAATGAGCTTCTCAGGAGGCAAAGGCACCAGGGGCTGTGAGCGGCAGAAGACCAGCAACTCGTACTAGATTTGTTTAAGCCGCAAATGAATCCCGGCCTTCATTTTCACATTGTACAAGGAACAGTCAGCCAGTTGGTGAAAGCAATGTGTTTTGTTTGTTTGGTGACTGTACACATATGAGTTTTGTACTGTTTTATTTGTTTTATATGGAAGTTACTCCCCATTTTAAGAGTTTTTGGTGACCATCCTTCACATTCTATTGTACAGTGTGGCCCAAAAGTCGCTGACACTTTTAAATCTTCAGTAGCTCCTATAATTCTTAAGTTATACTCACCAAATTTTAGCAGTAAATAAACTGAACCTTCCAAGATTTTTGGCAATATATATGGTTATAATTGTTCACTTACACTTGTACTTATCACTACTTAAACTAGGGCAAGTAAAAATCTAAGACCTAATTTTTAAAAATAATGTTTTTTAAGTGTCCACCATTTTCAGTTTTGCACTGAATAGCCCGATCCAACACACTTTGCATAACATTTGAAAGCATTTCTGGGCTTATAGCTCCTATTTGATCCTTGATATTATGTTTTTTATTATTCCTTTAATGGCATTTACTCTTGGGGCATCTCTGGTATTAAAACATCGATAGTAACACCGCTGGGTTTCTGAATTTGACCCATATGACTCAAAATACCACTGTACAATGAGCGTTCAGTCCTCGGTGCTGTATTTTCTCATATTAATGTCGGAAGAGTAGTTCTAAATGCTCTGAAAAATAGTAAATACAAATACTCAGAAACAAAAGAATTATGCATTTGTTTTCCACTGTCAGTGACTTTTGGGCCACCCTGGATAAAGTATCTTATTCTGTATATAAAACTCAACTAAACTATAATAGGAAACATGGCTGCTTTTTATTATGCAGGGGGTTGAGTGGCACATCTGAGGCGTTAGTTGTTTGCAGGCAGAAGATAATTCACGACTGTTGTTCTGGAGATATTCAGATCTGAACAGAAGAAGCCTCTTGGATGAACTGTGGAATGTATCACTCCTAAAAACTTCTCTCCACCAAGATATTTATATTTCATTTTCCTTCATTTATTTAACTGGACAATATACAGTCACATAGCACCCGTGGGCAGAGATGCTAGTACCAGATTCTAGTTTAGAAAGCTAATTTCCATGTGCAGTTCTTTCAAAAGGAAAAAGAGGGGAAGTGCATTATTTACAGTGCAACATACTCATACATTTCATCAGTTATTCTCATGTCTATAGGACATTATATTGGTGCAGATACAGCGGCAGGAGCTTCATGTTAGATTTACTGTTTTCTATATAAAATCGCTCGTTTTGCAGCACAGTTAACACAGAAAGTGCAAATACATTTCTCAATAATTTTCATAAAAAGAGTTGTGGCACACAGTTTGGCTGTTGTTACAGACATGCTTTAGCACATTTCTGGTGGCTTGCCATAATATAATAATAATATCATCTAGATATTGTCATTAGGAAACTATACATATATTGACAGACTCTGCCTATGAAAAGGAAAAAACAAACAAAACAGATAACTACAGAGGTCCATGTAGGGCTGGGCTGATTAGTAAAAGCTAAAGTTAAATCTGCCAGTAGGGCCATTCAACCTTTCATGGCCCTACTGGCTCACTCTCTTGTTCTCTTTAGTTCTCGCTCCATCTTCAGACCCAACGCAAACAAAGGAAACAAAGAGAACAACTGAGCGAGCTAGTAGGGGCGTTAAAGATTGAATGTAGGCCATTAAGGCTGAAACTGTAAACAATAGTGGTTTCAGACAGATATAAGACAGTGCTCACCAGCAGTCTGACCAGATCTGAAGAAACAACTTGGATGAGCAGCAAAACGTCTTCACTCCTACAACTTCTTATCCATTTGACAGATTTAACTAAGGCTTTTACTATGGATTAGACCTGGATGACTGAGGGATTACACAGACATTAAATTAATTGATCAAATTTGAAGTTCAAATCGATTTGTTTAGAAGAAAATAAATTTTTATTTCCCCCACTTCTTCCATTGGAAATTTCTTTGAACATGCAAGAAAGGCCAGTCACCGGAGTCACAGGGACTAAAGTTTAGCACAGGGCCACACAACACCTGCCGCTTTGGAATCAGTGACATCAAATTAAATGTTTGGGGGCATGTTTAACGCAATACTTTATTTCATCTCATTGATAACAATTTCCCCAATGGTCAGTGAATTAAATATGATCACCCAATACAATCTTTTTAGTTGATACCATTTTCTGTAGTTTGCACAACATTTTTTGTGGAGAAGGGAACAAAAATCATAACCAAATTGAAAATCTCACAATTTTATTTTCAGACAAAATCGCCCAGCCCTAGGTCCATGTAAAACATTAAAAACAGGTGCAGATGTGAGCCGAAATGTGTTTCACCACATTATTAAAGTGCATTTGTGACACCGAAGTATCCAGTTTTGCATATCTTTGGAATATATTCTATTTTTGGGAAGCAAAAACCAAGCAAACCATTATCACCCATTCCTCAGCTGTGGACTACTGGCTGAAAGATTTGGGGTTTGATTCCCACTGCTCCAACTAAACTAAACGACTCATCTTGTGGCCATATTTTAGCTTGTGGTGGGAAAGTGATCAAATCTTAACCATTCGTTCCCTGGCCAGATATAGAGCTGCTCATCTTCAAAGGTCTTTAAGGCTTATAGAGTTATAGAGTCATCCATTATTATTACTGTACTGTATATACAGTGTGATGATGTAAGCACTGGTCCAAACATACATTCAAATCACACTCACAATACCATCATTATATATCAGATCTTAATACATTTATATATGAATCATGCCCAACCCTATGACAGAGTTTAGGTGACCCTTACATTGGTCTCTTTGGCACGCTCCACCGCCTATAGAGCTCATAAAGGAGTCACCGTTATGGCTGAGCGCCCGCCTCTGCCCTGCTCTGATTTACAATGCCAGAACATACAGCGACAGCCGAGCAGCCTAGCGTAACCAGGAGAAAATGAAACAGGAAACTCACCCACCCCACACCTCCCACCACCCTCACAAGGGCGTCACGCAAGAGGGAGGGGCAGAGGCCACCTATCTTTTCTACAGGTGTAAGGGATGAGAGAGGTGACAGGTCGATATCTCACTAAAGGGCCACTCTGCAGATCAAGGTGCCTAATCAGAAGAGGATGTAAATGTTTAAAGCTTCGTTGAGTAACTTTCTCGTGGTAGGGTCTCAATGGAGAAAGTGCTTTGCCTGGAATGTTCTAAATGATGAAATGCTATAGCGCTCTTCCATCTTCAAGGCACTTTATATCACCCATTCACACAAACACTGATATATCAGAGTACGCAGACAGTAGGGGCGAGGTGGGTTAAGTGTCTTGCCCAAGGACCCAACGGCAACATTCATCTGTGAGAGCTGGAATCGCAACGAGAATCTCTGGGATTTGACCGCTCAACAAATGATGCTCGTGTTAAGAGCGGGATTTGAACCGGCAACCTTTGGATCCATGGACAAACACTACACTACTACTGTCGCTTTGTTCTGCAGTATGAAATGAAAGCTCCATGAATACAGACGGGACTAGATCAGTTTACAAGTCAAATATTTGTTCTACCGTCAAAAATACAAGAGGATGTTGGCCAGGATAACAATGGTGATAATTAAGATATGACTCTCTTCTTCATGTTAGGATTGGACAAAACAATACAATTTTCAGATTTATTTAGAATACAGTGGTCCCTCGTTTATCGTGGGGGTTACATTCTAAAAATAACCCGCAAAGTGGTCATCTTTTTTTTTTACAATTATTCTATATGTTTTGCGGCTGTAAAACTCCTCACCACACACTTTATACACTTTTCTCACATTTCTTTCTTGTTCAAACACTCTCAAAGTTCAAATCTTCGTCAGGGCCTTTGTCGGTGCAGAATGTTTCATCGAGATCGTGGGTTTTGTCGGGGAGAAAACTTGCAAACATACAGCACTTAAGAGTCACACTGCGATCGGATATTTATGTAAATTTGGGGGAACACATTCTGTACTGTACAGGAGACGCGGCACAGAGGAGACTGATGGACAATGGTCTACAGTCCCTCAGCCAATCAAGACGCAGAACACAATGCACGTTCATACTCAAAAAAAAAACAGCGAGGCCACAAAAGGTAAACCGCGATATAGTGAGAGACAGCTGTACTTACGCTGTCATCGTAGGACTGCTTTTTAAGTAACTCACCCGCATCTAATGTATTTTCTGTTTGTGCCAAATGTCTGTATAATCCCTCAGTCGTCCAGGTATGATCCATAGGAAAAGAAAAATATAAAATCTGTCAACTGGACAAATCGTCGTAGGAGTGAAGACGTTTCGCTGCTCATCCAAGCCGCGTCTTCAGTTCTGGTCAGATTACTTTTGGTCATTTAGTTATATCCATCTGAAGGGAGGAGGCAAATACTAAATGTGTCAAATGTAAACACAAAATATCTACAATCTATATCCAAGAGTTTGAAAGTGGTTATTTTACAGATGTGTGCCCAATCGCAGTCATCTTTTGCCACAAGATATTGCCCCATGGTCGATTCATGTTATTGGGTATTATCCAGCACACAAGGCCGCACACAACAGCTGAAATCTAAGATAAGGATTCTTATAGAGAATGAGGGAAAAGGGTCCAAATAATAAAGCCTTTCAAATCAGTAGGACTTTAATAGAGCCATACGTATCCATCTTCACCATTGTTATGCATTATCCCATTTGTAATCCAACTTCATTACAATAAAATCGCATAAGCTGTGTGACATGTTTCCAATGCACTGCTCCAACTATGTGTCATATGTTTTCATTTGTAACGTTGAGTGGGCATGTTACACAGAAGCAGCCAGAGGAAAACCAATTTGTATTCTTTTCTCTACGTGTTCACTGGAAATGCGAGGTGAGGTGAGTTTGTTGAGGAAACAGAGCGCCTTTGGCTTCCTCTGAGCTCTTTTCTTAGAATGTACAGGTTTGTGTTTCAATATAGATGCACATATTTTTGCATTAACAACAAACTGAGGACAAAATGTGAGACTGTGAGTTGTGATCGCAGCATTTGTCAGATCCACCGACCCACAGGTTGGCAGTTTGGTCCTATTTCCAACAGATTTATACTGCCGTTGAGCTCTTGGGCAAGACACTTAACCCGCCTCACCCTGTGTTTGGGTACAATGGTGTGTGTATGTGTGAATGGGTGAGTGGTTCCTCGATGTGAAGTATTTTCTGAGCCTTGAAGGTAGAAAAGCGGTTCATCGTCCCGATTCATCTTTCGTGGTCTTGCTGTTTCGCGTTTTTTTGGGGGGTTTTTTTTGCAATTTTGCATGCTTTTTTTTTTTACAGAGTATGAACATGCATTGTGTTCTGCGTCCTGATTAGCTGAGGGTCTGTAGACCATTGTCCATCAGTCTCCTCCGTGTCTCTTGTACAGTACAAAATGTGTTCAGCCAAATTTACATAACTCTTCGATCGCAGTGTGACTCTTAAGTGCTGTATGTTTGCAAGTTTTCTCCCCGACAAAACCCACAATGTCGATGAAACGTTCAGCACCGATAAATTTCAGAAACGCTTTGGACTTGTGTGTTTCTCTGCATGGGGAGGCCTCTGCAGATACCGCTGGAGCATCGAGGAAGAGGGACATAATATACGAAGGTCTGAACTTTGAGAGTGTTAAAGCATGAGAGAAATGTGAGAAAATGTTAATGCCTGTGTGAGAAAAGTGTATAAAATGTCTGGTGAGGGGTTTTACAGCTGCAAAACATATAGAATAATTGTAAAAAAAATAAAGCTGACTACTTCGCGGGTTATTTTTAGAACATAACCCAATAATAAACGAGGGATCACTGTACATGTAATACATACGTTTATTTGAGATTAAATGCCATTGTGACGTCTGTGTAACCCCTCAGTCGTCCAGGTCTGATTCATAGTAGAAGAAAAACTCAAATCTGTCAGCTGGTCAAAAAGTTGTAGGAGTGAAGTCATTTCGCTGCTCATCCTAGACCTAGTTTACGAACAAAAACTGTAAACTATAGGTATGTTTCAGTGTAGCTTGCTCGCCTCCCTTCAGATAGATATAAGGCAGTGTCCAACCAGCAATCTGACCAAAACTGAAGAAGCGGCTTGGTTTCAGCAGCAAAATGTCTTCACTTCGACAACTTTTCTAATTTTCATTGTCTGCAGTGTACACAGGGCAAAAATACTGACACCGAACCAATATAAAAACTAAATTAGCCTCTAAATAACCTGCAAATTGAAACTTCAGTTGATTTTTATCCTTTTCCATTTCTATCAACTCTTAAAAAAAAAAAAAAAAAAAAACTTGTGAAGCTTTAAAATGAAATGGAAATCTGGAGACATTAGTTGTTGTTGGGAGTCGTCTGTTTTCCATGGCGGCACTTATGGAAGTCATAAAGACGTGACAGTAAGATATGTATTCAGATGGTGCACACTGGTCTAATGGCTGCAGCTTTATTTCACATGGAGATATTTCTCAGGGATTTGGGCTGGATGCGTCTGGATCAGTGGAAACTCGGCTCTTTCTCTGTTGGGATTGTTTATAAAGCCTGGTGGAGTTTAAAGATGTAAACACAGATGAGTTATGAAGAAGAATAACAGGCCCCAAACAGCCTGTAAACAGACCTATGTGATATCAGGGAGGTATTACAGAGGAGGAGGAATGATTTTATGCCCCTGAATTACTGCCATTTTCAAGATGTGTATGATCTAGCTTCTACCGCAGCTCACTATGCTGATGGGCGTTGGGTTATAGGTGGGCTTATTTTGGGTTAGTGACTCTATCTATATGTACGTTTAAGAAAGGAAAGAGAAGGAAAAGATGCAAATGTGTGTGTGGGACTGGATCGAGATTTCCCAAAAAAGTAATCTCATGGTGCAGTGTCGAACGGCTCACAGTATGAACAGTTACAATGATTAACTTTAAATATCCAGCTTCTAAATGCTGCCTAAATGTTTTGTTGCAGCAGCCACACACACAAAAAGCATAGACCATGATCCTTTTGTTTTAGTGGAGAGAACATGAAGACTTTTAGGTGATAACACTCTTAGTCCACTTCTTTATACTGTCTATGGTTTCCACCCATATAAAATGTGTATATTTCCATCAGAAAAGCACATAAAAAATACCACATTTCCATCAAAGCGTTTGAGCATATAACCGGGTGTTGGTTACCTGGTTACAGGAGCTGCTGTCTGCTCTGTCATGACACTGTTAATCTTACAGAAGGCACAGTCTGTTTGGTTTTGTCAGAGACACACTTTCTCTGTTATTTAACAGTTTGCTGTGCATATTTGTATCCTGTCCAAAAGTTAGCAGTAACAATGCTATAGATATGTTTTGCCACAAAGCAAAAGCCTGCTGCCTCATTCTTTCTAAACTACCGCACTGAAGATCTCTGTGATCCCTCACTCGTCCAGGTCTGATCCATAGTAAAAAGCCAAAATCAAATCAAAAGTCAAAGTAAAAAAATCTGCCAATTGGACAAAAAGTTGTACGTCTCACTCCTACAACTTTTTGTCCAGTTGACAGATTTATCTTTGGCTTTTACTGCACTGAAGATGAAAAAGAACAACCACTGAAGTCTCGCACCTTGTCCACGATGCTGGACAAGCATAAATGTCCCCGAGTTACTCACTAATGAAGATTAGACCGTGCCTGTGTGTCTCTGGGCATGGCATTAGTCGGCCAACACTGTTTGGTTTTTAGCTCAGACCTAAAAAATTGTGTGGTGCAACGAAATTTGTTTAGCTGTGCTCCTCTGGAGGATTGTGGCCAACAACAACCATCAGGACGGGATTATTTTGGCTTTGTTCTAAATGTGAAATTTGGCGTTTCCACCTCCTGTTTTTAATGCACATTCTGAAGTTACTTATGCAAATCTTCAGAATGTGCATTAAAAACAAGGTAATGGAAACACAGCTATAGACTAGTACACCTATGGATCACTATGGCCCACAGAGATAAGACCACATGTCAATATGAAAGAAAGTTTATGATTTAATGTTGAAACTTACATTCTATTGTCTAAATAAGGAGTATCACAATCAAACGTTTAGAATTGTGACAACACTGCTGCAGCCATATCACTTTTTTTCCTACATAAAACATTAGCGTTATTAGCTGTTACGGCTTAAGAATAGGCGTTTTTTACATTGCGCACACTTTGAATTACATTTCCGACATTGTGTTTTCCCTGTGTGTGAACTGATGCTGATGCAAAATTGTCACTTTCGGCCTCATTTCCCCATGACCTCTGCAGCCGCTCATCCGGAGAGCGTAAACATGTGCTGACGCTAACGTAGCATTTGTGAGACATTATGATGCGGTCACACCCCTGTACCCACGCCTGCTAGCACATACGCTACAATTACACTCCAAAGTCCCTCATCTAAACACACAGGTGAATGATTGTAGCGCCGCAGATAACGAGGAGATCTTTGTAATGAATAGGAATAATCAGAAGCTCTCTGTGTGGTTGTCCAGCTCGCGTCAGCAGATCCTCTCCTCTCTGTGCTTCCCCAGTGGGCTCATTAGAGTGTAGCTGAATACCGCTCAGCACTGCCATACAACATATTTATTATTTACCATTGTTCTCGCTCATTTTTGTCTTTTTCTTTTTGGCAAAACTTACAGCTCACTGCGTTGTCCAACTTCACACTGTTGTTTAATCTGATACGACCTACTCCAGTTTCCAAAGCAGGCATAGAGCACGTTTTGTGTTTTTTTTTTTTTTTTTCAGTAGAATTTTTATTTTTGGCTATATACGAACTGGATAAGCATATTTGTCAAGCACCAGTCAGCCTTTATCTCTCGAAACAAAAAAACAGAACGCTGCAAAGTCACGATTTCAATGTTCCTTTTTGTCAAATTCTACCAATGCACCGGTAAATTCTTGAAAGCTTCTTCTTACCTTGAACAACAAGACGAATTACCACAATATCTGGACCCGAGCCGCAGGAGGACCGGTCCAATCACGGGGTATGATTGTGATTTGGGCACAAGTCAAAGTGTCCACACAAACCAAAGCAAACATGGACATTTTAGCAGAAATACAAATTTTGAATCATGTTCAAAGGGAAGCATTTTGTTCAGTTCCTGTTTGATATAATTCTGCCTTGTGTTAGGTCTCTGATCAAAATAAGAGCCCAGTTTTGTCTAGCAAATAATAAGCAAGCAGTGAAATAGACTACCGTATTTTCCGGACTATAAGTCGCACTTTTTGTCATAGTTTGGCCGAGGATGCGACTTATACTCCGTGATTTATATGTGAAATATATGGGTTTTTTTCCATCATTATTATGTATTTTTTGGCTGGTGCGACTTATACTACAGAAAATATGGTAACCAACATTTGAGGGCAACAGTAGCTTAGTTGGTAGAGTTTTTGTCCAGTGACCCACAGGTCGATGGTGCGATTCCAGTTCCCACACATTGAAACATAAAGTCAGAAGGGTTTAATCAGTTCCACGCAGGTAAAGTGAACATTGAAGCAACGGACTCTCAGGAAAGGACAGGAGATGTGGATGCTGACGACTTTTATAGTGTCTCTCAGTGTATGTGTTGTGAGGTGGGTCTTCTTCTTGTTGGCGTTGGCGTTACACATTAAGAAACGTCAGGAAAAGTCGTACAATGGTGACTGTTTTATAATCCTCTCAAAGTGGGGATCACACTTTCCTTAGTGAGAGGGGCTACAGATAAGAAGTGGCTTTAATCAAAAGACCAGAACATAGGTGTTATCTTCTTGTCCACACGTCCTTGTAAGCTCCACGCTGGTCTCCATAGTGTCTTGGTGATCTCCCATGTATTCCATATCCACGTGTTATTTACCTTGTTATTTACCTAAATCCAGATAGTAAATTTGATACCAGTTTGGTCTAGAAAACACCTTACAACATGAATACTGTCATTGTGTCCTTAGGCAAGACACCCACCTCACCCCCAGCGTCTGTATATACTGCTGAGTGATTCCTTCATGAAAAGCGCTTTGAAGGTGGAAAAGCTTTGTGGAAAAATTTGACCATTTAACAAACCGATGATGGCGATAATGATTTTACTTGTCATTCAAACAAGATATTATTTGGTCCAAACCTTTTTTTTTGAACCCATAATGCAACGCTTCCATTCATTAACTCAGTCTGTACTGTAAAGTTTGAAGTATAAACCTGACATTTCTCTGCCCTCACGTGTTTTGCCCAGGCCTCGCTACGTTCGGACGATCATCTCGGACTTGTCGTGCAGTAATTAGCAATCGATTGATATCCTTTCAGCTATTTTTTCCCCTGTTTGACCTTTGTATCACTTTAGACGCTCGTTAAATTTAATGGCTGAACAGAGCGATGCATGATGGGAGGAGGAGTCGGAGTAGTTCTTGTCTAAAGTAGCCCATGACCTTTAGCTTCAACGTTGTGGTGACTTTGTGAAGAAGTGGCCATCTGCTGATCCTAACTAAATTATGTCAGACGTGTTGACAGTTTGAAGTTTATAATAACATTGCATTGTAAATATAGTGAGCGCCGTGTTCGCTGATTAGCTGAGGTCACAAAGAGTTAGCCGTGCTCTAGTTAATAAATGGAGGTCGCTGTTGGAAAGTTACGGAACAATTCTTTAAAAGGTTGCAGCGGTTTAAATGAGAATCTTATATATATTTTTAAAACCAGCACCAAAATATAGTCTCAAAAATGACTAAAATGGTGAAATTTTCATGTGGTGTACTGTACCAAGGACACCTCCAGCTCAGGCCTTGTTGAAATTTCGTTGCCAGACTTACATCATCAGAGCAGTGGTGGATGAAATACTCAGTTTTGTTAAGTAAAAGTACAGATACAGAGGTAAAAAGTTACTCAAAGAAAAGTAAAACTATCACGTGACAAAATCTACTTAAGTAAAAGTATTAAAGTATGTGTTTAAAATGCACTTCAAGAGTAAAAATAAAAGTATTTCAGGCAAGTGTTGTTAATTTGTGTTAAATGTTGTGATATTAATTCAAGAATGACTCATATTTTAGGCAACGCAAAGAGGTAATAGAGGTAAAAACTTAAGTATCTCTTTAAAAAAAATACTTGGTTGGTTGGTGTTAATTTGTGATAAAATGTGATATTGTGGTGTTAAAATGTGATATTGATTAAAAAACTGAATCATATTTTGGTCGACAGTAGCAATACAGATCAATTCCCTAATTTTTCTTATGAATTTTGTGAATTTATTTTTATTTGCTCAAAGTCGAAGCTTCAACTCAAAAACTTCAGTCAGGATGTTACCACGAACATGGTAAAAATAACTCCTCAAATGTGAAAATGTAGTGGAGTAGAAAGTACATATATCTGCTCTGAAGTAAAAGTACAGATACTACTTGTACTACTTGTACCCAGTGCATCAGTGGAGTGGAAGTATAGCCAGACTGAATGGACGCCCATAATGTGCTGAGTGTTCATATCACGGTAGACAATAAATACTTGATACTTGTCTCTTTACCTTAACTTATTGTGATGAATTATGATGTTTTTTTTTTTTTTTTACTTTTGCGAAATAATCTGTATTTTT
This sequence comes from Periophthalmus modestus, assembly GCA_019594935.1. NCBI lineage: Eukaryota > Metazoa > Chordata > Actinopteri > Gobiiformes > Gobiidae > Periophthalmus > Periophthalmus modestus. The sequence goes on from JAIEZT010000068.1 coordinate 7,209,927, forward strand.
AGTATTAGTTGGTCGGGCTCTTTCTGCTTTGGTTTAATAGAGACGTGTTAATAATAATAATGCTTTACACTTGTAATGCGCTTTATCAAAGCCTCTCAAAGCGCTACAGTGAAGTCATTATTCATTCACTCCACACTTGGTGATGGTAAGCTACTATTGTAGCCACAGCTGCCCTGGGGTAGACTGACGGAGGCGAGGCTGCCAGTTTGCGCCATCGGCCCCTCCGACCACCACCGATCATTCACGCACACACTACTTTCATACTAGGCAATATGGGTGAAGTGTCTTGCCTAAGGACACAACGACAGAACTTGGGCCGAGCTGGACTCGATCCTCCGACCTTCGGGTTGGGAGACCAATGCTCTAACCACTGAGCCACTGTCGCCCCCGTGTTATATGGCAGTTCCTCTGAGGACACAGCCAGCAGTGTCATGCCCCACTGTTGTTAAGATCACCCGATTATCCTCTGCGCTTTTATTATTTAGTCTGTATTGATATTGATGTGTTCATTACCGAAATAAAAATTAAATTGGGATTTCAAGGATTGAAAATGACAAGAGACACAGCCGAGAACAGGTCAAGGAAACCGGAGAGTGAACCGACCAACCGTGACTGTAATCATTATCCAACAGTGAGGAGGGCCAAGAGATTTACACACTGTCTGCAAATAGGGACTGTGTCTAGGTAGGTTTGAGGTTCAATTCCTGGTGTTTTTATTGCACTCTGTGAGCGGCCTCTTCACAGATCTGACTGGTCATCTGCTTTAACATGTAGGACAAAATAATTACATTCACAGAGAGAAGCAAGTGTGGATCCTAAACCTCTGAGCGCTCGCTTCAACCTATTAAATGCCTGGATTTTGTTTTTTTATAGCTTTAAGAAACAACATATCTACTTCCATTTTCACAAAGGTAGTACAGAGTGTTTTTTTGTTTAGTTAGCCCCCCGAAGTCTGTAAAGAACTCATCTGGTAATACTTAGCAGAACTGGGTTTTATTTTCATCCCTTCTCTGTAAAAATTTCTCAGAAAAAATATGAAGAATTTTCACTTCAAACCAGGTCCAGATGACTCGTCTTCACCTTGTTTGGACAGTTAGGCGTATGCAAACGAACAGCGAAATACAGGCTTCAGAGCTTGGTCACAGGTTCATGGAGACGCTGTTTCCCTCACAGTGAAACCAGTGGATCCCAATGGACCAAAACACCCTTAAGGCTGAAGTGCTCAACTTTTTAAATAAATGAGTAAATTCAGTTTTTCCCCAGAAACTGTATTGTAACAGCAGAACTTAGTGACAAAAAACTTCTTCTTCACACTGTCTTCGTCTAATTAGAACACATTTTCTCTCCTGCAAACATGGAACAAAGAGACATGCAAGCCACTATTTGACACGTTGGGATGATTGGCTGAGTGTGGTCCGTCGTACTTCGCTTTTCCTTAAAAATCCGGTTTTAAACCTGCGCTAGAGACCAAAAGCATCATTCATATTAGCGATGTGCCAAATGGTTTGTGAGAGCTAGGAATAAGTTTGATAGTCGGGGTGTAATGACGCATCACGAAAGTATTACAATGTGTACCATGGACGAGCTACGATGTGCAGTTTGAGTCATTCAGATGATAAAACTTTATTTTATTTCTTTAAAGTTAAGCGGCGCCGTCAAAAATGTCACTTTCCTTTGCTCGACCCTTACCTGACCTCAGCAGCGGGCTCCTGACACTGACGCCAGATTTACCAGACACACACCACACGAGCACGAAGGCGGAGGGAGAGAATCAAGAGGCTCCTCCTGCAGTTTGGCAGCACTTTGGTTTTCCAAAGCAAAAACGAGAAAGTGGAGACAATTTTGTTGACCAAACACAGACAGTTTGCAGACTCTGTTGATGCACTTTGTTGGACTTAACAGTAATAAGATGAACATGATTAACCATTTAGAATGCCATCATTATGAAGTTTGAAAGTCTGTGCTGAAAACAAGGACGCCGGCTAAAGACCAAACACTAAAACAGGAGTGTCCAAACTTTTCTCATTAAGGGCCACATCTAAAAACACAAAGCTGAGGGCCGATTGAGGGTCATAGACTGGTCGCCGATACAGTGAATACCTCAAACCTCTGCATTATTATTACAAGTTAGACTGAACCACTAGACATTTATTCGTGCTTACAACCTCAATGGGACACTTAAAATATTTGATATGGCCTTGTTAAAGTAGATTTTCAGAAATGTACAGTAAAAAGTACCGTTTAAGGTCATATGGACTTGGAAGCTTGAGGGCCAAGAAAAATTTATCTGAGGGCTGCATTTGGGCATGCCTGCTCTAAAAGAAGCATTTTTGTCACCACTGTTGTTGTCTGTCGCGCCAAAGAAATAACTACAAGAACAGGTGAGGGATGCAGCTGTATTCTGTCGTAGAGGGGAATGGATTTAAGAAACTTTTAAAAACACTGGAGCCAAAATATCAAATTCTGTCCTGTGCCTGTGTTGTACAAGAACATAAAGACACTGGTAAAGAGCAGCCTTCGATCATCTGATCATGTGGCCCTTACCTCTGATGGCTGGACATTGCGGGTCACCCAAAGCTACATAACCATCACAGCTCATTTGATTAATACGAAAGTTTTGTGCACAAACACGAGCACTCTTTGCCAAAACATCTGCGAAGTCCTAAAATCAGCACTTTTGGAATGGGAACAACAGGTCAGTCAGTTGCTGCTGTTACCAGTAAACCTAGAAATATGGATGTAGCAGCTCTTTTCATCTTTTCTTTTGTAAGATTAATGAATTTGCACATGGACCCTGACAAGTAAAGACAAAAGAAAGAAAGAAAGACTTGGACTGCTCATTAAATGTCTAGTCCACACTTTAAACCTCTGCTCTCAGGCTGCGTTGTCAGTGGACAGACTTACCCAGCTGTTAGGACAAGTGAGAAAAGTGTTTGACATGTTAAGCTACTACCCCGAACAACAGGCTGCGGTGACGGCAGCTCCCATCAGCTCAGAAATACGACGCACGGGACATGGACGCATCGAGGACACTGTGAAAAGACAGCACTTTAAAAAACAGCTACAACAGCACAGTGCGATGACGAACTGCAACAGTGTCCTTGATTCTACCATGGACTCACATGACAGAGCATGACAAGAGCGCCAGGCTGTTTTTGGACAACTTAAGGAGAAGGTTTTGCAGCAGGAACAAAGTGCAGAGGTCATTTTATATATTGTAAGACATTGGTACTTACATAGATTATTGGTGCTTATAAAGATTAGATAACGTATAGTATGTTGATAGTAGTTCTAAGAAAACAATATATCTCATTTTTATGTGTTTCTTTTTTCCAAACCTGTCAGTAGGTACATGCCAATGGAAGAGAGGGCAATGAGGCAGTATGAGACAGCACCCCCAGTGGACGTTTTAGACAAACACAAGATCTGGACTGGACTGAACCCACCTCCTGCAAAGAGGACAGCCCTTCAGGACCTCTTTGGTGACTGTTTCATTCGCAGTAAGCCAGATGTGTCCAACACTAACACACTAATAGACCAAGAGATAGAATTGCACTGGTGGAAGGTAAAGCCTGACATGTGCTGCAGTCTTGCTCGTTTGGCAAAAGAATATCTTGCAGTTCCCGCGACTTCTGTCCCAAGTGCACGTGTTTTCTCCACAGCAGGGGGCATAGTGAATTGTCAAAGGTCACAGCTGCTCCCTGACCATGTTGATATGTCGATTTTCTTGAAAAAGAATATGAAAGATTGGCCTGTAAAGTAGGCCAGTTTTGATTCGTAGTTCATACAGTGCACTCTGTCCCACATGTCAAAAAGTTTTTGCCAGTAAAAAGCTTTAGGAGTGCAATTTACCTATATGTGCTTACATTAGAGTTGTGCAGTTTAATTTGCAGATAAATGTACATAACTCATAACTCAACATTTCATAAAAGCTGTTTGCCAATTAAAACATTTAACAGTACAATTTACTCATATGTATTTACAATAATAATAATAATTAAAAGACAAAATGTATTTCTTGTCAACTTTTGTCACCTAAGTTGAAATAATTAGATGGATTAGGATTTTATTTTACATATCGTGGTGAATCGTGATGAATCGAATCATGATATTTCTGTATCGTTACACCCCCATTAGATAGATTTAAATACTTTTTTCCATCAATTTTTTTCTGCTTATCCCGGGTCGGGGGGGCAGCAGTCTAAGCAGGGACTCCCAGACTTCCCCCACCCCAGACACATCCTCCAGCTCCAGGCGTTCCCAGGCCAGCCGAGAGACATAGTCCCTCCAGCGTGTCCTGGGTCGTCCCTGGGGCCTTCTCCCGGTGGGACATGCCTGGAACACCTCCCCAGAGTGGCGTCTAGGAGGCATCCTGAGCAGATGCCCGAGCCACCTCAGCTGGTTCCTCTCAACGTGGAGGAGCAGCGACTCTACTCTGAGCTCCTCCCGTGTGACCGAGCTCTTCACCCTATCTCTGAGGGCGAGCCCAGCCACCCTGCGGAGGCCGCTTCAACCGCTATCCACGATCTTGTCCTGTCGGTCATTACGGTACTTTTTTCTAGGTTTGAAAATTGCTCTGCTGACCTTTATTATAATTATATGTTTTTATCACGAATTTATGACAATGACAGTGTATTTTTTTCTATTTGGCGTCCTGATGGAAAGTCTAATAGTACATGGAGTTTCATTGAAGCTGTTGAAAGGCCGAGTCCCCCATTGTGTCGGATGTCTTAGAAAACCTTGTAGCTGGAAACCATTTGAGCAGCAGGAAGTCCACTCTTACAGGCAGGACTTTAATGAGTAATTCCACCAGTGGTCTTAGCCCTTGCAGCCCCAGACCCTCTCCTGTGTCGGGGGGTGGTGTGGGTGGTGTGAGGGCGTGTTGTCGGACTTTTATGACTCTGGACACTGCGGTGGAGTGCTCCCAGCTGTGTGTGTAATTGTATGCATGTGCCGGAGCAGAGCGTGCATACTCAATCAAGCCCCTGTTGATAAATAATATGGAAAAAGATAAGAGCCACCAGACACTGTTTTTGTTCTGCATAAATTTGAATTTGTCATCCGCATAATGAGCTGTTGAAACTGATGACATAAATAGATTCTGAAATGGGATTGGGGGGAAATGTAATATTATGAATTTGAAGTGTTGTTCAAATTTAAAGCAGTGATCATGTTTGGTCATTGTCAGGCCCTGTTCTGCTCTGACTGAGCTAAAATCCAACAGTTTATAGTAAAGATTATGCATTTGAAAAAGACAATAAAGACAAACATTTATTTTAGTTGTGGTTAGGTGTGTAGAATCCCTCCCACTCAAATATATTTAAAACAGTACAACATGCGGACTATTTGTAAGACTTATGTGACATGGCTTTAAAACCATAATAATGTCTTCAATTTACCGATATATTTATTTTCTTTTTAAACAGAGAATCCATTCCCTCTGGTGGTAATCTAGTGACACAAAACTGAATCAAAGCTCCCTATGTGAACCATCAGCCTCTCCAACCATCACCAGTCTGTCACTAACACCACATTCATACAGATAAGCGAGGTGGGTAAAATATCTTGCTCATGGACACAACAGCAGTACCGGCTTGTCAAAGTCTAATCTCGTCGGCTCTTGAAGATAAGCGAGGCTGGGCCTGGCTGGATGGGAGACTGGTGGGAGGACCAGGTGCCTCAATGGAGCGCCACTGGCAAAAACTGTCCTGAGGCACAATATGCCTGATATGAATGTGGTGTGAGTGAGTGATTGGAGGGGAGCTGATGCAGACTGGCAGCCTTGCTTCCATCAGTCTGCCCCAGGGCAGTTGTGGCTATCATGGTAGCTTACCTCCATGGAATGGGGAATGATTGAATAATAAACTGTAAAGCACTATGTGTGTCATGAAAGGCACTATATAAATCCAATAGTTAATAACAGTTTTCCCTGACTGTGTCTCTGTGAGTTTCTGTCAGTGTAAATAAGTATGAAGAGGACACTGACTCAATTTAACACACTTTCACAATACACATTTTCTGGTTGGTAATAGTGCTCATCTTGAAAATATTTATTCAATTCAATTCAATCTATTTTTGTAAAGCCCAAAATCACAACAGCAGTCGCTTCTTAGGGCTGAACATGAGAAAAAATTTAACCAACAGAAAGTTAGAAAATCAACAATGAAACAGGAACAGACAAGTAAATTCATCAACATAAAACAAGCAAATGGAAAACTGTCCCAGAACATCCCCTGTCCTTAGACTCTCCATCTCAGCAAGGAAAAACTAAAAAAAAAAAAAAAAAGAACAGTGGGGAAAAAGAGAAACCTCAAGGAGAACCACGGCGAAGGAGAGATCCACTCCCAGATGTGTCCAGGACTAATGTGCATCTATTTGCAGATAGAGTTCAAGTCTGTAGAGCCAGAGCCCACTCAACTAAGGGCCAGAGGGGGGCTTATCCACGGTAGGGTGGGAGCTATCCTGGCCAGGTATTGGGTCATCCAGCCAGATGAGGGAAGGGGGCGTCCAGGTCCATGGAACATGATCAGTGCACAGGAGGTGATCTAGGGTCCAGACAGGAGGGAATCTAGGGTCCAGACATCACCGGGCAGTCAGCGGCCAGGCATCTGAAACAGTTGCTCTCCCCAGAGGAGACTGGGACAGGGAACGACATGTGAATAGCAATGAACGAACTCCAGGTGAACTGAATAGTGAACGCTGCTGACAGGGAAAGTAGGAGGAAACAGTATAGTGCTCAGGTTACCATACTTCCTCCAGCAAAGCTGTTCCTAAGGCAGCTTAACTAAAACTGCAGGTTTTATTTCTGCTCCTAACTGGTCTGGCCATAAGCTAATTCTGCTTAATGTTATACCTCCAGCTTTTATAGGAACGGTAATTGGTTAGTGGGTACTTTAAACTTGCATGTACTTTCATTGTTGCCATTATGTGTAAAGTCAGTTGTAATGTTGGTGAGAAGCACAGATCCTGACTCCTACAGCATGTGCAGTGACTCAGCTGCAGAGGGCACACAATGATAATGGTGATATTCAGTAATACTCACCTCCACTGGCCTTAATTTAGACCTGCAGCAGTTTGTGATCCCAGGCAGGTGTCACGTTTGCGCTGGGAGATATGCATACTTGTCATTGGCACATTCAGAGCAGTACAGTGATCATATCCGTCCTCCTGGAAGCACAAAACATTTCATTTATCATTTGAAAAGATCTGATGATGAAAGAGTGTATTTGTGCATCGTGACATCCCTGTATCTTTGAAGCTGTGTTAATGGGAACTGAATGTTTGGACTGAAAACCCATCATAGTATTGGACTACATGGGCTGTAGTGTAGAGTTATGGGTTGTTGAATTTGCCTATGAAAAAAAAAACACACAACAGGATGAAGATTTAGCATTTTTAGCCAAATATAATAACATACACCGTAACAAAGTACCCATAACAAAGTCCCCATAATACTGTCACATTAAACTGTAGCCGTCTGATCGATTATTAGGCCCGAGCCCCTACAGGGCGTAGGGCCTATTGCTTCCGCAACGATGAGTGCCTGGGCGAAGCCCAGGCACTCATCGTTGCTAACTGTCTTGCCGAACTTGTGCGCGAAGCGCACAAGTTCGGCTGAGGTCGCGACCTTGCCCTGATTCCACCATCCCAGCAACCCATGCCGTAGGCATGGGCCATCTTTATTACTGCTAAAATGAATGGAAGTCAATGGGAGGTCAATGGCGGACCCCGACGTCATGGCGAATGACGGGCGCGTCAGCGCCCGTCATTCGCCATAGACCCCACGGTGACGTGGGGAAAGTCGAGAGCTTTCAAAAAACGTATAATATGTCATTCTAATGTTTTCGGATATATTGTTTTTGCTAAAATTATTATTATTTTTGTTTATTTATTCTTTCTCCTGCACTTTGAACAGGAATTTGACCCCCTGAACATATTCAAAAACTCACCAAATTTTGCCCAAAATTCAGGTCTGCCGAAAAATTTATTTTTTTATATGGTGCATCATTGGGCATAAAAAATGGCGCGACAGCGCCACCTACAAAAGTCAAAATACATTGCGTCAATGGGAGACGCCCCGACGTCAACTTTGTCGTAGAGCCACCAAATTCGGTACACACATTCTTCAAGTGATGCCAAACAAAAAATATTATTGTGGCCACACCCTCTGACAAACCGGAAGTCGGCCATCTTGGATTGAAAATTCCGAAATGCCGAGTCAGCATTTTCGTTGACGTCGCATTTTCGTCATCTCCTCTGAAGGCGCTTCACCTGCAGGGCTGAAAATCACTGGACATCATCTAGACAAGTGGGGCATCAAAAGTTATCCAATTTACATTGATACGTATAACGGTTTCCGTGCGGCGAAGCCGCAAATTTCCATCGGAATTTTTGCAATTTTCAAATTTGAAAATTTGCTCCCGTTTGCGCATACAAAGTCCGATTTCACTCAAATTCGAATCATTTGTAAAACTTTCTGGCCTAAACCTACTCATTGTGAAAGAAACAAAATTGGCGCGATAGCGCCCCCTACAGAATAACAAATACATTTGTATGGAGGTCCCAAAATTTACTTTTCACAAATGTTACAAAATTTCACACAAAATTCCAGTGGGTCATCCCGATCAATAAAGTCAATCAGACCCATGCCATTTTTTGCACCGTGTTGCCATGACGATGCGCCAAAGTGCCCATGTTATCCTAATGGGAACGCTCCGAAAATTCCCCATTCATGAGAAAAACATTAGTTTCATGGAATTCTGTGAAATTTGGCAGAATTACTCTTCATGTCATCCAAATCAAAAAAGTCAATCACACCCATGTCATAATTATTACTCTGTTGCCATGGCGATGCGTGAACTACCCCATGTTATTCTAATGGGAAAATTTACAAATTTTTGGACATTTCAAAGTCTTATAACGACTTCAAACCTTCAATGACGAATGTGAGATTTGGCACGTTGATTCTTTACATCGTCCCCGTCAAAAAAGTCCAAGGGTCCAACTTTGTATTTTGCACGGTGTTGCCATGGCGATGCCTGGAAAAACCCATGTTGGTGCATTTTGTGCATCAGCGCTCCCAATGTATTTTGGCTTTGTTTGGTGACAAGTGCAGCCCAAAGCCACAATGAATCAGAGGCATGTGGCGCGTTAGCGCCACCTACAGGGAGTGCCGGGTCGGCCGAGTGCGAAGCCCGGCCCGCGAGGGCCGTTCGATGCCGCTTGCGGCTTTAATTATTTTTATTTTTTTTATTTCTTCTTCTGCTCTTTGAGCAGGAATTTGACCCCCTGAACATATTCGAAAACTCACCAAATTTTGCCCAAAATTCAGAAGTGGCGAAAAATTTATTTTTTTATATGGTGCATCATTGGGCATAAAAAAATGGCGCGACAGCGCCACCTACAAAAGTCAAAATACATTGCGTCAATGGGAGACACCCCGACGTAAACTTTGTCGTAGAACCACCAAATTCGTACACACATTCTTCAAGTGATGCCAAACAAAAAATATTATTATGGCCACGCCCCCTGATAAACCGGAAGTCGGCCATCTTGGATTGAAAATTCCGAAATGCCGAGTCAGCATTTTTGTTGACGTCGCATTTTCGTCAACTCCTCTGAAGGCGCTTCACCTGCAGGGCTGAAAATCAGTGGACATCATCAAGACAAGTGGGGCATCGAAAGTTATCCAATTTACGTTGATACGTATAACGGTTTCCGTGCGGCGAAGCCGCAAAATTCCATCGGAATTTTTGCAAATTTTCAAATTTGAAAATTTGCTCCTCGTTTGCGCATACAAAGTCCGATTGGGCTCAAATTCGAATCAGTTGTAAAACTTTCTGGCCTAGACCTACTAATTATGAAAGAAAACAATTTGGTGCAATAGCGCCCCCTACAGAATAACACATACATTTGCATGGAGGGCCCAAAATTTAGTTTTCCCAAATGTTATGAAATTTCACACAAAATTCCAGTGGGTCATCCCAATCAATAAAGTCAATCAGACCCATGACGTTTTTTGTACCGTGTTGCCATGACGATGCGCCAAAGTGCCCATGTTATCCTAATGGGAATGCTCCGAAAATTTCCCATTCATGAGAAAAACATTACTTTCATGGAATTGAGTGAAATTTGCCAGAATGACTCATCATGTCATCCCGATCAAAAAAGTCAATCACACCCTTGCCATATTTTTCACTCTGTTGCTATGGCGATGCGTGAAATACCCCATGTTATCCTAATGGGAAAATTTACAAAATTTGGGACATTTCAAAGTCTTATAACGGCTTCCGTCCTTCAATGACGATTGTGAGATTTGGCATGTTGATTCTTTACATCATCCCCATCAAAAAAGTCCGAGGTGCCAACTTTGTATTTTGCACGGTGTTACCATGGCGATGCCTGGAAAAACCCATGTTGGTGCATTTTGTGCATCAGTGCTCCCAATGTCTTTTGGCTTTGTTTGGTGACAAGTGCAGCTCAAAGCCACAATAAAACAGAGGCAGTGATGAATCAGCGCCACCTACAGGGAGTGCCCGGTCGGCCGAGTGCGAAGCGGGGCCCGCGAGGGGCGTTCGATGCCGCTTGCGGCTTTAAATTAGGCCCGAGCCCCTACAGGGCGTAGGGCCTATTGCTTCCGCAACGATGAGTGCCTGGGCGAAGCCCAGGCACTCATCGTTGCTAACTGTCTTGCCGAACTTGTGCGCGCAGCGCACAAGTTCGGCTGAGGTCGCGACCTTGCCCTGATTCCACTATCCCAGCAACCCATGCCGCAGGCATGGCATCTTTATTACTGCTAAAATGAATGGAAGTCAATGGGAGGTCAGTGGGCGACCCCCGACGTCATGGCGAATGACGGGCGCGTCAGCGCCCGTCATTCACCATTGACCCCACGGTGACGTGTGGGGAAGGTCCAGAGCTTTCGAAAAACGTATAATTTGTCATTCTAATGTTTTCGGATATATTGTTTTTGCTAAAATTAGGCCCGAGCCCCCTACAGGGCGTAGGGCCTATTGCTTCCGCAACGATGAGTGCCTGGGCGAAGCCCAGGCACTCATCGTTGCTAACTGTCTTGCCGAACTTGTGCGCGCAGCGCACAAGTTCGGCTGAGGTCGCGACCTTGCCCTGATTCCACTATCCCAGCAACCCATGCCGTAGGCATGGGCCATCTTTATTACTGCTAAAATGAATGGAAGTCAATGGGAGGTCAGTGGGCGACCCCTGACGTCATGGTGAATGACGGGCGCGTCAGCGCCCGTCATTCGCCAATGACCCCACGGTGACGTGGGGAAGGTCCAGAGCTTTCGAAAAATGTATAATTTGTCATTCTAATGTTATCGGATATATTGTTTTTGCTAAAAATATTATTATTTTTATTATTTTTTTTATTTTTTTTTTTTCTTCTTTCATCTGCTCTTTGAGCAGGAATTTGACCTCCTGAACATATTTGAAAACTCACCAAAATTTGCCCAAAATTCAGAAGTGGCGAAAAATTTATTTTTTATATGGTGCATCATTGGGCATAAAAAAATGGCACGACAGCGCCACCTACAAAAGTCAAAATACATTGCGTCAATGGGAGATGCCCCGACGTCAACTTTGTCGTAGAGCCACCAAATTCGGTACACACGTTCATCGAGTGATGCCAAACAAAAAATATTATTATGGCCACGCCCCCTGACAAACCGGAAGTCGGCCATCTTGGATTGAAAATTCCGAAATGCCGAGTCAGCGTTTTCGTTGACGTCGCATTTTCGTCAACTCCTCTGAAGGCGCTTCACCTGCAGGGCTGAAAATCACTGGACATCATCTAGACAAGGGGCATCAAAAGTTATCCAATTTAGGTTGATACCTGTCACGGTTTCCGTGCGGCGAAGCCGCAAAAGTCCATCGGAATTTTTGCAATTTTCAAATTTGAAAATTTGCTCCCGTTTGCGCATACACAGTCCGATTGGGCTCAAATTCGAATCAGTTGTAAAACTTTCTGGCCTAGACCTACCAATTATTAAAGAAAACAATTTGGTTCAATATAGCCCCCTACAGAATAACACATATATTTGCATGGAGGGCCCAAAATTTAGTTTCCCCAAATGTTACGAAATTTCACACAAAATTCCAGTGTGTCATCCCAATCAATAAAGTCAATCAGACCCATGACATTTTTTTGTACGTGTTGCCATGACGATGTGCTAAAGTGCCCATGTTATCCTAATGGGAATGCCCGAAAATTTCCCATTCATGAGAAAAACATTAGTTTTTATGGAATTAAATGAAATTTTGTCAGAATGACTCATCATGTCATCATGTCATCAAAAAAAAGTCAATCACACCCATGCCATATTTTTCACTCTGTTGCCATGGCGATGCGTGAAATACCCCATGTTATCCTAATGGGAAAATTTACAAATTTTGGGACATTTCAAAGTCTTATAACGGCTTCAGACCTTCAATGAAGAATGTGAGATTTGGCACGTTGATTCTTTACATCATCCCCATCAAAAAAGTCCGAGGTGCCAAGTTTGTATTTTGCACGGTGGTGTTGCCATGGCGATGCCTGGAAAAACCCATGTTGGTGCATTTTGTGCATCACTGCTCCCAATGTCTTTTGACTTGGTTTAGTGACAAGTGCAGCCCAAAGCCACAATAAAACAGAGGCAAGTGGCGGGTCAGCGCCACCTACAGGGAGTGCCCGGTCGGCCGAGTGCGAAGCGCGGCCCGCGAGGGCCGTTCGATGCCGCTTGCGGCTTTAATTATTATTATTTTTGTTTATTTATTCTTTCTCCTGCACTTTGAGCAGGAATTTGACCCCCTGAACATATTCAAAAACTCACCAAATTTTGCCCAAAATTCAGGTCTGCCGAAAAATTTATTTTTTTATATGGTGCATCATTGGGCATAAAAAAATGGCGCGACAGCGCCACCTACAAAAGTCAAAATACATTGCGTCAATGGGAGACGCCCCGACGTCAACTTTGTCGTAGAGCCACCAAATTCGGTCCACACGTTCATCAAGTGATGCCAAACAAAAAAGATTATTATGGCCACGCCCTCTGACAAACCGGAAGTCGGCCATCTTGGATTGAAAATTCCGAAATGCCGAGTCAGCGTTTTCGTTGACGTCACATTTTCGTCAACTCCTCTGAAGGCGCTTCACCTGCAGGGCTGAAAATCACTGGACATCATCTAGACAAGTGGGGCATCAAAAGTTATCCAATTTACATTGATACGTATAACGGTTTCCGTGCGGCGAAGCCGCAAAAGTCCATCGGAATTTTTGCAATTTTCACATTTGAAAATTTGCTCCCGTTTGCGCATACAAAGTCCGATTGAGCTCAAATTCGAATCAGTTGTAAAACTTTCTGGCCTAGACCTGCTAATTATGAAACAAAACAATTTGGTGCTATAGCGCCCCCTACAGAACAACAAATACATTTGCACGGAGGGCCCAAAATTTAGTTTTCCCAAATGTTACGAAATTTCACACAAAATTGCATTCCGTCATCCCGATCAATAAAGTCAATCACACCCATGTCGTTTTTTGTACCGTGTTGCCATGACGATGCGCCAAAGTGCCCATGTTATCCTAATGGGAATGCTCCGAAAATTCCCCATTCATGAGAAAAACATTAGTTTCATGGAATTAAGTGAAATTTACCAGAATGACTCATCATGTCATCCCGATCCAAAAAGTCAATCACACCCATGTCATATTTTTCACTCTGTTGCCATGGCGATGCGCGAAAAACCCCATGTAATCCTAATGGGAAAATTTACACATTTTCGGACATTTCAAAGTCTTCTAACGACTTATTACCTTTAAGGAAGACCGTGAAATTTGGCACAGTGATTCTTTACATCATCCCCATCAAAAAAGGCCGAGGTGCCAAGTTTGTATTTTGCACGGTGTTGCCATGGCGATGCCTGGAAAAACCCATGTTGGTGCATTTTGTGCATCAGAGCTCCCAGTGTCTTTTGACTTTATTTGGTGACACATGCAGCTCAAAGCCACAATAAAACAGAGGCAAGTGATGGATCAGCGCCACCTACAGGGAGTGCCCGGTCGGCCGAGTGCGAAGCGCGGCCCGCGAGGGCCGTTCGATGCCGCTTGCGGCTTTAATTTGTCTTAGTTTTACTGGGTTATGCGTTAATGTATTTTTACACAAATCCTTCCCCTCTTGCTCAATGGGATACAAAGACATTTCTGCCTTCTTTAAATAGCTAAAACACCAACTGAGACCCTCCCATTTAAACTCCACAAAGACAGGCCCCACACGGATGATTCTTGTCTTATTATTTGAGACGAGCAGTGTATCGAAACATCTATAATACTCTGAATGTTGGTTTAAAGTTATGCAAAATGTGATTATTGGGTGTCTATGTGTCCCTCAGTCGTCCAGGTTTGATCCATGGTAAAAGAAAAATTCAAATCTGTCACGTGGAAAAGATGTTTTTTTTTGAGTGAAGATGTTTCGCTGCTCATCCAAGCGGCTTCTTCAGTTACGCTTCAGACCGATTATGCTAAATATGATGATAGGTGTGTTAGTTTCAATGTAGTCAGGTTCTCCCGTCGGATGGATATAAGGCAGTGTCCAGCAGCAATCTGACCAGAACTGAAGAGCAGCGGAACATCTTCACTCAAAAAAGACTTTTAATCCAGTTGACAGATTAGAATTTTTCTTTTACTGTGATCATTTGGTATTTCAAATGCTGCAAAAGAGCAAAAGAAAAAAAAGGAAAAAAATAAATAAATATAATAATATATAATAATAATATTTCCATACTTTTGGTTAAATTCACACTTGTTTTATTAAATCATAACTAATACATTTTAAAAATATATATATTTTTTTATCTTCTATTATTATTATTTTATTTTATTTTATTTTATTTTATTTTTTCACGTATCTTCTGATTATCAAGATACTGCAAAGAAATAGTGAGACATTTATTTTTGACACTATCACTTCTCCCATTGTTTTGTCAATATCACTCACTAATGATTTGTCGGTACGTCTGCTTTTGACTTGTTTCGTGCTGGTATTTAATGTATTGAGGTCTGTACATAGGAGTCTGTCACGTGTCACATAATGAACAGCCTGCAGTGTAAGTTCCATTGCGGAGCTTAAAGGGGAAAACGGTTTGATTTGTGTCATGAGAATAACAATACTCTATGTCTTTATGCTGCGCGGTAATGAATGGTATAATGAGGTTTCTGAGGCTACTGTCAAACCAACATCAGCTTCGGATCATTTCTCATCTTGACTTCCTCTCCCCAGATGGCCCCATTGATTTATCCATTTCCACGCATCTCCGCCGAGCAGCATGTGAAATATACCGCCGCAAAAACAGATCACGGAAAACAGCCCGGGACATGGCCAAGGGCACCAGTTTTTCATGCCTATCTCATCACCTGCCCTGATATGATTAAGATTAGACTATGGGCCAATGCTGCTGTCCCCTGCAGGCCTCTGAGTCAATGGGTATACCGACACCTTTCTATCTGCATTAACTGCTTCGCCAAGCAAGTTTTTGAAAGTTGGATTAACCTATTGTAAACCAAGAACACAGAGAAGGTCAAGTCGCCATCACATTCCTCGCCTCTGGACGTCTTATGCTCCCCTGTGTGTGTTTTTCCTGGTTCTCTTCACGTGAGAGTGATGGGCGAATCATGTTTTAAACTGTTGTGGTGAAGAAGGACCTGAGTTGATGCTCCAATGTTCTCATCTACGATCACGAGTTCTGGAAATCTACAGAAAGGACAACATCCCAGATTGGGGCGACAGTAGCTCAGTTGGTTGGGTTGAGGTTAGATCCACTGACTTTAAGGTTGGCGGTGCAATTCCAACCCTCACAGATGAATGCTGTCGTTTTGTCCTTGGGCAAGACACTTAACCCATCTCGCCCCCAGTGTCTGCTACACTGGTGTGTGAATGGGTGACTGGTTCCTTGTTGTAAAGCGGGTTTGAGTGCCTTGAAAGGTAGAAAAGTGCTATAAAAATGTAACAATTTTACCAGATGCGACCCATCAAAATGAGTTTCCTCTGCCAGCAAAAGACAAAATTTAAATCTGTCAGCTGGACAAATTATTGTAGGAGTGAAGATGTTTCACTGCTCATCCAAGCCGCTTCTTCAGTTCTGGTCAGATTGCTGGTGAACACTGCATTATGTCTATCTGAAGGGACTAACTACACTGAAACTGTAAACAGCTATTGTCTCCAGTTTCAGCCTTAACGACCCGAACGAAGAAGCATTTGACTGGTTGTATCTGTGATGTTGTCCTTTCTGTAGGTTTCCAGATCTCGTGATTGAAGATGAGAACATTGGGGCATAAATTACATCAACTCAGCTCCTTCTTCACCACAACATTTTAAAACACAATATGCCCATCCCTCTCAGAACTCACAGGGGAGCATAAGACGTTGGGAGCTGAGGAATGTGATGGCGACTTGACCTTCTCTGTGTTCTTGGTTTGGCTTGAACAGCGAAACGATTAGTCCAGTTAACAGATTTAAATTTTGTCCTTTACCATGGATCAGACCTGGACGACTGACACATTACACAGACATTTCCTCCGCAAAGTGATTGGTTATTCCCCTGGAGATCTGGGTGAGGAGTTTGGTTAACTGGGAGGATGCCTTGACATCTCTCTAGAGAGGTGTTCCAGACATGTCCCACTGAGAGGAACTCTGGGGAAAATCCAGGACACTGTAGAGGGACTAGACTTTCAACTGGTCTGGGAACGCTTCGGGATCTCCCCAGAAAGAAGTGTTTGATGTGAGAAAATTTGGAAAATCTCTGCTTAGACTGCTGCCACCATGACGGGAGCGCAATAAAGACGGGCGGATGAATGACTCCAACTCAAATCCTTGTTGGCAAAGATTTGAAATCCATTGACAACCCCTGACCATTGAACACATTCTTAAACATCTATTTCTCGCCCACTATAATAGACCAAGAGTGCAACCTTTCTCACATTTTTTACTCTGAATCCCCAATATACCATATCCATGTCCTTAAGGGGCGGTGGGTAAAAGCACAGAACTCGCAGTAGCACATGGAGAACATAGCGACCACTCATGAATGTGTCGGACGGGCGCAGGAGCCGAGCCAGAGCCGCAGCGGTTTCCTCACCCCACTGCAGGGAGAGGCCTATCGTATTCACATTCATCTTCAAAGCATTGGCTCTGACGCGTTGGGGAAGGCTACAGTGACAACTTGGCACTTTTATGGCAAGCCTTGAGAGAGCAGAAAGATGTAGCCCACTGCACACTCTTATCATTGTTGTAGCCTGTAGTCAGACACTGCATGAGGAGCCAGACAGCTCCTCGCCATATAGAAAAAAAAATACAGGAATATAAATCTCTATTTTTCTGACACTGTACTGCCGACATCAAAACTCAAACTGTGCGCGAAACACTTAAATTTAATGCGACACGGCACGCAGCTAGACACATTGTTGGGCTTTTGTTTATGTGGCAAAGCATCTACACATCAACAAAACAGGAGCGCGAAGAGAAATAATGACAGCCTGACAAGCCAGCCACAATATTTGCTCATTGGTACATATAATTGAGTCTGCAACTGTACATTTTATTTCTCCTCGTTTATTTATTTCTCAGTACTAAGAGATGCTTTAGGATCTTTGTATACCTCGAGTTGGCGATATGCATGAGTGGCAGGATTATTTTTACATATACTAATGTTAGAAACTCGCGATAGATTGCCAGATATAATTCAACTTTTGACATTTGATTTGTCCTTCAGATTTTGTAACTGATGGCAGGACAGATGCGTGAATGCACAGTATTTCAGAGTCCATACAGGAGATATTGTTATAGCAACCCAATACATCCTTATTTGAACAAAAAGTGCTGAAAGTGTATAGGGCTGGTTAGATTTACCGGCGCAGAGGTGTTATTTGGACAGAGGCTAAAACCATCGATCCCAAACAGCTGGACCACTGCCTGTTCCAGCTGACAACCAAGTTCAATATAACATACAGTTTGTGTAGCAAGGATAGATTTTACAATTATTAAATCTATGGTACATTATATTCTACCATGGAAAGAAGACTTTAAGAACTTCACTGGAGATATTGTTCAGCTCATATAACGTACATGCATGGGATCTCTTTGGACTTTGAACCGTGACTAATGTGTCTCGACTGCTGCCAATGCCAAGGGAAGCGATTGAGACAAGCGCCAAGTTTGTCCATAAGTTCTTTGAAAGTATTTTTAGTCATAATCACTTTACAGTACATTATCCATTCACTCCAAACTAGATGGTAGTTAGCTACTATTTTAGCCACAGCTGCCCTGGGGTAGACCCACGGAGAAGCTGTCAATCTGCGATATCAACCTCTCCAACCACCAACAACACTCACAAACAGATCAGATTCATACTAGGCAAGGTGGGTGAAGTGTCTTGCCCAAGGACACAACATCTGTTTCCACTCGAGCCACTGCAGCCTCACTGTAGCTCCTTATATTCCCAGAGGTCTCCCATCCAAATACTTCTGATGTATATGTCAGTACATTTGGAACATGTGGCATCTCCACATTCTAACATGCTCACAGTTTAATAATGGGCAGTTGAGACTTTTACTGTGAACCATTTATTGTTTAACTGTTAAAATACATGTTTTGACCTTGTTCAAGGCAAGGCAAGTTTATTAGTACTGCACAAGTCGCGAACAAAGTAATTCAAAGTGTTTTACAGAATAAGAAAGACATTAAAACCACAATACAACAAGAAGAAGAGAAGAGTGCAGAATAAAACCTTTCAGTCATATGTACAGTTAAAAATAATAGTTTGGAGCCTGGATTTAAACATTGTCAAAGTCGAGGCCTGTCTCACATCTTCAGGAAGACTATTCCAGGTTTTAGCTGCATAAAACTAAAACACTGATCCTCCATGTTTAGTCCTGGCTCTGGGACCAGCAGGAGGCCGGTCCCTGAAGCC
Source organism: Periophthalmus modestus (assembly GCA_019594935.1). Classification (NCBI taxonomy): domain Eukaryota; kingdom Metazoa; phylum Chordata; class Actinopteri; order Gobiiformes; family Gobiidae; genus Periophthalmus; species Periophthalmus modestus. Next base: position 7,228,887 of record JAIEZT010000068.1, read on the forward strand.
CTCAGAGTGTGAGATGGTCCGTGTGGCTCTAACATGTGGGAGATGTTCTTTGGTGCTAGACCATGGAGAGACTTGTTCACAAGCAGAGCTACTTTAAAGTCTATTCTCTGAGCCACAGGAGCCAGTGCAGAGACCTGAGCACAGGACACATGTGTGAAGTACTTCCTTCCGTTTAATATCTCCAGCAAATGCCTGGCCAATCCAAATGAAACAAAAACTCACACAAAGTTCAATGCCTTCTTTGTCAGCACAAATCTTTTTATTGGAATGTTTGGTCCAGATCTAGAAAAACGCAAGAAATCCTCACAATCCAAACTACTCTTTATGCTAGTCCCAAACTGGTATACTCACAGGTTAAGTTTATGGAAAGAAAGTGCAACCAACCACTGTAACTATGAATTTTCAAATTCCTAGGTGCTAGAAAACAGATGATGCAAAATTATGTGAACTTGTAGACAACGTTCTTCATTTTTGCATCCCAGACCGTTATTTGGAAAGCATTACCAGAGCTACTCCACTACAAAAACCTCAGTTTGACAGAATCCAACAACTTCCATGAAACACTGAAAATATGAATCCTGTTTAAACCTTTGGTGCAGTTAAAGTATAACCGATTTACAGACTGGCACCTGTGTTTGTGGAAAATCATCTGCAGTTGTTGAGCATTGTCATTAGTTTCCATCTCGTAGAGCACACGACCAAACGCTCTGGCCTAAACCGATTATGGCGGATTTCAAATAAGACATGCTGAGTTTCATTTAACTCAGATCTGGTATCTTCTCCCACAAGCCCCACCGCCCCGTCTCCATAGCCCACTGTAAACATAAAGGACACAAGTGCAACGAGAGAAATACAGGAATTACTTCTGGACAAAGCGGGGAGAACAAACCAGGTTGGTGACCAGGAACATAACATCATTTTTATAATTCGTTATCAAGTTATTGCGTGTATGAGTTTTCTTTCTTTCTTTCTTTTTTTATTTATAAAGAAGTGGAGACTTGACTTGTTGAAATACAAAGGCTGATTGTTGTGTTAGCTATTGTGCGCAAGAAAATGTCCATGAAAATGTTCAATATAAAACTGTGAAGAAATAAAGTTCTTTTCACAAACATATCCACTTTTCTAACGGAGACCTCTAACATGCAGTTATTCTTATTCCATCCTGTTGCTGCAAATGCCTAAAACTATAAGAACACTGACGTACATTCATTCATCTCATTGTTTTACTATTTAAGAACAAAGTAAGACTCCTGCCTGTACAGTCTGCTGTGCATGTTGTGTAATTACAGTGAGGAATGCACCGAGGTGTAAAACCAAGGAGGACTATGCGACATTATACTGACCTGTTTCCTATTAGTGAATTCCTTCTACTTTGCACAGTAAGATTAATTCCAGCAATATTTTCAAGTTCATAAATGTACAAGAATCCATCTTAAATCTGTCTCTTGCTTTGTTTGGGCCCAAGCCACACGCAGTTTAATGACAGGGCAGCACCATGATTTTGTTGGAAGCCAAAGGTCGAAACCTGTGGATGAGGAAGATGCCTGTGCTTTTCTTTCAACTTTGCTTTCTCCACTATTGTCACACCCAATCAGCTTGAAGTATTCGTCTGAATGTTCAGCCTTTTCCCAATCACTTTGAGAACTCAAATCAAGAGTGATACACACATCAATCTGACTTTTCCAGGTTAGAATAAAATCCTGACTTGGCCCAAAATGAAGAAAGGTAATCAGAGGTCTCTTTGTGAAAGCGCCATTGCTTTAAAATGGCTTTTCCTGTTTTGTTTAAGGATCTTCCAAATTGCCTGTTCACCACTGCCTGGGACTTATAGATTGTAGATGGACCGGTCTTTGTGCAGTGTGGCCTTGGAATATGTACTCAGGTTTTATTCAGGCAGACACAGTCAATAGCCATGTGACAAAGCGTCTACCTCTGTGTGCTGTGTAGGAGGCTGCAGTCCGACATCTCCTCTGTGCAAATGCTACAGAACAGACATAAAGACCTAAGCCATTTGAATGTATTATCACTTGTGCTCGTGTGAGTTCAGACAGGATCACAAGCCTGCACCATGTCCTCCATTAGATCATGAAAATGCCTGCTCTTATTATTAAAGATGCTGCGGATGCTACAGTGCGTGGGATGTTTGACCTTTGCTCTGGAAATATGTATGTAAAATATTCGAAAAAACGCCCTCAGAGGCTTGTTTACTTTCTACAAGAACTTAGGCAAGAAGTTGACATAATAAGCTGACACCTTACTGGTAATGAGGGGAAAGATTTGAAGTCGGTTTCTAGATTCGTGTAATTATAACCTTAAAACGCTTGCATCTGTTTCCATGTTATATCTTCTTGCTATTACTATGCTACAGTATTATTTGTATAAACATCTTTCACTTTTGTCTGTAAGTATGAACAGCTGAAATATTTGCTTATAGTCAGTTGTTTGTCTCTGCCCTGTGCCAATGGTTTTATTTACTGTTCACCAATGCACTGTTCTGTGTTGACATTTTGGGTTTTACATAACTGTTGCAAAGGCTACTTCTGGCTCTGGCTTGTTTGGTGTGATGTGGAAGTGTTCAGTGAGCATCAGCGAGAACAGTGCACACACTAAATCAATATGCCAGCTCTGTGTGATTCAGGACTGTCTGGGGAAGATGTGGATTCACTGTGAACTTCCCATGCACTACTGGGAAAAGCAGTTTCAGACCTGCCTGATTCCCTTGAGCAAGACACTTAACCAGCAGCTGCCGCAGAGTTGCACAGTGTGTTGGAGCGATGCCAGGTCTGAATCCAGAAGTGCCTCTCCTCTACAGCCTGGAGAGATGCTGCTGCTATGCCTAAGCCTGGCTCCTTCATAAAGCAGTACTTGGCAGGAATACGGTGTAGATATACTTTTGTTTTAAAGGCTCCTGCTGCCAGGAACTGAGGGCTGCCAGGGAGAACTGAAGACACTGCATACATTCAGCATTATGTTCGTGCTAAAACAATTACTTTTTATATGAAGTGGAACTTTTTTTCAGTGTTTGGCTTCTTTAACTCTTTGACATGTTGAGTATCAGTATCTGCTCTGTTCAGTACTGCCACTGTGTCCTTGAGCAAGAGACTTCATCCGTCTTATGTACATGTAAGTGGTGGGTTACTAACAGTGGTGTTTGGAGGAGCAGGTGCACTTCCACATGGCCGTCAGTGACTGCTTCCAGATTTCCTCCGTCAAAATGTGGTACGCCAGGGCCACCGCCAGGTCCAGCTGCAGCCTCACTCTCCACAGGACCTGTACATCTCCAGGACTGAAGAGCGAGCAGGTCGGATCACAGCTGACCCCTCTCACCCTGGACACGGAACTATTTAAGCCCCTCCTCTCAGACAGGACGCTACGCCACAGACCAGAATGCATGAAAAGGTTCACTCTCATCTTATGGACACGTAAATGCTTTGCCAAGAGCGTCCCAGTACGGCATTAAACTGGCATCTTGTATGTGTTCAGGGCCAGTCCAGCCTATAAGCAGATTAGGCAGCTGCTTAGGGCCCCGAGGCCACCAGAGGGCCCCCAAGACCCCATACATTTATACTGAACATAACGGTATATCAAGTTTTATTGGAAACAGGGTTTGTGTGTTTAGAGCAGCTTAAATATTCCCCTCAAACGATAACACATGTTTTTTATGTATAGTAAAAAAAATCATAAATAAAATTACAGTTAGGCAAGGTGAGAGCAGAGTCAAATGTGAATCACCAGTACCTGAGTCAGGAGGCATCTGCTGTTGGGGGCCCAGAGACAAATTCAGCTTAGGGCCCCCTGAAAGCTAGAGCCGGCCCAGTATGTGTTCACGATCTTGTATTTGTCATGATAACACATTTTGTAATAGTGCGATATATTGCTGTAAAGTAAATATAGGCGATACACAATAATATTAAAACTAAACCATAAAGTAGAAATATCTCTCACAAAGTATTCTAAATCTAAAGTGAGTTGTAACAAATAAAAAAAAATAATACAACGCAACAACTGGTCTCTGTATTGTATTGTTCCATCTGTTGTGTATTAAATCATCACGACAGGCCTAATTACAGGTGTTTTTATTGATATAAAAATACACTGAAAAACATGTAAGTATAAAAACAATTGTTGTATAAAACAGGGGTCCCCAACCTCTTTTGCGTCTTTGACCGGAATAATGTAGGTTTTATTTTCACACGTGGCAGATAAATATGGCAAAAATATGTTGCGCTGCGCTCGTTTCTTCTTTCCTTCTTGTTCACGTTTGTTTCTTTCAAAAACTCTAAAGGCTTTTAATCCAGGTGCTTAGTCGCCATGTGCCGAAGCAGTTTTGAGGGTTTCATTGCTTCGTTCACTTTTCCCGCACATTACGCAGAGCGGACTTGGTGCGTGAGAGTCACCTGTAAAGACAAACCCAGATTTTAAGTAGCACGCCTGGTGTTGTCTGTTAAATTGATCTTTCTTTTTCTTGGCGGTTGTAGGCTCCTCTTCTCAGTTTGGCCTTTTCCCCTTTGCAAAAAAGCTCTCCAAAGAGTTTTGTTTTTGGTTTTTGGGTCTATTTTTGGGCGAAGTCATCGTGGGGAACAAGAGCAGATCTAACACAGATATAATACAGGGTGGTCCAAAAGTCACTGACAGTTGAGAAAAAATCATAACTCTTTTGTTTCTAAATATGTTTCTTTTATTTTTTTCAGAGCATTTCAAACTACCCTTCCAACATTAATATGAGCAAATACAGCACCGAAGAACGAACCCTCATTGTACAGTGGTACTTTGAGTCACATGGGTCAAATTCAGAAACCCAGCGGTGTTACCATTGACATTTTAATACCGGAGATGCCCCAAGTGTAAATGGCATTAAAGGAATAATAAGTGGTTTTCAAAGACAGGGGGCAGTATGTGATCTCCACAGACCTGACTAGTCCAGATCTTAAAGAAAGGGTGTTTGTGAATAAACCTCAGACAATAAACGAGTTAAAACGTAATATCGAGGATCAAATAAGAGCCATAAGCCCGGAAATGCTTTCAGATGTTAAGTAGTGTTAAGTTCAAGTGTAAGTGAACAATTATAACTGTATATATTGCCAAAATCTTGGAAGGTTCAGTTTACCTACTGCTAAAATTTGGTGAGTATAACTTAAGAATTATAGGAGCTACTGAAGATTTAAAAGTGTCAGTGACTTTTGGGCCACCCTGTATATTTGTCATTAGCGTGTCATGAGGGACTGATAAATTATTTACTGTTTTTTGTGTGGCCTGGTAGCAAATGCATAACGGACCAGTATAAAACATTTTATAAAACAGTGTTACCAAAGTTTCTAATGTGTTCAAAGACAATACACATGCTACACAATTATAAGTTGTCTTCTTAAGAAAGGTTTTGTGAAATATTTTTAAAAGATCTTAATAAGAGGAGCGCACACTCAGCTAAAGTCTATTTCTTTTCCACAACAGGCCCTTCAAACCGGAGCGAAACCAGCTGCCCACTCACCAGGAAAAAAATAATAAAAGCAAATGCATTGTGGTGAAGTTTGTCTGAAAGTCCTGGACTGTGTGGTTTATTCAGCACAAACGAATCCATCCCACGTTTTCTGACTTTTTTTACATAGAGCACAAACAACACAGCAGATGAAAGTTCCCAGAGATGCGCTAGGAATCCCAAAATAAGCTCGAGGAGGCAAAACAAGTCCCCACAGTAGAACCGCTCAAAAATTAATTTCTCCTCCTGAAATGTGAGTTTAACAGCTTGGAAATAATTCAGACTTTGGCAACAAAAAGTCAGCCCCCAACAGCTGCCACTATGAAGAATTTAAATATGCTCCATCATTTATAGAGCTTTGATTCGACACTTTGAATACAGGCTGAACAACTTGTATAGAGAACAATCTAGGTTGCAAGGACTCATGTTTTGCACACGGCTTGTTTGGCCCTGAAACCTGACTCACTGTAGTTATTGTGGAAAACAGTGTGGTCCAGGTACGCACTTTATCAGATGCTGAAAGAATTACTGGACTTGACTGCATGTTTTGTCCCATTCAAATATAAATACGTTATGTAAAGTTGGTGAATAAATACAATGAACTTCTACCATCTATGACTATATAAGAATGTTTTTGGATCAAGTCTTGTTTTTTTTTCATTTGATATAAAATTTGAAATATATCAGCCTCCATCTGACCAACATTCACACCTCTTCTCCCTCACACCTGCTTTCTCTGGTGCTCTCCTGTCTTTAACCTACATTCTTCTATTCCTCTTTTCACACTGCAATCTGTCACTGTCAGATCATGCTGCTGGTAATTTTATATGTATTTAAAAACACAACAAGTGGTTGAAATTAGTTTCCTCCGTGGGGTGGCTGGACACTCCTTTAGCGATAGGGTGAGAACCTCAGTCGCACAGGAGGAGCTCGGAGTAGAGCCGCTGCTCCTCCACGTTGAGAGGAGCAGGCTGAGGTGGCTCGGGCATCTGGTCTGAATGTCTCCTGGACACCTCCCTGGGAAGTGTTCTGGAGGGACGATGTCTCTCGGCTGGCCTGGGGACGCCTGGGAGTCCCAGCAGATGAGCTAGAGGAAGTGTCTGGGCTGAGGGAAGTCCCTGCTTAGACCGCTGCCCACGCGACCTGGCCCAAGATAAGTGGAAGAAAATGGATGGATGAGTTTCCTCAGTGTGAACTTTTTTATGGGTCGCATTTTGGTCACATTTTTATTTAATGCATTTCCACCTTCAAGGCTCCAAAAGCACTTTACATCAAGGAACTACTCACCCAGTCACACACACACACGCACACACACACACACACACACACACACACACACACACACACACACACACACACACACACACTCCAGTGCACACAGCAACTTTCAGATCAGGGGACAAACACTCTGCGACTGTTGCCCCTGTTCATCACAATCTGCTGTTGTGTGGAACCTTGCTGCGTCTTGAAAAAAAGGTTAAGCTCATTAGGATTGTCCTGATTAGGGAAAGTTTAAAATACAATAAAATCATAAAAAAATAAAAATAAAAAAAAAACTAGTTTGACAGAGATAGCAACAATATGTCTACTATATGTTTTAATAAGATCATTAAAATGTAGAAGCGTTTGAAATCTCAGTTGCTGTAAAATACTTTTCTGTGTGAACTGTTCCTCCTGAATCATGACTCAACACCTGGAGTCCACGTTGATAAGTGGAAGTGTTGGGAGGTGAACTGTCTGAAGCAGCCCGGGCTCCCTCTGCGATGCGCTTTTCATTTCCACATTTGGAGACTGACTCTGACTCAACCTGCTGGATCTTTTTTTTTTCCTCTCTCTGAGCTCTGCCCCTCGCGCGTTTGGTTCCTAAAAATCTGCTCTCACATCAATCACACTCGCAAACAACTTTTCTTCTTTAGTTTGTGTCATATTTTAGCACGGAATAACCTAGTTTGAGAGCGCAGTGGATACGGCGCACCCACCCGTTCTAGCGGCACTGTGCTCATTTTACGCACCTTTTATTGTTTCCATTTTACAGCGGCATGAAATAGCCTATCGATTTGACTTGTCCTATTTCAACTTTGGGAGCGAGATTGGATTTCTGTAACGAGCCTTGGCTGGGGCTTGGCTGGGGCTGGGGCTCGCGTGTGCGCAGGGGGTCGGAGTGCGCTCGCTCGTGTGATTCATCCGCAGTTTGCAGACGGCTCGCGCAGGTGGAGAGGCGAAGAGGAAGAGGAAGAGGGAGAGGAAGCCGCGCGCACGGACCGGAGTGTGGATGCTCAATACGCGCAACACCGACTCCGCGTAAGGACCCAGCTGCTTTGGCTCCAGGCTCGATCTAAGGGTCCGTTTTGACCTCATTTACCAAGAAACTTTGTACAAAAATGATGCTGCGCTGCGTTGTGGGTTGGAGTGACCAGTCAGCACCAGAGAAATAGCTGCGAATCTTTGCGTTACAAGCGAGAGGAGCTTTTTTTATTCTCTCCCATCAGCGCTATCACATCTCTGTCACATCTCTCCGGATTCATCTGTTTAATCTGCATTGATCATAACCATGGACTTCTTCGGACTATACTTTCTGCAGCTGGCACTGATTGGTGAGTTTACGCACACTTTTTTTCCTCTGCGCTTTGGTCGTGGACGGTGCGTTTGGCTGCGTTTGGGCACTTTTATCAGTCCTGGTGAAGTTGACAGTGGATTATACAGATGCATGTTTAAAAGCAGGCTTTGGAATGCTTTGAAACGCTGGGGAAGTGGTGTAGTTTGGGGGTCTTGGTCCCGTGGAGAGCTGTGTGCGCTCTGCCGGGTTGTTCCATCAGGCGAAAGCACTATGCGTACCTTAATATATCCCCCAAAAAACCATCATCCTGCACGTTCTGATTAACTAATACGCGTCTGTGTGCTCGTGCCAGTCGGTTTATGAGCTACGTTTCTGCATTTCGTGGTTGAGTCCGTGCGTCTTGGTGCTCACCTGCTTCATTCAGGTGTTGTTGGATACATTCAGACGTGTGCGCACGGGACAAGGTGCAGGGAGCGTGCGTGTGCGTGGCTCTGCGTGTGTCAGATGCGGTAAGCAGAGCAGAGGAAAGCAGAGGAAAGCAGAGGAGAGGAGAGGAGTGCAGGTGTGCAGCCCCGACTCTGAACGCGCTGGATGCACAGAAGTAAAAAAGGGGAGAGTGGGAACAGTCCGTGCGCACTTAAGGGACAGAGTCAGGGATGTAGCGTGGTTGCTGTCCTCTTTTTATTCATGTGTGTGAGCAAGCTGCAGATGCTCACAACAAACACCCTGCACTCATCTGGCACGGATTTCACTGAATTATGAAATTACAGGCATTATGGAACACAAATGTATAACTGTGACATATAAAAATGCTTTGCTAAAACCTTTATTCCTGCTCTTTTTGCACAAAACTGACCAAAAGCTGTGTTAAAATGCACTCTTTTCCTGCTTGGTTTATTTATTTGTCCATTTAAGGCTCATTAGAATATTAAATCTGCTCCTCTCATGGTTGAAATACACAGAGCTGGTTCATATTTCCTGTTTGAAACTGAACAACACCGGTTCAAATGCCCAGACTCCAAACGTGTCATGCTGTTTCAATGTCACCCCTCGTATTAGATGCTCATTTCGGTGAGCTATGCAGTCTCTTTCGTCTCTTTCCTTCCCTTTGCCATTACTGTGCCACTATCTATTTGACAGCTTTTTCATACACCGTCCTTGCATGAAACGCCTGGTGTAATATTTGTCAAAAATAGCAGAATGTCTGTGCCAAGCTCTTTTCAGCAAGTCATTTCAAATTAATTTTTAGCCCTCATTCCATGTTTTCTTCTCGTATCAATTTTGCACATTTTCCAACCTACAAACCTTGACAACCACATCTGTTTTTTTGTGCTTTTTCAGTCTCTCGCCTAATTTACTACTTCCATTTCGGTTTAAAGCTCATTTTAACACGCAGATGAATGTAAGAGATGTTGTGTTGCACGACTGGGAATGAAAGTGCAGGAAGCAGGGGCAGTGTGGGGATAGGCTTGTGTTTGTGCGTTAGATTTATAACAGGTCCTACAATGACACGCCACATTTGAGAGCACCATTCCCCTGCTCTCCCTGCTTCTCCCCTGCTGCTCGTGGGATTTCCGGCAGTAAAAATGTGATAGTATACAATGTAGGTGGAGTTTCTGACTTTTTTTTTTTGGGCTGCGTTTGATCTGAACCCCAATATTATCAAGAGAGGAACAGATGAGTTATTGATTGTTTAAAAAAAAAAAAAAGCAGAAGTATGGGCCAGACTGAACACAAACAGACTGGCTTTTGAAGATGTTTTGGACTCAGTGAGTTTGATGACTTCCAAATGATAGCAATTTTCTTGTGCTATGAATTTGAATGCATTTGGGGATGCACAAAGAGAGTGGTTATGTGTTCGGATTTCTCAATATAATAAGTCTGTTCTTACTCATACAAAGGACACACTGTGAATGGTAAAGGTAAAATGCTGTTACTTGGTTACTGTCCAATACAGAACTTCACTTTTCAAATTGGGATGGTAAAAGAGAAGAACGTTTTCTCTGTGTAATTTCCTGACAGTGGCCCCTGTGCTGGTGGGAGATAAGGGGCCGATGTCGTGGATATTGCACATCGAGCCCACGCTGTCGGTGCTCGGTTATAACTGTAGTTCTAGGAAAACTTAATGTGGGAAACGTGCTTATCTGGCAACATGAAAAGGACAGTGAAAACCAGATTGTCTCCACTGACAGACAAGTAAGTCACAACTTTTTAAATGTACTTAATTCAGTGTATTTTTTTTTACTTTTGGGACACTTTTGCTCAGGTTGTTTCATATCCATGTTTTATCTTTACACATGTTTTTTCTTTATTTTCAGACAGTGGCACACAGTCACAGGGCCAAACATCAAACCAACACACGAGCTGTCCACTTTGTCTTTTTTTTCACAAAAATACACACAAACAGAACTTTATACAAAGGGAGAGAAAGAACAAAGGTAACAGTGCACCTTAACTAGGCCTGTAGAATAAATAAAAAGGAAAATGAAGTACAAAGTCAGACACGAGAGTGAGGGGCCAGTTTTTTTACAGCACGATGAGCTAGTTGGGCCGGATCTCCACAAAGTCTGGCCGTAATGAGAACAGGTTTCTTGAGACGAATCGAGAAGGCGATCACTTCCAACGTCTTGCTATTCCCTTTTTAGCAGCTGATGTCAAAGTTCTAAATAAATATGTGTTTGTTCGCTGAAGCTGATTATCAAAATGGCCCCAAAAAAAAGAGAAAAATTGTAATGTCACTTTTACCTGAAGTATACTGATTACTGTCCTGTGGAACTCGACCCAAAATGGTTGTATCTCTGGGCTGTCTCCAATATCCAGTGCTCACAGCTCCAACTCACAGCTGTACTTTTTGCTTTGGCGTAATAAAGAAGCACATTAAGCATTTCCAATTAAACTCCCGCCAAATATGATAATTTGTACATCTCCACTGAGATTCACAAATATTCAGCCAATCATAATTTAACATTATCAGACCTCCTTCAGTCCCCCATTTTTCTTTGATATATTCTGTTGAACGTGACTTTTTTTTTTTGCCAAAACCCTTTATAAAATGTAGAACTAGCCCCTTTGATTGTCTTGTTCTTAAGCTTTCAGGAATATTGTAAGTATTGGATCAGTTTTTTGGTCTGTTTTGACCCCAGTGTTATGTTCAAAATAAGATATCTGAAAAAGTTATATCTTTAAAGGTGTACTATGTAAAACCCACCTTCTCCTTTGTCTCCGTGAATGTGTTATTGCTTGACCTGGAAAGTTACACCGTATGGCATTAGTATCTTTTTCCATGGAGACAAGAAATCCAAGTCACAGTTCAGATCTATGAAGAGTAGAAATGAAAAAGTTCACAGTAAGAATGCAGGTTTTCCAAGGTTTTTGCAATAAAAGCTCCTGTAATCAAACACAATGCAATATAGATACACTTAAAACTATTCTATTGAACATTCCACACAAACCCATAACATCTCCATGGAGATAGTCCACCTTTATTATGTTGCAGACTTCCTCTTTCCTAGGCTGACAGTTTTGTAGCTTGTCAGTAGCGGCAGATGCACAACTGTCACAGCAATCAGGTCTAGCACGCGCCAACTGGGAAATTATAAGATCCTTTCAAATTGCCACATTGCCAAACTAAAACAGATCTCGCTCAAACAACCTTGGTTTTGATTCCGTGCAGTCACTGGTGGCCATATTGTTCTGAAAAGCATCAGTACGTGTGAGTTTTTGAGCCTGCGTGTCGGGAGCTGTCAGTTGGAACCAGAGCCTTGTCATTTGAGTGAAGGCACAATGTGAAGCACGCGAGTCAGAGGGGCGATCGGATATTCTCACCTTGTCAAGACGATGTGTCAAATCCACAGCGGCAGAGGAGCCCATCAACACCGTCACCGGGCCCCGTACGCCGTGTGTGTGTGGGGGGGATGGGGGGCTTACAGGGGGGTGGGGCTTAAGGAGGGGAGGTGGGGATCAAAGGAGCAGCGAAAGCTTGAAGGTTAGACATGCAAAGAGGAAAAAGCGTCATCGATTTGAATCCGCAGCGGGAGAGACAGAGGAGGAGGAGGTTCTGATCTAAGTGACAGTAATGGGTGCTAAGCTGCTGTCACAAATGTTCACAGATTGCTTCATATGTGAGAATATGGAGCGTGATGTAACATTACTCTGGGTTTGCCAAATCCATATGAATGTTCTCGGTTCTATTTAAAGGTGCACTGGGTAACTTTTCTGGAGGAGAGTCCATGGAGGTGTTAAAAATGTGGCTCGAATGTTCCACAGTAGCTCAGTTTGTAGAGCGTTTGTCCACTGATCAGAAGATTGGTGGTTCGAATCCTGCTCTCGACGTGAACATCATTGGTTGAGCGGACAGATCCATTGCCCCACAGGTTGGCGGTGTGATTCCAGCTCTCACAGATACTGTTGTTGTGTTTTTGGGCAAGACACTTGACCCATCTTGGCTCCAGTGTGTGTGTAAATGGGTTTCTTGATGTACCTGTTTATCTTGTGCCATATTGTTACCGTAAAGAAGGTCTCCTCTCCACAGATACGACCTGTAATTTGTCCTTGTGGCGTCATCTGCTTGTCTCCATGGAGGTAGATGGGTTTAACGCAATGATGTGGAATATTCCAGGTAAAGCAATAACCTCTCCAGGGGGACAAGGCAGACTCTTTATTTATTTTTTTTATTTATGAAAAAAAAAAAGCAGTACAGTACAAAACATAACAGGACTTGACAAGAGATAGAAACATGCAACGGAGATAAAGAAACAGACAAGAAAATGATAAACCTGGTACAAAGCAAAGGACGAGAAACAGAAATAAAACAATGATCAGAGCTTGGGGTGGGTTGATAGGATGGGCTGAGGGGGTGGGTTGATGGGGTGGGTTGAGCGGGTCAGTTGATGGGGTGGGTTGAGCGGGTCAGTTGAGTGGGTTGGTTGATGGGGTGGGTTGAGCGGGTTGGTTGATGGGGTGGTTGAGCGGGTCGGTTGAGCGAGTCAGTTGAGTGGGTTGGGTGGTTGAGGGGGTAGGTCGATGGGGTCGGTTGGGGGGGTGGGTTGATGGGGTCGGTTGAGGGGGTGGGTTGAGCGGGTGAGTTGATGGGGTGGGTTAAGTGGGGTTGGTTGATGGGGTGGGTTGTGCGGGTTTGTTGAGTGGGTCGGTTGATGGGGTGGGTTGAGCGGGTCGGTCGGGTTGAGTGGGTGGTTGATGGGTGGGGTTGAGTGGGTCGGTTGATGGGGTGGGTTGAGCGGGTCGGTTGATGGGGTCAGGTTGAGGGGGGTGTCGTTGAGTGGGTTGGTTGATGGGGTCGGTTGAGGGGGTCAGTTGAATGCGTTGGTTGATGGGGTCGGTTGAGGGGTTGGTTGATGGGGTCGGTTAAGGGGTCAGTTGAGTGCGTTGGTTGATGGGGTCGGTCGATGGGGGTCGGTTGAGTGGGTTGGTTGATGGGGGTCGGTTAAGCGGGTCAGTTGAGTGCGTTGGTTGATGGGGTCGGTCGATGGGGGTCGGTTGAGTGGGTTGGTTGATGGTCGGTTAAGCGGGTCAGTTGAGTGCGTTGGTTGATGGGGTCGGGGGGGTCGGTTGAGCGGGTCGGTTGAGGGGGTGGGTTGGGGCCTTACAATGAGCTAATGTTTTACTATTGAGCAGGTAAAATGAATGAGTGAAGATAGTTATGAAGTATGAAACTAGTTTTGACATTCAGTTTCAGGGTTGACTCTCCATTCTCTTTTTTTTTTCCTTTTCCTTTCTCCCTTTAAATACAGGGGGAAAAGTTGTACTTATTGGTTCAGTCTGGTTGAGGAAATGTCTATAGACCTAGTGCCATCCTGAACTGTGAATGTGTGTTTGAGTGATTCAGTTTCAAGTTTTAATTAGTAAGATGTGTTCAGCCGCTCATCAAACAAGTCGACTGAAGTGAAGTTTCAAAAGTTCTGTCGGCTAATTATTGGCTATTGGCTTTGAAATATACAAAATGATGTTCGACAATCCAAACAGAGAATATGTGACTCGTTGTTACTTTTTGCGTTTTATGTTGCTGGTTACGTTTGATCCAGGAAATCCATGTAATAACTTGCCTCCTTAAACATGTTATGTGCACGTCACGTTTCACACTCTTTCCAGAGCTCCTTTGCATGTGAAGCCTATGGAAATTGGCAGACGGCGTGCAGGTACCCTCATGTGAGTCTGTGAAATGTTGTTTTTCTCATTTGTCATTTGCCAAGTACAGCTCTCCGGCACTTGAGTCTTTACCAAAACATCAACACTTAAAAACACTTGTGCTAATGGGACCCGCTTTGGTTCAGTCCAATTAGGGCCACTTGAATGTGTGACTAATTCTATTTACATCTAGATAAGGCTCCATCTCCTCTGTCGTGTGGAGGTGGCCTTGAGCGCCCCCTGTGTCCATCTCCACTGACTTACACCTGACAGCAGACAGACACTACAAAAGGCTCGGCCAGGTTTGAATGAGGCTAAATACAAAATACTTTGGAGTAGACAAGTTTAAAATGTAGCTCTAGGCTCAGTCAATGTAGCAGTTTTGATTTTTGTTACTGCACAACATTTTTACAGACACCTGCAGTGTCAAAGCACTTCACAGGGATAAAAGATGCAGCGTTTAAATTCCATAAACAATATGATTAGGTCAAATGAATTTTGTTGTTTCTTTCAGCTTCTAGTTGAAGGTAAATTCCATTGAGCTACAAAAGCCATGTGTCTCACGATGATACTTCATTTGTTCTTTTAATGAACTGAATGAAGTTTATATTAAATTAAATTTGTATTTCACAGTGAAACCACATGCCATGTTACCAAGTCAGATTTCATATGGAACAGTCCTACATTACTGTAGCCCTATAGCGTTGATGCTATCGTCGCCGATAGATTTGCGGTTGTGGACTTTCCATTACCGTAACTCCGCAACCAATTGTGCTTCATGTAAATTCAAACAACATCTCAAAGCAGAGGCACTTTTGATATTTTATCATCATTACAATAATCTACCTCTGTTGTCCCTCGAAGATGATGAAGAGAGCGCCGGTGCTGCGGGGATTTTCCCAGTCGCTTATTCCATGCGTCAAAGAAAAAATACGAATGGATTTGTAAAATAGAGGTAGTTGTGTGAAAAAATGCAGTATATTCTGATACTTCTATGTATAAAGAAAGAATAAAAGTCTGGGTGAGATATACTGGTCTGTAGTGAGCTCAGTCCTTAAAGGGTTAAATTATTTGAATACTGTTTGACTTGATTTGATTGACACCATGTCACAACTTTGCCCTGGAGAGACTTGGCCACGGTCAGTTTGTCCCTTGCATTAAGAGGATTGGTTCTTTTTCTTCTCAGGTTCTTACAAAGTACCTGATTTTTAAGTGCTGTCGTCATAGTAACCTACCCTCCAGTGCTTTGATCTCTGACCCTGCACTGCATTAACTGCAAGAGTAAACTGTTTGTAATCACTTTCACTACTTTTGACATCGTCCAGTGACCCAATATGACACGGCCTGATGAGTAAAGAGTAAATTCCCTCTGATGAAACATGCTGTATGAATGACGTGACTTTAAATCAGACATATTGGTGTCTGCTCCAGAGCTGTAATCTATGACACCCGTGGATGTTATAATTTGCACATTTTAAATCGTAATATTCATCTAACATGACTTAAAGAAAGAAACAAGTCTGCTGACTTCTGCGTTAAAAGCTGTGGCGCCCAGTGGGAGCTGAGCTGTGAAGTTGTCGGCACCTCTGATGGGAAGCTGCAAATCACGCTACCGAGCCGCATATTTTTTTGTACCAAAACAACTATGCAATGCTGCAGAGTCCTACACTTACCACAGATTAAGAAAATGAAAGTGAAGAACAAAGTAAGTCTAGAGCAGAGGGCGTATACCAGGGACAGTGATTAAAGATTGGTCAAACATGCACGAATCACTCCAAAAACAACTTGGAGTGAGTAAATGGTGAGAGGAAACAACTATAACATACTTAAAGGCTCGGAAAAGTCGATTTTGCATAATAGGTCTGCTTTAAAGTTTTTGCATGCCTTGTTAGTACCAGGCCAAACTCTTTATCAACCACACACACCCATAGCTCCTGATCTGGATTAGCATATCTACTGCTCAGTCTTGCGATGCCTCAGTAATCATGTAGCCTTACCGCGGAGAACATTTTGCAATCATTAGTGTAATTAGTTGACCAGGTTCATCTACAATTTATCTTCAAGTAACAGAGAGCGAACCCGCACAGCCCGTCTCACTAATAGTACTTCTCCTCAGAATCTTTCATATAGTTGGAGATGATGCAATTGGACAGTAGTTTAAATGATCTTAAAGAGGGGTATTTTATTTTACTTCTATAGGGTATTAACTGCTAACACATTATATATTTAGACCATCAGCATGTTATCTTTTATTGTTTTGAAAATACTACATCTGCAAAAAACAACAACATATTAACATGTTTTATAAGTTTCACTTTCATTTTTGATACCCAGCACTATCATAACACAATCAGTGTGCATCCCACCAGGGCCCAGTCTATGTATCAGCAAACTGAGCAGCTGCTTAGGGCCCTGAGGCCACCAGAGGGCCCCCAAGAGCCCATACATTTGTATTTAAAATAATATAATATATCAAGTTTTATTGGGCACTTCCGCACACCACATCAGGTTTGTCAAGTTACTGTGTACAGTTTTGTATCATGCTTTTGTATATTTCTGGAGAATTGTTGCGTGGGAGCGTAGATGATGTCGACTTGTGGGCGGAGCGTTGCACAGAATCTTACAGCTAATCAAAAGGAGGGTTCGATTAGGGCCCAGGAGAGGTCCCAAAATGACTCAAACCTGCATGAATGACATCTAAAACCTCTTCAGGCAGGTTTTTGATGAGGGAACAACGTTATAACATGGTAGAAAGCTAAAAAAAAAAATCTATTTGGTATAATACCTCCTATTTGAAGGACACATATTATGCCAAAGTGACTTTTTTTTAGCTTTTCATGTTAACATTGTTCCCTCTTCAAACAGGTACCTGGGGTTGTATTTTGCTTCATTAATTTTTTAGATGACTACCTCTAAAAGCTACATCAGAGCACTCCTGGACAAAAGCAGATTGTACCGTTTCATTTCCCAGTATTGTTACGTCAGAGGTAGAGATCCTGTACTGTTCAAAAATCATCAAACTGTGCTCATTAGTATTGCTTACATCAACATATTGAGGCATGTTCGTTATTTGCTTAGATTAATTTTTTCCCCTCATTGTAATTCTCTCTGCTGCCAGTAGGAGCAGTCTAATGCAAAGGCAAATGTACTCAAATGCACTGTTTAAAGGCCAATAACAATACAAGTAATGTGCGATATGTGTCCGTTAAGCCCTGTGCTATCTGATGAAAATAAGCACATTTTCTCAGTATGAGGCAGATCGGGGAATGTCTTTTGCAGCTGTAGCAGTCACTGAAGGTAAGGTGTGCTGTTTTTAAATGTGCAAAACTGCAGGAGCCGACAGAAATGCAAACTAGTAAAGCGATCTAATATGGCTCCATGTGGGGAGTCCCATACAGAGGCGCATAAAGGAGATAAGCTTAGGAGAACAGGTAGAAAGTGCAGACTGCAACATTGAGTGTGACAAATCAGGTGTTAATATTTCAGGAAGAATGTGATGCGCAGGGCCTTTAACGATTGGTTACCTGATTTTCAAACTGTGACAAATTTAAGTCTGTCTAACTTCTCCTACAAACACTTGCAGTAGTAGTATTCACATGCATGATTTTGAGGCGTTTGCACAGTTTTACTACAGTTTTATTCAGACAGAAAACAGTGGGGGTCACGTTCTAAAAATAACCCGCAATAGGCGAAATCCGTGAAGTAGTCAGCTTTATTTTTTATTTATTATATGTTTTAAGGCTGTTAAACCCCTCACCACACATTTTATACTTTTAAAGACAGTAAAATAATTATGTACGGTGCCTTTAGAAGTGTTTAAAACTATTTGCAATGGTCCAAAGTAATTCCTCACTTTCCTTATGCAATCACAGCATCTAAATGATTCCCCGCAGTGAGTTTATAAGCGCTTTTCGCAACTCTCAGACACCGTAATGCTAATGCGTAAACAACTAGCATGCTAACTGCGCACTTCCTCACCTCTCTGACATGAAAACGCTTTATAATTCGATGCAGATAGTACACAACTGACCTATTTTCACCCCAAAAGCTGCATATACAATGTCTATACTGGATCACGACACCCTTGTTCGATCTTATGTCTTGGCGGACGTCTCTGCTTGGGGCTTCTGGGTAGCTTTCTCATTAGCCAAAATCTTGTCCACCTTACTAAGCGTCTCTCACTAAAGAGATTGAAATGCAAAATATTCAAAACACTTGCCAATTTGCCCAACTTGCACAATGTGAAGTTAAAAGTCATCCTCATACATTTCAAACCAGAACTGTGAGCCTTTGTTTCATGTTTTGGAGACTTTAGAGCAAAGTTATTCACAAGTAATTATCCAGATTTAATAATACAGCCAGATAAAGCGGAGGGCTCGTTATAATTCAGCACCAACTAATCATTTACTCATTAACTTTCGTGCCTCGTCCCACAGGCTAGCATTTAACCGCTAACAATGAAACGCTCAAAGTTCATATTTCACACTTTTAGAACAAAACAGATTTTTTGTGCGAATACATTTCATTTTGATGAATATTTCCAATCCATCTCGCTCGATTCTGATGTTATTATTGACTCGAATTACTGCTGAATTACTGATCTGGTTTGGGAATATTTAAAACAACATCTGTGTGATCCCTCAGTCGTCCAGGTATGGTCCATCGGAAAAGTTTAAATCTGTCAACTAACTTAGCACAGCACAGTTTGTTCTTAGAGCAGCTCATTAGACCGAGCCGACAAACAAAGTGTGAACAAACAGGTGTGTTAGTTTCAGAGTAGTTAGCTCTTTTCTTCAGATCGATATAAGGCAGTGTCCAGCAGTAATCTGACCAGAACTGAAGAAGCAGACACAAACTTTTGCCCAGTTGACAGATCTGACTTTTTCTCTTACTATATTTTAAAACAACTAAAGCTATTATTAATGTAGTGCCAATCCAAAGGTTAAAAAAAAAAGTTAAGAAAGAACAGTAGTAAATATATTTTCTAAAAATGATTTGGGCTTTAATGACCTCACCTGCTTTTTAATAGTTTAATACTGGAACCTTTAATACCAGATCACATGACTGTATATGTCAGACGTGGGCAAACTACGGCCCGGGGGCCACACACGGCCCTTTGGGCTTATAAATCCGGCCCACTGAACGTGACCAAATGATACTAAAATAGATCAGGGTAAAATAATGTTCAGATCAAAGTTTTTTCTGCTGTGTTTATCAAACTAAAATTTAATATAGTAATTATTCATTTAATTAATCCATTTAAAAAACTGTTTGTACAAAGAGCCTTCCATATTCATGTTCTGCTACATGTTACAGGCCAAATCTCTAATGTAGTATCTACATATATAGATCCTGGCCTGGTCCCTCTGTCAAATTTTAGATCCGACTGTGGCCCATGTGTCAAAAAGTTACCTCACCCCTGTCATAAGGCGAAGGACGAGCAGCACCAAAGCTGAGACTTTTAGCTGTTTTACTTCACAAAAACGTTAAACACTCCAAGGAAAAGCAAAACTGGATACCTTGGTGATACAATTGCAGTTTAATAATCTAATAACACACTTTTATACACCTGCTCCTGTTTTTAATGTTTTATTTGGACGTATATACTTATTTGTTTTCTTCTTCTTGTATTTTAAACAGGGCCCATGAAATCGAGAGACCAGGTGCTCTCATTGGTTTCCCCTGTATAAATAAAGATAAAGAAAGAAAGACTTCTAAAGTAGAGGCAGCCACCTGTTTGTCTCCATGGAGATGCTATTGCTTTGCCTGGAATGTTCCACAGCCGGGCATTAAACCTTTTTCCAAAGTATCCAAGAAATGTACGAGTAAAAATATTTGTAATTGATTAAATACAAGTTAAATACATCTGTATGAAGACAAGGAGGTGGCGGACCCCTCACTGGTAAAGTTACACAGTGCATCTTTAAAGAACTTGCATCATAGCGTTTAAAAATACACACGGCTCTCCACTGATCCTCCTGGGGCTTGTTGTGGAGTAGTGTTAAACCTTTTGCTGGACACAGTGTGTTCTGCAGCCGAGGGACTTCTTCTCTGCACCAGCTTCAGAGCAGTGGCCCAATTAAAACCCTCCCAAACAGCGCTCCCTGGTGGTGCTGGTCCCACCCTGCTCCCGTAGCCCCTCCCTCTCTCCACCCCACCACTTTGTCCTGGAACGCATAATCTGCTCTTTTGCATGTTTGCTAACCTTGAACACTGACAGCTAATATTACGGCTTCTGTGCGTTCGTGGCCCATTTTCTGCTTTTATTCTGACAAATTTGAGCCCTCCCACTTTCTTTTCTTTTTTTTTTTTTTTTCTTCGTCCTCTCCACTGACGCATGTATAATTCATATTCACCGCGCAGTGCCCCCAAAGCGAGTACAGTCATCGCTTTCTTGATTTCTTTAAAAACCAACACTGGTATTGACGGAGTGGAGCAGCGGCAAACATATCGAGAACGTTTCAGGGGCAAACATTTGTGTGGAAGAAATATGGTCTGAATAAGGAATCTGTGACAGCGAGCAAGGGGATTTTTAGTAAGCACAAGCTGTCACAGGGTATAGCAAGAGATCAGGAATTCAATCAGTAGGACCATCTCATGTATTCTATGCAGTATAACAGGAATGACCAGGAGCTTTTAGCAAGTTTTTTCATTTATACAGGAGAACCCAACGAGAGCACTAAGACTCTCGTTTTTATGGGCGACCTGTTCAAAATACAATTCAAACAGAACAACAAACAAGTATATAAATCCATAGTCTATATAAAAGTGCATGTAAAAACATTAAAAACAGGAGCAGTTGTGTGAATAAAAGTTCGTTACCTGATTATTAAATTGCGTTTGTGGCACCAAAGTGTCCAGTTTTGCTTTTCCGTGGAGTGTTTTCCATTTTGTGAAGCAAAACAGCTAAAAGCCTCTTTCCCGTCTCAGTTTTGGTGCTGCTAGTCCTTAGTGATTAAATGTTCCAGGATCAGTGATTAACAAGTTGATGAGGTATTCTGGCAGTTTTTGAAGTACAGTTGTCCCTCGCTACATTGTGGTTCACCTTTTGGGATCTCGTTGTTTCGCAGATATTTTTTGTACAGTTTTGCATGGTTTTTGTTTTTTTTTTTTTTTTTTTTTTTTTTTAGCCTATGAATGTGGATTGTGTTCTGCGTCCTGATTGGCTGAGGGACTGTAGACCATTGTCCATCAGTCTCCTCTGTGCCGTGTCTCCTGTACAGTACAGAATGTGTCAGACAAATTTACATAAATGTTGGACAGCAGTGTGACTCTGAAGTGCTGTATGTTTGCAAGTTTTCTCCCCGACAAAACCCACAATGTCGATGACACGTTCTGACCGGTTTGACCTTTGACAAGGTTTGAACAAGAGAGAAATGTGAGAAAAAATGTTAATGCCTGTGTGAGAAAAGTGTATAAAGTGTGTGGTGAGGGGTTTACAGCCCTTAAAAACATATAGAATAATTGTAAAAAATAAAGCTGACTACTTTGCGGATTTCGCCTTTGCGGGTTATTTTTAGAACATAACCCCAGCGAGGGACCACTGTACTCACTTATAGTTAATGTTTTAAGACCCAAACTCCAATAAAAATGTTTCATCAATTGATTGATCGATGCACTTTTCATACGTCAACTAATTATTAGATTGGAAATATGAAACATTTTGTGGATAGTCCAGTGGTCCAAAGAACGTTGAAGATATGTACTGCAGTAAAAGTACAGTTACATGGCCAAACATTTACTTACATGTACAAGTGGGCATACATGGACGTAGGCAACATAATTTCTGCAGCATTTTTAGATCAGTCTTTTATACAAATCTTGATTATTAAAAGCTGAATTGTTTTAAATAGAGCATAAATCATCAGCTTCGCGGCCCCCTAGTGGACGTGGGACGCTGTGCATGTACATAATCTACTCATAGATTCATTTCTGTATTTCAGCATTCTCCTCCTGCACCACTTTACATAGCCCGGAGCGCCCCACAAGAGCAATTTAGCCTTTGCCAAATTCACTCAAAGTTTTACATTTGCCCATTTTTCACTTTTACATACCTTAACCTTTAAAGAGATTTTTTATTCTCAAAAAAAATGCAGAAATATGTTCAGTCAGATCTAAATGGTGTCACTGACCTCTGTATTAACACTAAGATGCAACACATATTCTATACGAACACAAACATCAAAGAAGGAAGTTTTTTTCTCGGTAACAAATGATCTTGCTTAAAGGTGTACTATGGAACTTTTCTGCTGGTTGGTCATCTACCTGCTGATCTCCATGTCACGGCTTTGTCTGGAATGTACAGTGTGGCCCAAAAGTCACTGACACTTTTAAATCTTCAGTAGCTCCTATAATTCTTAAGTTATACTCACCAGATTTTAGTAGGTAAACTGAACGTTCTGAGATTTTTGGCAATATAAACAGTTATAATTGTTCACTTACACTTGAACTTATCACTACTTAAACTAGGGGAGGTAAAAATGACCAAATTTTTAAAATAATGTTCTTAAGTGTCCCCCATTTTGGGTTTCACACTGAATAGTCCAATCCAACACACTTTGCATAACATTTGAAAGCATTTCTGGGCTTATGGCTCTTATTTGATCCTCGATATTATGTTTTAAGTTGTTTATTGTCTGAGGTTTATTCACAAACACCTTTTCTTTCAGATAGCTCCACAGAAAGACAAAGGGACTAGTCAGGTCTGTGGAGATCACATACTGCCCCCTGTCTTTGAAAACCACTTATTATTCCTTTAATGGCATTTTTACTCTCGGGGCATCTCTGATATTAAAATGTCGACGGTAACATTGCTGAGTTTCTGAATTTGACCCATGTGACTCAAAGTAGCACTGTAGAATGAGGGTTCGTTCCTCGGTGCTGTATTTGCTCATATTAATGTTGGAAGAGTAGTTCTAAATGCTCTAAAAAAATAAAAGAAAAATATTTAGAAACAAAAAGTTTATAAATTTTTTTCAACTATCAGTGACTTTTGGGCCACGCTGTATCTGTACCTTGAAACATGCATCGATCTGTAGCGTGACCTGGCGACATCACTTCTGTCTCCATGGAGATAGATTCAATAACAGCTCTGCACAGACAAGTAAGTCCTCCAGCTAAAAACTTACATAGTGCAGCTTTAAACATGACTTTGACCCTCCACCATGCAACCCTCCGATGTGGTTTAGATTGAGATAGTTGTTTATGCTCTCACACTGAAGCGTCTGCCTTAAATCCCATGGCAGCGCTCTATATCTGCACAAGACATCTCCTCCTCTGACACTCACTCCATCTTGTGTGATTGATTTATTGATTCATTCGTCAACTGCCACTCAGCCCAGATAATATTCAGACAGTGACGTGAGTTATTTTGAGGAGAAAGTGCATTTTAAAATATCACTAAACAACCGTAGACATATATGTTTGACTTTTGTGCTCGTAAAAGTCTATGTTCTCTCTGCAAACCTGGGCTATTCAAATCCAGTTGGACGTCACCTTTAAATGTTCTGTTTTTCTTTCCATTTTTATCTTTCTAAGTCATAAAGTAAATCTGTGCAATAAAATGAAATTCAAAGTGTCTTTCAAAGTTAGTATTACTACAAACTGAGCTACTGGAGCGACACTAGCTCAGTTGGGCGACAGTGGGAGGGTTTGTCCACAGATCTGAAGGTTGCCGGTTCAAATCCCGCTCTCGACATGAACATAATTGGTGGAGCGGTTAGATCAGGGGTGGGCAAACCTTTTATACAAACCTATTTTAATATAATTTGGTCACGTTCGGCCGGATTAATAAGCCCAAAGAGCCGTGTGTGGTCCGCCGTAGTTTGCCCATGTCTGGGTCTGATCCACTGAGTCACTGGTTGGTGTGTACAATTCCTGCTCCCACAGATGAATGATGTTGTTGTGTCCTTGAGTACCTCGCCCCCAGTGTCTCCGTACCCTGGTGTTTGTGTGTGTGAATGTGTGAGTGGTTCCTTGATAAAAAGCGCTTTGAAGGTGGAAAAGTGTCACTGTTTATCTTGTATGATGTAAGTGCATGGTGCAACTGAATCTCTGCTCTGGAATGATTTGGTAAAGCTTTTCATCCACTGGTTTAAATATTGCCATTTTTGAGTTTCCTTCTCAAGGACACTTCAGTCAAGCACAAGTTGGATTAAAGCCACCATCTTGGGAGTTTAACTGTTTCAGATGCCTGGCCGCTGACCACCTGGTGATGGCTGGACCCTAGATCCCCTCCTGACCGTCCGCTGATGGCTGGACCCTAGATCGCGTTGCCTGAATGGACGGCTCGTTGAGTGGGCTCTGGCCCTACAGACTTTAACTCTATCTACAAATGGATGCACCTTAGTCCTGGACACATCTACAGCCTGTCCGTTCATGGGAGTGGATCTCTCCTTCACTGTGGTTCTCCCCGAGGTTTCTCCTTTTCCCACTGAGTTTTTGGAGTTTTTCCTTGCCGAGTAGGAGGGTCTAAGGACAGGGGACGTTCTGGGACAGCAATCCATTGCTTGTTTTCTGTTGATTAATGTGCTTGTCTGTTTCTATGTTTCATTGTTGATTTTCTAATTCTGTTGGTTAATCAACTCCATGTTCAGCCCTAAGAGGCGACTGCTGTCGTGATTTCAAAAACAAAAATAAATTGAAGTGAATCTTATCAATGACAAACCCACATGAGATATGAGTACAGGCAGGACAAGCAGGTGAAATCTGTACCAGTCAAGAAACACCTTCATGCAATTAGGTTAAAGGAGCACTGTGTAATTTTTCTGGTGGAGAGTTGGCCACCTGCCTCAATGAAGATGTTGTTGCTTTGCCTGGATGGCATGAAACTTATGGTCAGTGGTCTTATATAACGCTTTTCCACCTTCAAGACACTCAAAGCCACATTCACACACCAGTGCACACAGACACCGGGGACGGAGTGGGTTAAGTGTTTTGCCCAAGGACACAACTGCAGTATTCATCTGTAGGACATGGAGTTGCACCATCTGACGACTCTACCAGTGTGATTTTTTTTGTTCGTTTTTTCACGTTGAGAGTGGGATTTGAACCACCAAACTTCTCTACAAGCCCAAAATTTCACCTCCAAAAATGTATTATTTCTCCTTATTTATTAGGTTTGGTGACATTTTAGCATCATATGTGTATACAAGCTATTAGTCAGTGACAAATGCTTCACCGATGACTGCCTAACATGTGTAGTCATTGCTTTGGCTTCTTGCTTGATGTTGTGTTGTTATCTTTGCGAGTCTGAGTGATAGTGTATGGAAACTGGGCAGATGGAACCAATTACAGGCCATCGCTGGTGAAAAAAACCTCAAGATAAAGTGTCTTGCCTGCTGTAGAATTCAGAGCTGCTAATGTTGGGAGTTTTTGGGTTGAAACCTCACTGATGGCGCAGCCTATTATGTTAAAAAAGCCTGTCATTAGCACTAGCTTTTGTAGAGCCCGCGATTATGCCACGAAGACAATTATCCTAGCTAGCCTCGCCGCGCTGAAAGGATACGACATTTAGTGCCAATGTATTCCTACGCCAGACGTTTAGCATTGTCGTGAAAAGAGCTGGCAAAATGGCCCCGCATGATGTGATGGTTTAAAAGGGCACTAATAATCAGGGTAAAAGATATCAAAAAGAGTGACATAATGCTACAAATAAGCTGGCGGAAAAGTGTTTGTATGTTTATCCAAGAGACAATGGGAGATCTTATTCTGCGGCGCTATCGAACAGGACAATGACGTCTGTTGCTTCAGTGTTTTAGTGACCGGTTTGGGCCGATAATCTTTTCACAGTGATGCAACAACTCCAAGGGCAGTCAGTGTGTTTGGAGAGCAACTTAGCAAACCAGTACCGGGACTTTTTTCGTAACTCGACTCCACTAAAAAATGAGGTTTGACTCTGATTTTAATAACACAAAGGTTAAAGATGTATATTTTTAGACAATATAATGTACTTTTAATGGCAAATGATACTCGATTTAGTAATATTGTCATGTTGGCGACCTGCCTCAATGGAGAGGTTGTTGCTATCCCTGGAATGCTCCACGTTACGGCATTAAACTTATGGTCAGTGGCTGCATTTTTACATATCGCTTTTCCACCTTCAAGGCACTCAAAGCGACTCACCCCTTCACACACACATTCATACATCAGTGTACACAAAGGAGGTGTCTTGCCCAACGACACAGCAGCATTATTCATCTGGTAGACCTGGAATCGCACCACCAACTTGTGGGTAATTGGATCTGGCCACTCTACCAATATATATAAAAACTATAAACTCAGCTACTGTCGCCTTCATTTGTCTCATCTCGGCTATTGCACCAAACTAAGTTACATGTCCAAAGTCAGATCTGTGGAGAGGCGCTCCCACTCACAGTAATAATGGTTTTCAGTGCTTTTTTATAATGTACTTTTGAACACCAAATGATTCTTGCTTTAGTAGGAAGGTGTATGGAGTTTAAAAACACATTGAAGCACTTCCTGTTTCACCACATGACATCACAAGGTGGAACAGGGTGTTTTCTGTTTGAGAGAAGAACTCAGCCCTTCGTCGTTTTTCCTCTACATTTGTATTTTGCTGATGTTGAAAGTTTCATTTCATAAAAGTGGATTAAATTGTGCTACTTGAGCCTAGAACCTGCCTCGACACAATGCGTAAAATTGAACCCGACTCTTTTGACGGCAGCTGCTATGACATTTTATATTATTGCACCTTTTTTTAATAGGACTCCCAAACTCTCCACAAACGTAATAGAAGATAATTGTAAAGACAAATTGGGGCCAGAGTCATCCATCTCTGCCAGCAGCATGTAGGTCAGGTCATATTAAGCGTCCCTGCGTTTGCCTTCTCACCGCTTCCCAAGAACTCCCATCAAATGAGACCAGGGCACCGGGAGCGCCCCAAATCCCAGACTGAACCGCGAGCCAAACCATACTGACGTCTGACAGCCATATTTGTGCTGCTGCTGCTGCTGCTGTGGATGGTGTGGATGCTGGCCCGAGGATCTGGGGAGCTAATTGGTTCCTAATCAGAGATGCTGTTTCTGCCTTGGAGTTGGGGGCTGGCGGAGCGCAGTTTTGGCCATGTTCTCCACAAGCAGGGCCAGTGGGAGACGGGGGAGGTAGAGGGGGAGTTTGGGGGAGTGAAGAATGGGCCAAATAGCAGCAGGCGTCCCCCTCAGTCTGTCTCATACACACATATACACACAGGAACCAGACTGCACTGATGAAAGTCGACGAGAATGCCAGTCTGCTGTGATGTGTGCCGCTGCAGACACTCAGAGGTTTATGACATGTTTCATGACGACATGACTCAGACGGAGACATGGTCCTCAGGGACGTAAAAATGGAAGAGAATTTTTCAAGATTTCAGTTTATATTACAGATTTTTCCGTTAATCACATGTGACGTTGACGTTGTTGGAGGACACTGCACAGTGGTTGCCCCCTGCGTCACACACTCGTCCCTAAATAATAATGTATTTCAGTGCTATTGTGCTTTTTTCATTGCTAGGCTACACTTTACACGGCATTATTGTAGCCACATAATAGTCACAGCTGCCCTGAGGTAGATAAAAGTGATGCTGCCAAACTGTGCTATTGGCCCCAAGATCAGGAAGGGTCAAGGGGCCAAAACTATAAACTCAGCGTCTGTTGCCCTTATCTCAACCCGGCTATTGCACCAAACCAAGTTACAGTTCCAAAAGTCAGATCTGTGGAGAGGCGCTCCCACTCACAGTAATAATGGTTTTCAGTGCTTTTTTATAATGTACTTTTGAACAGCAAATGATTCTTGCTTTAGTAATATTATCATGTAATCTCATAGTTCTTAAACTGATTCTTAAATAGATTTTATTCAGTATCAGTACTAGTTCAAATGAGTATCAATACTAGTTGTATTTTAGATGAGCACTGGCATATCGATTTTTGACGACCCTCTATACCAGTTTTGATTCTTAAAGTGCCTCCCTGCAACTAATATTTATTTTGAGAGGCCTAGCAGGAATAGTTAGACTAGATATGGTCAGTAATTGTGTATTTGCAAGTAACTGAACACATTTTTGGTATCAGTTCTGTGCCAATGATTTTTTCGAATTCAGAAATCAAGTTTCCTTTACGTATATATTGAAATACAGTTGAACTTCCTTTTTAACGGTCTTATATGACACAAAACAGACTCTTGTGAGCTTTAAGCCGTGTTATAATGTTGTTACCTCCTCAAAAACCTACCTAGAGTTGTGTTTTGTTTCATTCACACATGTCTCCAAAGCTCAAAATGTTCTGTTCCACCTTGTGATGTCATGGAGTGGTAGTTTTCAAGTTAACACTACTTTTTCCAGGGCTGAAATTACCCAAACAATTGGAAGTGGTAGTGAAGGTGTATGGAGTTTTAAAACACAGTGGAGCACTTCCTGTATCACCACATGACATCACAAGGTGGAACAGGGTGTTTTCTGTTTGAGAGAAAAATTCCTCTTTCTCCTTTTTCCTCTACATTTGTATTTTACTGATGTTGGAAGTTTCGTTTCATAAAAGTCGATGAACTTGATTCTACTTGAGGTAGACAAAAGTGACGCTGTGCCACTGGCCCCTGGATCAGGAAGGATCACGGGGTCAATGGTGGTGGAATGTCTTGCCTAAGGACACAACAACAGTACGCCCAACTGTGGCACCTGCATTCACAGCCCTCTCCCAACCACAAACCTAACTCATGCTTAACTTTTATGAGATGAGACATGACGGGACATTCTGAAAGGTCTCTGTACTCTTCAACATTCTTTGCTTAAATTGTACTTTTATACACAAAAGAGCAGTTTTATTCTTACTTGAAACCAGCTAACTGTGCTTTTTTCACAAACCCCATACGTTACAAGACTTTGGAGTGAAATCCTTGCATCAGCATTATTTAATTTTAAACATTATTCCTGTAAAATCAGCAGTAACTCTTGCTCATGGTGCTGAAACATTTTGTAAACTATATGAATACATCCTCATCCTCAGGTCTGCAGATAGATCCACGTGACTATCATTGTCACTAGTTTAGCTTACTCCCTGTAAGCCTTGAATATGAGCGGGCATCCCCTCCTCCATCTGCGCTCAGTGGATCATCTTGCCTCAGCTTATCCTGCCTTAAGGTCTTTTGTCCCATCCATCTAAATACAGCATCCTTTCTGTGATTTATTTCAAAGGGGATTGCAGGCTGTTGTGATTGACACGTCGCTCACAGTCTAATAAGGAATTAGCTGCTTTGCCCCTTTCCCAGTTTGTACATGTACACATTTAACCGCAGGGAACACAGATCTGGGTCGTTCCATCTCCCTCGTGGACACAGGGATGCAGAAGTAGGTTTTGCACCTCCTTTTTGGTTTACAGGCCAAGAAAAGGACCTTGCAACTGCTATAGTCCACACTTTCGGCATGAATTATTTGTTTTCTATGGTACCCAGTTTGCCAAGTGTAGCTTACAGGCTGAAATCAGGGGTCAGGGGTTTTTAGTGCTTAGGGCCGATTGTGGTTCAGCTTGTCAAATATCTGGCAATTTGACGGTTTGGTTCCAATTTTGACCAACGCGTCCTGTTGTTATGTCCTTGGGCAACGCACTTCACCGACATTGCCTGTGTGAATGTGTTGTGTTTGGCTCAGATTGGCACAGATTTTCCAGTATCTAAAGCTCCACTGATAATCTATGAGTTGTGTGTTTTTCAACTTAACCTTTGAGACAGTTCCTCCATTTACCTCGTCTTAACATAAAGATTAACTATGTAACATCTATAATTTGACAGTACAGTTGTTTTTATTGCTAAAAAAAACATACCTTGCATCTTTACTGTGAGCGGGATCGCATCTCAAACATAGATTGTGTATATAAATGGACATAGCTAACCTGCTAGCCGTCGTTTCAAGTAGGAGGTGAGCGTGGCTGTGCTTCCGGCTCCATCGACTCGCTCATCAATTCGATTTTTATTCAAAAAACATCGCCCGTCTCTCTGTAACTGCTGCAGTGAGCGAGAAGGGGCGTTACCTTCAACAGCCTCGCTCCGGATTGGCTCTTTGGTTGGTATGAAACTTGCCGCGAGAAATCCAAACCTGGAACTTGACTCCAAATTCGCCGCTGTAACTGGTAGCCTCGATGTGCTTTGACTGGAGCCGAACGCTGTGGGTGACGTCGCACTCACTTAGTCCACTTCTTTATACAGACTATAATCTCAACAGACGTAACTTGGCCTGGTGATGCCACCTACTCAGCTTCATTCATATATAAGGGGGGGTCAAGATTTTTTAAATTGTAGACATTTTTTCTTCGTTTCTGGTGGATTTTAAT
Source organism: Periophthalmus modestus (assembly GCA_019594935.1). Lineage (NCBI taxonomy): Eukaryota > Metazoa > Chordata > Actinopteri > Gobiiformes > Gobiidae > Periophthalmus > Periophthalmus modestus. The sequence continues at coordinate 7,259,383 of JAIEZT010000068.1, forward strand.
GTGTTCCAGTTGGCGACAGTGGTCTTAAATTTACATTATAAAGGTCCTTGCACTGGTGTAAACACATAGCTGCCCTAAAACTTGATATAGTATGTTATTTTTAATATAAATGTATGGGCTCTTGGGGGCCCTCTGGTGGCCTCGGGGCCCTAAGCAGCTCCCTAGTCTGCTTATAGGGTAATAGCGATAACATCTCCATAGAGAAAAGTAATTGGCGGACGTTTCCCTAGAAAGTGAACGCACCTTCTAGGAGTTTTCCCAGAAGTGCAGCAGACACAACATTATCAGTAGCACCTCTTCAAAGACGGTACGATTTGATAGAACGGGTATCGTTAAGGACAAGGCGGCTAAGCTAACAGCACAATGCATGTAAATAGAATCCAGTGAAAGGAACAAAGTGCTCTAATTAAATCCCCCTCGACGTGGGTTCAATTTCCTCATCTCTCTGTACATTCTGTCAGTGACGAAGAGGGCTGCGGCGCTTTTGTCTTCGTCTCAGCAAATTCCAATTAGGTGCACTGCTGTATGCTGACGCGCCAGTCAATCTCAACTGGCCTGTTTTAAACCTGATGACAGAAGCACTATATGAAAGACCAGCGGGTTGGCCTCCTTTTCACGCCTCCTATTTGAAACAATGGAAGGTTTAGCCGAGATATTGATTGGACTTTATGTGCTGCTCATTGAGAAGAAAGCGTCGCGTTGGTACATATCACTCCTATAGTATAGCAATATTGAAAACAATCACACAGCTCTTTGTACTCGCGCCGTTCCATCAAACCAATTAACGCTAAGTTTAAACGAATGCCCATCTCGTAAAGGATGTGGAGTGTGCGCTATGTAACTTTTCTGGTGGAGGGTCGCCTGTTTGTCTCCATGGAGATGTTATTACGTTTTTAAACAGCTATTAAACTCCAAGGAGACGAGCAGGTCACACCACAGGGCCAAGTTACAGGTTAGATCTGTAAACAGGCGACCCAGCTCACACTAAGAATGCATGTTTGTCAAGGTATTTTATTAGCAATGAAACAAAAATAAGTGTACATGGTTTGGTTAATGCCGTACAGTAGAACATTCCAGGCAAAGTAATAAAGTCTCCTTTTTTATGTATTTGTCGTAATGTCTGGGGGATCAAAGATACAGACTTGGGGTAAAAATTTGAACAGATTTAATTTACAAACACGGAAATGTAAATGTTGATTGACGGAGCAGATAGTTGAGCGCGGGGTCGTTGGCTGGCGTCTTCGAGCCGGTCGTAGGTAGCGGGGTCAGAGGCTGAGGTGTTCGTACCCGTCAAGCAGAGCTGGGTCGAAGGCTGAGGTGTTCGTACTGGTCGTGGAGAGCTAGGTCGGAGGCTGAGGTGTTGGAGGTGGAAGTGCAGGGCAGTTCCAAGGAGCAGGATCTGGCGAAAAACGAGAAAAAAGGCAGCTGAGTACCGTGACCATAATCACAAAACTAGACTGAGCCAAGCAGAACTGTACCATGGAGGATACACGGACAATCTGACGACATGTTTAGGATCCGTTTGTGCTCCACGGGTGAAGGCTTGATTGCTCATGGGCTGTAGGTGTGTAGTGGGTGGTGCAAGGACACAGAAACGAAGGCAAAAGACAGCACAGAAAGACACGGACACACTCTTGACAGTATTTATGTATCTTTATTTGTACACGGAGACCCACTGAGAGCACTTAGATTCTCTTATTCATGGGTGCCCTGTTCATAATTACAGAAAAATACAAAAACTAACAAAACAAGTAAGTATATAAGCCAGATAAAACATCAAAAAAGCAGGTGCAGGTGTGAGTATAAAAGTTTGTTACCAGATTAAGCTGCATTTGTGGCACCAAAGTATCCAATTCTGCTTGCCCTTGAAACATATTGTGTTTTAGTGAAGTAAAACATCCCTTTTCCCATCTCAGTTCTGGTGCAGCTCGTGTATAGACTTATGCAATCATGTGATCTGGTATTAAAAGTTCCCGTATTAATGTCCAGAGATATTCCGGCAGTCTATCAAGTAGTGCCTAAAAACATTTCATACAGTCTTGTACTCGTCTAAAAGATAGCGATGGCCAACCTACTTTCTCATTTGAGGCTAGCAGATAACAGTTCTTATCTGGGTATAGATGGGTCCAACCAGGAACTAAAAATTTAAACCAAAATTGTCAAACTATGAAAAGGGTTTTTTGTTAAGTTTTAGTGATGAAGCTGGTGTAAATTCAGCCTGGACGACCTAACTCCGCTCCCATCTACGAGAGTTTGCTCCTCAGCCTTCATCACCACCTCCTTTTACACCTCCTCTTCATCTAACCAGCTCCAATTTAACGCCATATCTCCTAAACATCATCTAACCAGCATGCTTCATCGCAAAAATCGTCTTCTGCCAGGGTCTGAGCGCCAAAGATGACTCATTCAATAAACCTTACTAATACTTATCCGTCTGAGTCTTCCCAGGTTGAGATGCACCTTAAACATGATCCTTAACTCAACCAGGCAAAACCCTAAATCCCAGTGCTTAGACTTAACACCAGGTCCAGTAAAGCGATTAGGAAACCTGCAGAAGTATCCAGCATCGACCACCACCTCTGTTTACCTCCACAAGTCGTCTTATATTTGCACACTCTCTGATGTGGAATAGATCTAAACCAGCCCGCGCTCCCACTGTGCTGCCCTACAGTCAAACAGGAGCGCAGGGCGAGAGACGGGACCCCGCGGTGAGGATACAGGAGGCGGCCATGTTGGAAGTGTCTCATGTCGATTAGACCCGCCTTCCCCTCCGCTGTAATTAGCTGCTCACCTTTCGCCCTCTGATCTGAGGTCACATGCTAACAGGAAGCTGGCCTTTAAGAGATTTCAATTATTTGATAGCCCATGTGGGTTTCTCATAGAGCTAAGGAAAGTATGTACATGTTGAGGTCCTAACTTTTATGCTACTGTCACAATATTTCGTGTTTCTCTTTTGGGTTCATTTGAAACACTCCAATAAACAACAACGATGAACCAAATCTAACAGCCTCCTGGTTAGATTAGACCTTACAAAGCAATGCATTTTTATATCCTAGTAAAATTACAAACATTTGCCAAATCAGTAGTTTTCCAGAGTTTGTTGTTTCAAATAAAGCTCCCCTCAGCTTCATTATACAGCGTTAACAGGAGAAGCAGCAGTAGAATTAGCAGGAGTGGCGGCGATGGTGGTAAAACAGTTGCGGTTATAAATTTCCAGATTTCACTTCTAACTGAGTCATCATTAGTTTAGAAAACAATTTGTCGCATATCGTTTGATATGATTGCAGACTGCACATGTCCCTGGAGAGGTTATTGCTTTGCCTGGAATGTCCCACAGTATCGTATTAAATCAGTGTTTCAGTTTTACACAGTTTAAACCTGGAACAGTCTTCCTGAAGATGTGAGACAGGGATCGACTTTGACAAATGTTTAAATCCAGGCTCCAAACGGGTGTGTTTAGCTGTGCATATGATTGAAAGGTTTATATTCTGCACTCCTCTCTTTTAATGTTTAGTTTTAGATTAGTTTTATAGTAATTTTATGATGCTTATTTATGTTTTGATTTGTTGTATTGTGATTTTAATGTCTTTCTTAGTCTGTAAAACACTTTGAATTACCTTGTGTACGAATTATGCTATACAAAAAGTTGCCTTATGTAATTGTGAAGAAGTGACCAGGTAGAGAGTTGAAAGAAGTTTTATCTCATGAGATGAATGAATGCACAAACGGCAGGCACATGTGAGTGTTACATTACAAAGGAGCCATCCAGTACTTATACACAGGGCCGGGCCTAGGTTTCAGGGGGCCCTAAGCAGAATGTGTCAGTGGGCCCCTTGGCTGTTGATGTACCTGGACTCAGCTATTGGTGACTCGCATTTGACGACATTATGACCCTGCTCTCATCTTGTCCCATTGTGTTTCTATTTATATGACCAAAAGAAAGAAATTATTTAATCTAAGTTGTAAAACAGCAACTGTACCTCAAAGTACCTCAGCAGCTTCAGCGCACCTCAGGGGTGTAAACACGTAGATAAAACAAATGTAGCAGCAGCAGCAGATATTTTGCTACAATAAATAAAAAAACAAAACAAATGTAATCTTTATAAAGGGATAATTAGGCTGCTGTAAACACCAGAGATCTGTTTCTAGTATAACTTTACATATTATATTATTTTCAGTACAAATGTATGAGTTCTTAGGGGCCCTCTGGTGGCTTTGGGGCCCTAACCAGCCTCTTAGTTTGCTCATATGCTGCACCGGCCCTGCTTATACACAGAGAAAAGTACTATCTATAGAAGGCTGGTCCAATTAGGGCTTAAACTAAATTTACATACTGTCCGTACAAGGTCATAAATGTGTAATCCTGTTAATTGTTACCAGAAGTTAGAATACGTCACTGAAAAGAATGCGCACAGTGGTGTCTTATCACAGAACAAAAGTAACAGGTGTCAGTGAGGACGTCTTAAAATAAACATGTGTCGCATTCTTACGGAGAAATAAGTTCATGTCAAAGTTTGAGACACACAGTATTCAACACAAGGGTTAAGAGTAAAGTAATGAAACAAAAAAATCATGCTTTCACCTGACGTTCATTTCATTAGGGACGTTTGTATTGCTGGAAAAACATGCATTCTTACAAAGAGACAGGTTGCCTCTCCGCAGATCTGACTTGTAACTTGACCTGGTGACATCTTCTGCTTGTCGCCGTGGAGATACATGTAATTCAGTACTGTAGAGCATTTGCTGGCAAACAAACTAATAACGTCTCCACAGCAATACATTTAATGGTATATTGTAGAACATTTATTGGCAAACTACTGGTAATAACATCTCCAGGGCGACAACCAAGTGGTTACCCTCAACCAGTAAAGTAACACAGTGCACCTTTAACTAAACAGTATTCTTCAGACAGAATCTCCTATTCATTATTGAGCTTTCAAAGGAGGGCAAATTGGTTCTTCTTATCAAAACCCATCACTTAGCCTGCCTCTTTCCCTTTAATAGCCATGCTGCCGTGGGGATGGATTATGGTTCGATAACCTGGGAGGTCAAAGCCACCAATAAGAGCAGATCCTATCACAGCGCGGTAATGGACGCAACCATTCTCAAAGACAAAATAAAGCTCTGGTAAGAACGCAGACGATGAGGCAGAGCGGCCATCTTTCCTCTGCTCTGACCCTGTCCTGTGCGCAGCAAACTGAACAAACCAGGGCTCAGATGGGCTCCAGATGACATCCAATCTAGATAAGCCGCGCAGTGGATTGTGCGATTGAGTCAAGGCTCGAGTGTACCAGGGTTTTCAGGAGGTCAAACCCCTATCAATATCATTTAGAGGCGTGATGCTGCCTTCGAGCGATACAGCCAGCTTTTAAACAAGAATGACAAAAACGAATGTCAAAGGTGCACTGTGTAACTTTTCAGCTTCTTTCCATGGAGAGGTTATTATTATTTTGTGTGCACGTGTCATAGTATTATCCTTTTTGCATTTGTTGAATTATACAGTATGTGCTATTACTGCTATTTAATTAACTAACTAATTGCTAACGAAATACTTTAAAAAATGCATTCTTACTGTAGGTGGGGCTGCCACTCCACAGCTCTGACCTGTAACTTGACGTTAGTGGTGTGTCACCTGATTGTTGCCATGGAAATAGATCAGGCAAATGCTGTACTGTTGCACTTCTTTGTCTGGAGAGGAAAAACCTTTGTTAAGAAATGATCAGTGGTGGAGGAAGTACTCGATTTTGTTACTTAAACAAAAGTACAGATACAGGAGTAAAAAAATACTCAAGTAAAAGTATCACATGAAAAAATCTATGCATTGAAGTATAAAAGTATTAAAATACCCGTTTGAAAATGTGTTTAAAGAGTAATTTCCACAGATTTTCACATCTAAAAAAGCTCCAAATGTAATGATTTAGATTTTTCATTTGTATATTTTTTTGTTTGCTCAAAGTATGAACATGTTAAAGAATAAACCTTTAGCCTTGTCAGCAGGTCTCAAACAATAATAAAAAAAACACTTTTACTTTTCAGTTCTGTTGAAAAATGTAGTGGAGTAGAAAGTACAAATACCTGCTCTCAAATATAGTGAAGTAAAAGTAAGGGTTAGTAAGGGGTAGTTCAGTTCCCAAAGTTACCTTTAAATTACATGGACGTGTGTATTTTGTGCAGCTGCTTCAAAACATTAAATACTGTAAGTTGTATTTTGTGTACTGCATATTGTATACTCCTGCTATAATACTAGTTACAACTTCAAATACCAGCACTTTATCAGAACCTTCTTAGTCATGGGTCAGTGGTCTCTCCATTACTCTGCAAAGCTCTTTTTCCTTTCACAGCAATGTTTTTTTTAAGCAAACAATGTGTTGTATGTGGATTTGTATTTGCGTTTGTGAATGAAAAAGTGGTCTGTTTGGTCTGAAAATGTCTGCTGGCACTACTCCTTAATGCAAAATTTTTTTTTAATCGAGGGCCACATCTCAAAGAATATTCGAAGCGGAGGGCCACAGACTGTTGATCAATACTGCTCGGTGCTTTATATACAGCTTTTTTTGTATTAATAAGGCTTGAAACACATTCTTTTTAGGTCTGTATCACGCTGCAATGTGATGTTTGAGGATATAGTGGTAGAAATAGTTTATTTGCTGTTGAAAATACTGCTTATGATCAATTGGGCCGGTTCAGCAGGAGGTCTGAGGGCCAATAAAAACTGGTCTGAGGGCCGCATTTAGCCCCTGGGCCACAGTTTGGACACCCCTGCCTTAATGACTCTGTCCCACTCCCCTCGACCGAAACGAACAGAAGTTGTCGACAGTCCTGTTCTTGCTGTATTCAAACTCGTGTATATTGAAAGTCAACACTAAGCTTCGGCAAATGTAGAACCACCAAAAACACAAACTGGGCCGCCTCCAGACAGCGCCATGCCTCGTGCTGTGATGGATGAGCGGGGCGGAGGAGGAGGCTTTATGGGGGCTGTCGTGCCTTGTCTGGACCGTGTGAGTGAATGCGTTCCTCGGCGTATACAGGCACCAGGAACTCCCCCGGCTACGTTCGTATTATTTCTTATTCTCTCCGCAGCAATAATGGTGGTTACATTTCATCCAACATCAATTTGCCATGTTGGCTGTTATACGGTGAATTATGCAATCGCTGGATCGAGGACAGAGGCAGGAGAGGCTCGTAAGTCACCCACTGCCAGCTTCAAGTGCTTTACCCAGACAGGAACATATGGAGCGATCCGGAGAGATTAGTGATTTGGAAAACACTTTGAGATAAATACTTGTAAACAAAGTGAAAGTGAAAATAAGAGGTACAAACTTATCGGTTATTAAATACTCATATCATTTGTCTTTTTGTAATAATAGCTGCATATGGAATAGTTTTGTTTCTGGTTTTGCATACTTTTACTCAGCTCTGTGCTCGATGAAGACGTATGCTTTTGTCTCGCTTTCTCTCTTTCTTCTCTATTTGTCAGGAACCGTGTGCAAATTCATTAATCTTGCAAAAGAAAAGATGATTTGTACCAGATTTAGCTACTGCTACGTTCCATCTGCAGTCCCTGAGCAGGTGTACACACATTAAAAATACACATTTCATTACAATTACATTATAAACGAGATTAGATTATCATTAACATTAGCATTAAAAACACAGTCAAATCTCACTCTTTCTAATTTAATACGTTTCCTACACAGATTTTATATATACATGGACATAGCTAACCTGCTAGCTGCCATGTTTCAAATAGGAAGTGATCATGGCTGCACTTTCAGCTCCATTCACTCTGGCTCCAGTTCACTTCACATAACTGCTGCTGTCAAACTCTCGTGGTCTTATTTGGTCTTAATCCGCTCTACATGATCCTGCTATTTTAATATCGTTATTGTGTCCGTAACTCAACATATGAACATTAATAACAGAGAAATCAGGAGCTGAGTTTGCCCGAGGTCACTCCCGCTAGCGTTAGCAACAGGTTTGATTGACAGCGTTGCTAAGCGCCCGCTCCCTGCTAAACCAGAAGAGCTGGCAGGAAGGGCCGTGTAAGAGTGTTCGTTTCTGGTGTAAGCGTCAAAGAGGACCAAGAGGAACATAAAGTCAGAAGGGTTTTAATGAGGTGCACACAGGTAAAGTGAACAAGGAAGCAACGGACTCTCGGAAAGGATAGAAGAGAGTCCTGAGATGTGCATGTGACTTTTTATAGGGTCTCCCAATGTGTGTGTGTGTGTGGCTGTGTGTACGAGGAGGGTCCTTCTTGTAATATCACGTCAACCTCGTAAGATCCACGCTGGTCTGCACAACATCTTCATGAGTTCTGGTGTATTCCATAGGTCTGCACCCCCATTGTGAGCCATATGTTATCAGTAAATCAAGATACCACTGTGATGTAGTCCTGCACCGCTAGAAAATACCTTACAGGTGTTCCCTTCAACATTCTCGCTCCAGATTGGCTCTCCGGTTGCTATGATACTCGCAGTCGGAATTCCAAATATAAAACTTGGCACCAAATTCGCCGCCGTTTGCCTCGATTAGCTTCATTTGACGGAAGCTGAACTCTATGGGTGACGTCACACTCTTCTTTATACCGTCCTTGGTTTCCTTCAGACTATAAATTATCCTACCCTATCATTATGTGCATTTTTACAGTGAATATTTAAAATCTATGACAACTGTGGATCTTTATGTTGCATTTTGGTCATTTTAAATATTGCTGCAAAATGAGTTGATTTTGAAACAAGTCTGCTGCCTCCCTGACGATAGATTACTCCAATAATGCCTGAATCACTCTAAGTACGACAGCAGAAGGTAAATGACAAGGCAGAAACATTATAACATGTACAGATAAAGCATACACAAAATATTAAGACGGCTTGAAAAAATGATCTACGAAAATCTATCTGCAAATACTGTTGTCCCTCGCTATATCGCGGTTTACCTTTCGTGGACTCGCAGTTTTGTGGATTTTTGGACATCGTATGAGCCATGTGCATTGTGTTCTGCGTCCTGATTGGCTGAGGGACTGTAGACCATTGTGTTCTGTGTCCTGATTGGCTGAGGGACTGTAGACCATTGTCCATCAGTCTCCTCTGTGCCGTGTCTCCTGTACAGTACAGAATGTGTCAGACAAATTTACATAAATGTCGGATCGCAGTGTGACTCTTAAGTGCTGTATTTTTGAAACGTTCTGCACCGACAAAGGCACCAAACTTTGAGAGTGTTTAAACAAGAGAGAAATGTGAGACCATGTTAATGCCTGTGTGAGAAAAGTGTATAAAGTGTGTGGCGAGGGGTTTTACAGCCAAAAACATATAGAAAAATAACTACTTTGCGGATTTCGCCTATTGCTGGTTATTTTTAGACCGTAACCCCCGGCGATAAACCAGGGACCGCTATAGTTCTTCCAGTGATATGCATGTGACGGTTATTTGATTTACTTTTCTGCCAAAAACTCCGAGCTGCAGTGTTATTTGATCAGAGCTCATTTTGACATTTGAAACAGCAGCTTGGCATTTTAAGGTTTGAGTGACACATACTATAACTTTTGTGACACTGAGAGGATCTGTAGTATATTATTATATATCATTTATTTTTTATTTCAGCTGATTTTTTTTTTTTTATGATTGTAGATGTAGCGTTAGTAGAAAAATCCTCCAGCTAAGGTAGTCCTGAACAAAGTCACAAAACTAAATCCAGATTTTGCAGTACTGACGATGATACAGTGACGTCGCTCTGGGGGGTTTTCTACCTATGTCTACGGATGAATGTTCAGCAGTTACCATGGAGACACAATACAACACTGTGTTTTAAGATAGAAAAGTCAAGAAAAAATACAAAATAAAGTGCACATTTTCAGGCGGTTGTGATGAATGCCAGTGCTCGTGGTCTCGTGTAGGTGTTTGATTTTCAACAAAAAGGTGTTGTCCAATGCTAGCTCGCTTGTGACTAATTTTATGTGCAAATTATCTCACCTGTTTCAGTTCCAACGAAGTCCGCTCATTCTGGTTAGATGTGTTAAAATAAAGAGTCGTTTCTAAGTCTAATAGAACTTCTGACGGAGCAGCGCCGACAATTAACTCTATATGAAAAAATCATTTACAAGAATAATGTCTAGACGCTTCGCAGTAGCTTCTTTGTGCTTCAGCGGCAGACAAATATATCCTAAAATGTGATTAAAATAGCCCGAGTGAAGCTCTGTAGCACTCGCCCGTTCTAAACACACTCCCAGAGGCCCGCAGCTACAGTCAGCACAGAGAAAAAGAGGGAAATAAATGTGGACATAATGCCATTGTATGAGAGCACTTATTCCATGTTCACTCTTGACTGCTTCCATCTCTGCGGCTCAAATCCTTTCTCCCATAATCCTCTGGACCTCAGTCACACCGGCCTGATCCGAGGCTCGCCCATTAGGAGTCATCCAGGTGATCCTGCATGTTCAGCCACGCTCCGCTGCACCGCTCCCATTTACTGCCAAACCTCCTCTCTCCTTTTCTCCTCCATCCCTCCTCTCCTCTCTTCCCTCACTTTATCTCTCCTCCCTCTCAACCATTCTGCTCTCTCTCATTCTCATCTTCTCACTTCCCTCCTCTCCACTTTTTCCTCCTCTATCTCTTCTCTCGTTCCTTCTACCCTGTTCATTCTCCTCTCATTCCTCTTCCCTTCTCCTTCTTCTCCCCTTACCTTTCTCTTCTCCCTCTTTCCCTTCTCCTTTTCTATTCTCCTCTTTTCCATTCTTACCATTCTACCCTCTCTTCTACCTCCTGTCTTTCCTATTCTCTTACTCTCTTAATCCCTCTCTTTTCTGTCCTCTCATCCCTTTATATTAAATATTTCCTCTCATGTCTCTCTCTCTCCTCCCTTCCCCTTCTTTGGAGAGGTTATCTTTTTCTCCTCCTTTCCCCTTCTCTCTTCGTGTTCCCCTCCCATCTCCTCTCCCCTCCTTCCCCTTCTCTCCTCCCCTCCCCCTTCTCTTCTCTACTCTCCCCCTTATCTCTCCCCCTCTCTCCCCCTTCTCTCTCTCTCCTCTCTCCTCATCTCTCCCCCTCATCTCTCTTTCCCTCTCCTCTCTTTTCCCTCCTCTTCTCTCTTCTCTCCCCTCCCCCCCCCTCTCTCCCCCTCCCCCCCCCTTCTCCTCTCCATCTCCCCTCTTCCCCTTGTCTTCCCCTAGTCTCTCTAGTCTCCCTCCTGCTCCCTCTTTCCCCTCCTCTCTTCCCCTCTCCTCATCTCCTCTCTCTCTGTCTCTCTCCTCCTTTCCCCCCCTTCTCTCTCTCTCTCCTCCTCTCCTCCTCATGTGGAGCTGTGATCTCTGTGCTCTGTCTCCTCCTTTCCCCTTCTCTTCTCTCTCTCTCTCCTCCTCCCTCCTCATGTGGAGCTGTGATCTCTGTGCTCTGTCTCCTCCTTTCCCCTTCTCCTTCTCTCTCTCTCTCTCCTCCTCCTCTCCTCCTCATGTGGAGCTGTGATCTCTGTGCTCTGTCTCCTCCTTTCCCCTTCTCTTCTCTCTCTCCTCCTCTCCTCCTCATGTGGAGCTGTGATCTCTGTGCTCTGTCTCCTCCTTTCCCCTTCTCTTCTCTCTCTCCTCCTCTCCTCCTCATGTGGAGCTGTGATCTCTGTGCTCTGTCTCCTCCTTTCCCCTTCTCTTCTCTCTCTCCTCCTCTCCTCCTCATGTGGAGCTGTGATCTCTGCGCTCTGTCTTCGGTCTGGAGCCTTGTTACCGTGGGCTGTGATCCGTGCTCATAAGGCGGTGCAGAGGTGGAGGGAGCACGAGGCGGGTGAGGGCTTTACACAGCTGTCCGCACAGTGGCATCGGCCCGACATCTCCTTCTAACCAGACACACAATGCTTCCTGACACTAGCGCTAGTGCTACAGTGGCTAACAGTCTGTCCAAACGGGTTTCACTTCACCTGCTAACAACTAACGTCCCCCCTGACAAAAGTGCTTAGCTTCTCGTGTTGTCTACATAGACTGTATATATAAATGGACATAGCTAACCCGCTAGCTGTCACGTTCCAAGTAGGAAGCGAGCATGGGCGCGCTTCCGGCTACTTCAACTCTGGCTCCAGTTCACTTTACATTGAAAAACTGTTGCCCCTCTGTTCATAACTGCAGCTGTCAGACTCGTCATTTTGATTTTAAAATGTTCATATTAACCCACTTTACATGATCCTGGTGTTTTTATTTCGCTATAGTGTCCAGAACTCAAGATATGAACATAAATAACAGACAAATCCGACTCCAACTAGCGTTAGCAACAGGTTTGATTGACAGTGTTGCTAAGCGCCCACTCCCTGCTAAACCAGTGGTGCGGGCAGGAAGAGGCATTATCTTCAGCAGCCTCGCTTCAGATTGGCTTTTTGGTTGCTATGATAGTCACAATCGGATTTTCTAATGTGACGTTATAGCACAACTGAAGAAGCCCCTTGGACAAGAGCTGAAATGGCTCCACTTTAAAATTTTTGTCCAGTTGGCAGAACAGAATTTTCTTTTGCTGTGGATCAGACCTGGACAACTGAGGGATTACACACATTGTGGAACATCTAAACAGAGACAAGCAGGTGGCAGTTCCATATGATGTTTGCTTTGTTTTCTGTTTTTAGCTCAATGACACAATGGCAGCCTGTTTATCTAGGGATCAAACCCGCTTAAGATGCTGCCATTTTATCTGTGGTTGAAGGTTGCATCTCATTCTTAACAAGAACATGATGAACCTAATGTATGTGCTTCATTTCTCTGTCAGTATGAAAAGAAACTAAGTCAAAATTATATAGTGAAACCCAAAGTGATGAAGTTTTTTGCTGCTCATCCAAGCCGCTTCGTCAGTTCTGGTCAGATTACTGGTGGACACTGCCTTATGGATGCCTCTGAAGGATGGAGCTAACGACACTGAAACTGTGTTTATAGTTTCAGCCTTAATGGCCTCCATTCAACCTTTAATGGCCCTACTGTCTCGCTCTATTGTTCTCTTTGTTTCCCTTGTTTGCTTTGTGTCTCAGGATAGAATTATAAACTGGGGGCAGATGATGTCTCAGGCCCCAATTCCTGGTAAGGTGAAATTATTTTATCACAATAGCTTCAAAAGTGGTGTCATTATTAAATCCCAACTGTTTGTATTTTTTTGGGTGTTGCATTGATGATGGTCGAGTCTGACCTCTGCACAAAGCTTCTCCAGCACATCCCAAAGATTCTCAATGGGCTTTAGGTCTGGACTCTGTGGAGGCCAATCCATGTGTGAAAGTCTGAAAATCTTTCACAATTTGAGCCCGATGAATCCTGCCATTGTCATCTTGGAATATGCCCGTGACATCAGGGAAGAAAAAATCCATTAATGGAATAACCTGGTCATTTATTGTATTCAGGTCGTCAGCTGACCTCATTCTTTGAGCACAGACTGTTGCTGAACCTAGACCTGACTTGTACCTATAGGCTCGGACCTATTTTCTTAGATAAATCCGGGTGGCGACTTTTTTTTTTTTTTGGGCCAGGCAGTGTATTTTCTCCAGTGCTGTCGTGACTTTGCCTGAAATGTTCCACAGCATGGCATTAAACTTGTATTAAACCTATCTATCTTCATGGAGGCAAGCAGCTGACACCACCTGCCCATGCAACAAGTCAGATCTGTGAAGAGGCAAGCCCGCTCACAGCATCACAAAGCGATAACATCTCCATGGCTGACCGAACCGCCTCATACTGCAGTAGTGAAAGCAACAACAAATTTATTCAAAAACTACAAGGGAATTGCTCAAAGCGTTATATCTGGCAACGCAATATTCAGCCTCAGACAGATGGTTAGTCGGAGCCACTCAATCCCATATACATACAGTTGACATGTCACTATTGCTCATTTGAATGTACACGCAACAGTGAACATATTCTGTGTAAAACATGATGGATGAGAGCCCGCCGCGCCAATCTGAGTGAGCTGTTATGTGTTTTGCCCATTTAAAGGTTCATTACGTCTGCTACATGTGCTGCCCTTACACACTGTATACATGTGCACTGGGCTGTTCCCTTCATTATTAATGCCGCTGGCTTGTGAAGATCTCCCAGAGGGTTCCATGCATCTTCATCTCCTCCAGCAGAGACACTTTGGAAGGTTTTGTAGAGTAAATATGACCAAGATCGCTGATTCCAGGAAGAGCCGTCGGACATGTTCAAACGCAAGTGCAGAAGAACCAGGATCAGGTTAAGATAATGGTGTAATCGAGTATTTTAAAAGAAATATTTGGCGATGTAGCTTTTCTGCAATAGTAAGTAAAAGTACAGATACCAGGGCAAAAATGCTCAAATTAAAAGTATCATATAATAAAGTATTAAAGTACTAAAAATATATCTAAAGAGTAAAGTAAGTAAGTGTTTTGCACATATTTTGAGGTCTTATGAAGCTTCAAATGTAGTGACTTTGGTAAAGATTTGGGCTGAATTTTGTGCAGTAGAAAGGCTTGAAATGATTGTTTTTTTTTTCTTGCTGTTTTTATTTGCATATTTGTATTTGCTCAAACTGTGAAGTTGATCAAAATAAACCCCTCAGCCTCTTCAGCAGGTCTCAGACTATTAAAAATTTACTTTTACTTTTCAGTCCTGTTCAAAAATATAGTAGAGTTGAAAGTAGAGATACCTGCTCTCAAATGTAATGAAGAAAAAGGTAGCCATGTTAAAATGCACTTAAGTGAAGTACCGATACCTAACATTTGTAGTTAAGTGCAGTACTTTACTACTTTTAGCTGGTTACATTCCAGCACTGCATTTAAATAGGGTCAGGGTCCATGAGGATGATACCAGACGAGGTTTTGACGTTATTTATACTGTCCACATTGTGTGGTTCAGTTCACTGTTTTGACCTGATCATTTTTATTGACTTGATTTAATATTTTGTTGCTGTCACTGTAGCGCAGCTTTTTCTGCGTGCACAATCTTTTGTCATGCGAGATCTTATGGCAGGGGTATCAAACTCAAATTCACAGAGAGCCAAAGTTAAAAGCTGGGACTAAGTCGTGGGCCAAGCTAAATATTTATTTAAAAATTTCAACAACATCTGCATGTTTTTCAGAAGGGGAGGATTAAATTTGAGTGAGGCAACAGGTAACAGATGCTAATGATCAACAGAAGTGGTAGGAGCAAAGCATTCTGGGATTCATAGTATTAGATGTGCTATGCTGACACCAGTGGGCCAATTCTAATACATATTTGATATGAACTCACGGGCCCAATATAATTATATCAAGGGCCAAATTTGGCCCGTGGGCCTGAGTTTGACATGTCTGTCTTACGCCATGAGATCTTGTCCCATTCTTATATTTGAATAAACAATTTAACCTTATTTATGAATGAAATGAAAACAACCATTAAAGCACATGTTTTCTCAGTCCGTGGGTTTCATCTTCCTGTGATATGGTGCCATTTTGAGGACCTTTGACCATTCAAAATATGTAATAGTTTATTTTATTTTGTTAATTGTCATGGAAATGGTCCTAAACAACAGTCTGGAACTCATGGATTTAAGACTCTTACTGTACACTGCATCCTTAAAACATATTATTGATTTATATAATTTTTTTGCGTATTTATTTTAAGCCTGTATCATCACATCACAGTTGACTTTCTTATTCTTCCACGTGCCTGGACATGGGGGTGTGTGGATCTCATCCTGTAAGGGTCAGCTACTGTTACCATGGTGACGCCTATGTGCTGTCAATCAACTTCGATCACAATTTCAATCTTGGGAGTGCTATGCTTTCTAAATTTGGCGCTACTTTCCATTTACTTTCTCCGTTCCAGGGTGGCCATAACCAAGTATCCACCTCATAGCGTCTACTCTGATTTGAAACATGGAACTGATTTATTTGGTCGGAGCTTGAAACGAGGATACACTACAAGCTTCTTCACTTTTGCAGGAGAATATTTAGTTCAGAGCCACAGACGCCCTATAGATTTACACAGCAATAAGTCGATTATGGGAAGCGACAAAGCTAATATTAGCCTTTTTCATATGAATCACTGAAATTTATCTGGTGTGATTCAGAGAGCACGGAGGCTGGAGGAGGTGGAGGTGTGGTGAAGGTCTGGGGAGGAAGAGCACCAGGAGACAGTGATGAAACATTGATCAAGAAGCAGTCCTCTGCAAGGTTCAAGGTGAGGAAGAGGAGGGACGTGCTCTTCACCTCCTCACCTCCTGATTCAAATCTCCCCACTGGTCTCCTTTACCCTCTTCTCTTCTTCCCTCTCTCTTCCCTCTCTCCTTGCTTGGCTGCTCTGGAAAGGAGGAGGAGGAGGAGGATCTCAGTATAGCAGGGCAGCAGGAAGTCTTAGATTAGCCAAAGTCTGCTGTGTTCCCTGGTGGGCTTTTCGTGTAACGGTTTAATGCTTCCCCCGCTGCACTTTCTCAAACATTTAGTTCTCCCTGGAATAATCTGATGAGCTGTTATTCCTTCTTTCTTCACAGTCTTTTATTTTTGGTTCAAAGCCAGAATTGAAAATAATGCCACAACCACTGGTACAGCCGAACAGACACGTTCATATTTGGCGAGGTGGGGGAAGGGTCATGCTCAAGGACTCAACGAGCTGTGATACCAACCAGTTTATGTTCAAAGACTCTTAACTACTGAGCAAAAACCAAATATTAGTACCACTTCTGGTCATGGGTTCAAGACTTTTCACCATGCAAAAAATGCAGTATTTTGTTTCAATGGCAACGACGCAGACTTTTTATCGCTCTAAAAACCTGTGGATTACTTGAAGTGACTACAATAACTATTACTATAATCATTACCGTGTCAGAACTAAAATTTGGTATATTTAGGTCCATAGACTGTATAAAAAAGTGGACTAAGATAGTGTAACGTCTCCGAAATTGGAGCCAAGTTCCATATTAGGAATTTCGACCATGAGTATCATAGCAACCAAAGAGCCAATCTGGAGTGAGGATGTTGAAGGAAAAGCCACTTCGGGCTCACACCGCTGGTTTAGCAGGGAGCGGGCACTGCAACGCTGTCTATCAAACCTGTTGCTGACGGTAGCGGGGGCGACATCGGGGAAAGAAGACTCCTGATTTGTCTCTTATTTATGTTGATGTCTTGAGTTACGGACACGATAGCAAAATAAAAATATCAGGATCATGTAGAGAAGGTCAATACGAACATTTTAGGGGACCAAAATTATGAGTCTGACAGCAGCAGTTACGTAAAGAGGAGCGATAGTTTTTCAATGTGAAGTGAATTGGAGCCAGAGTCGATGGAGCCTTAGATCATAATCCGCTTTATATGTCTTTATTCCTTCAGTGTCCTTTAGTTCTTTGCATTTTTCCTTTTTGGTTGAAACGACACAGCTCCGTGGAGGTATTTTAAGCATTTGTAGATCTCTATTACGAGCGTCATCCTCATCATTAGCCGCCACCACCATCATGACGCCGCTGGGCATTTCATCCTCACCTCCTTTTATATTTACAGCCCGCACGTTTGATCCTCCACATCTCTCCATCTGGCTTCACGTGAGGTTTCATCCCAGGCACGTCAAAGCCTCTGACACTTTAAAAGGCTCTATCCCCTCTGCTCCTCTCCTCAGCAGCATCGTTAGCAAGAAGCGCTAATTGATTTCGCAGAATGAGTCAAGCGAGGAACCTTCCGCCCCATGTAGCCCTAATGAAGATAGACAATGGTGTGTGGTACTGTATATGCTGGTCAAATGTGTAATGACAGCTATGGGATCATCTACATCACAGAATTAGCGCTACAGCGTTGTACTGGGTGGGCTCAGATGTAAGCTAACATGGCCACTTTTGTCATGATGATTATTATACTGACTTACTGTTCAATATATGAAACTGGAACAATATTTTTGGAGGTCAATATTTATCGTGTGGACTTTTTCTTTGCACTTCTCGGAAATATTTTTTTTTTTGGGGGATATATAAGATTTAAGCCGTAAAAAGGTTGAATTCATAACATCTACGCCTCATTAAAGATTAAACTAAAGTACTAAAGTGTTTCATTCTGCTGTTTATTTATTGCAGCTCATGATTTTTTAACAATATTGTAGATTTTGATATGTCTGTGTAATACTTCAGTCATCCATGTTTGATCCATAGCAAAAGATGAAATTTAAATCTGTCAACTGGACAAATTGTTGTAGAGAGAGATGTTTCGCAGCTATTGTGTCCAGTTGCTCAGACCCAAAGCAAACAGGAACAAAGAGAACAATGAGGGGCCACTAAGGTTTGAATAGGGTCGTTAATGCTGAAACTGGAGACATTATACTTTGGAGTGTAGTTGGCCCCTCCCTTCAGATAGATATAAGGCAGTGTTCACCAGTTATCTGACCGAATTAAAATTTCGTCTTTTGCTATAGACTTACAAACTTACAATAGTTTTTGTGATGTAAATCTGCTCTTGGGAGGTTGGGTCAGTGACGTATCATTGGTAAATATTAGGGATTCAACGATAATTGAAATAATATCAAATAGTTCGATACAGGTTTCATGATTCGTGTTTGCTCGATATGTCCGTCCGTATACCAAGGATGAGCGAACTTTTTGACGGGCCACAATGGGGTCTCAAATTTGACTTTATGTCACTTTTTATTTTACATTGATAGACCCAGGAATGACAAAAATAGACTTTTAAATGCTCTTAAACTGCTTTTGACCCGGCATGTCATTAATCAAATGCGTTTATAATTCAGAGGCGCAATTTTTTATTCAGACTCTATCCATTTTCAGTTTTACTCAGAAAATGGTCCATGGAGACATTTCTATGCAATATAATATAGTTTCGGTCTTGAGTTTTGAAGTACTTCAGAGGGTTTTGTTTTTTTTCTACACCTCAAAACGTATCGAAATCGAATCAATTTTGTGACCCATGCACCAAAATCGTGGGAACACAGTTTGGTTCCGTCCCTATTAAATATACACTATTGCTTTGGTCCTGCCGCTGTTTTAAACCGTATTCTTTTTCCTCTGACAGTCCTGCTCCCTCTCTGTCCCTCATTACAGAGAAGAAGCCGAGCGTTGGCTTTAAAACAGGGATACGTGTTCATTAAAGGTAATTGGCGTCCCATTTGCATTCTGTTCCATTCTTCTCCACCTTCAAATCACTGGCCCCATTTACGCCAATTAAAGCATCCATCATTGAAAAGGCGAATACGCTGAACTGTAGCCCTGTACTCACGTCGCATCTGGTTTACAAGCACAGAGGCCACGGACTCCACACGCTAATGAAACTAGAGCTGTACAAAGATGGAAATAGGCTTCACTTTTTTCCTCTCCCTCAAAGGGTCTTGACTTTTGCGTTGCTGTACTGTATCTGAGCGTGTGCGGTGGTGGGGTTTTAAAATGCCATGTTCTGATTTCTGCAGAACATGAACTATGAGATGCACTTTTTTCATAGTTTGTTTCGGGATGCGACTTACACTCAGATGCGACTTATATGTGAAATTATTAAAATATGTAATTTCACATTTTCGTTATTGTGACTGACAGCTGTGCCAGGGAACTCTGGGCTTGTACCAGTAAACTTGTCAATCTCCACGGTTGCAAGCAGTTGATGCCATCTGGCGAAGTTACAGGTCAGATCTCAGGAGAGGCAATCCCACTCACAGTAAGGATGCATGTGGTTCAAGCATTACAACCATGTGTAGTAATTGAAAGTTTACTAATATGGTGTGGATTACAGGCAAAGCAATCCACACCATATTAGGAGACAAGCAGACTCTTGAAAAAAAAAGTTACATGGTGTAGCTTTAACAGTCAGAGCAGTCTATTGAAACGTCTATTTAGCAACGTGTTAACTCAAATAGTTCTGCTCCTCTTGCTGTGATAAAATATTAAAACTATTATGCCTACTGTCAACTTTGAACTTTATTACTGATCATTAAAAACCTTTCCTGGTGATGCCAACTTTTAAACAACATATGTATTTGCATCTGAGTTGTGATTTGTCTGTATATAAAGTACAGTAGTGCAAATGTAATATTAACATTTAGTTCATTCATACATCTTAACATCTTAATGGCCCTTTTGAGAAGTTTGAGCAAGGCATAGGTTCGCAAAAACATTTCTGTGGTCTGAAATTCCCATAAAAACACAATGGCGTCCACTCTCGTTTGTGCAGATATATAAACACCGTCAGTTTGTCCTGGCCTCCACCTGCAGATGCTTTCAGACTGCCTCCCCTTTCCTCTTTTACCAGCACCTTGGTCATGTCCGCACCGCCATTATCCAGCGAGGTTTGAAGCGATGCCATGATGTGCACATTCACGATCATTTGTACAATGTTTCCTTTCATAGCCGCATGCTGTTTTCTCTCTTCTTCAGTGAAACACACAAAGCTCCTCAGCTGTCGTTCTGTTGATTATGATGTTTTTCCATTGGCTGGGTGTAACTGTGAGGCACAAAATGTCACGCTGGACCAGAAAAAGCTGCTGCACACCTCCACTCACCCACCTAACAAGAGAACAAACTGAAAAATACATTTTTATCACGGCATTTCTTTAACACTTCAAAGAAATAGATCATGGGAACATATAGTGCTCTGCCAAAGGTTCTGCTGGTAACTGATATAACTGAGTACGCGTTTATCGTGGGGGTTATGTTCTAAAAATAACCCGCACAAAAGGCGAAATCCATGAAGTATCAGGTTTATTTTTTTAGAATTATTATACATGTTTTAAGGCTGTGTGAAAAGAACTCGTCGATGGCCTGGGCTCTGCATCATCCTGCTCCTCGTTGTCATGAATGTCATCGCTGTCAGCAAAGGTTTCATAAAACTTTTGTGTGGATGATGTTGGTTTCCAGTGTAATGTTCTTTTTCCTGCAGTCACTGATCCACAAAGTTAAAGCAGACTTCATCCTTACGATGGTCTTGTTGTGGGCAGTTACAACCCTTTTTGCATCCTTGTTAAAACTTATTGCTGCTCTTCGGTTGTGACAAACCGAAGAGTCATTGATTCCGCAAAGGCGCCCCCTTTTACCTTCCTTCTTTATCCAGAAGTCCACTTTTTCTGCGATGGTCAGCAATTTGTTGACCTTTTGGGTGCGACCACAGATTTTGTCATCAGACATTCATCGACATTGTGGGTTTTGTCGGGGGAGAAAACTTGCAAACATACAGCACTTAAGAGTCACACTGCGATCCAATATTTATGTAAATTTGGCTGAACACATTCTGTACTGTACAGGAGACACAGCACAGAGGAGACTGATGGATAATGGTCTACAGTCCCTCAGCCAATCAGGACGCAGAACACAATGCACGCTCATACACTGTAAAAAAAAAAAAAAAAAAGCAAATTGCACACCCAAAAAAAATCAGCAAAACAGCGAGACCACACAAAGTGAACTGTGATATAGCGAGGGACAACTGACACTGAAAACTGTACACTGAAATATATATATATATATATATATATATGTGTGTGTGTGTGTGCTAATAAATGAATGAACATAGAAAGTGAGCATAGAAAGCCAACAGTTTAGCGGCAAATTTGGAGCCAACTTCCATATTTGGAATTGCAACCACGAGTATCCTAGCAACCAAAGAGCCAATCAGGAGTGAGGCTGTTTAGCATTGCTGATTAGTGTAGAGTGGGCACTTAGCAACTCTGTCAAGTAAACCTGTTGCTAATGCTAGCGGGATTTGTTTGTTATTAATATTCATATCAAGATTTCACAAACCAAATAGCGAAATAAAAATATCAGAATCATACAGAGTGGGTTAGTACAAACTTTTTAAGACCAAAAAGAGTTATGGAGAGAGGGGTGACGGTTTTTTAATGTAAAGTGAATTGGACGAGGAGTCGATCGGGCCGGAAATGTTCCCGTGCTCACTTCTTATTTTGGAATGCAGTGGCTAGCAGATTAGCTAGTTAGCAAGTTAGTTAGCAACAGGTTTGATTGACAGTGTTGCTAAGGGTTACCTTCAACAGCCTCGCTCCGGGTTGGCTCATCAGTTGCTAATTGGCTCCAAATTGGCCCCTATAACCGCTGTCCTCGGTTAGCTTCATTTGACGTCACACTTTGTACAGTCCATGATCGGGCTGAGCTACAGGTCAGATCTGTGGAGCAGAGACCACGCTCGTAGCACAGACAAGTTGCAAAGTGCACCTTTAAAAACACAAGTCGAGTCTGAAATGGGATGATGTATTATTCTGGCAGCACACACACTTTTGTCGAAGGATTAAACACATTGTAAAAAGAGGCAGACGTTATTGTGCGTCGTGAATGAATCAGTTTTATTAGAGAAAACATTGCGCGTCGCTGATTTGCCGCTTGTCTCTTATTCATATTAAATGCTCATAAATGTAGTTTTTCAATTACAGTCTGAGTGTCAGGGTGATTTAGCCTGTAATGATCATTAGACTGCTCTGAACGCAGACGCTGTCATTTAGCCCCAAACATGTCTGTACTCACAGCACATGATTAGGACTATCATAAACCATTTGAGAGAATTTACTCAAAGTATAATTTACTTTGCAAAACAAGGATTAATCACCACTGACAAAATATAACACTTGTGTCCAAGAGAAAGATAAAGAAGAAGCAGTGTTTACTATTATGAAACTTACATTTAAGATAAGATAAGATATGTCTTTATCAGTCCCACGGTGGGGAAATTCCAGATTTAACATCAGTAGTAGAAGAAGAAGCTGTAGTAGTAGTAATAGT
Organism: Periophthalmus modestus; assembly: GCA_019594935.1. Lineage (NCBI taxonomy): Eukaryota > Metazoa > Chordata > Actinopteri > Gobiiformes > Gobiidae > Periophthalmus > Periophthalmus modestus. Next base: position 7,282,029 of record JAIEZT010000068.1, read on the forward strand.
AATAGTAGTAGCAGTAGTAATGGTAGTAATAGTAGTAGTCGTAGTAATAGTAGTAGTGGTAGTAGTAGTGGTAGTAGTAGTAGTAGTAGTAGTAATACTAGCGGTACACTATTACTACCACTACCATTACTACAACTACTACAACTACTACTACTACTACTACTACTACTACTACTACCATTACTACTACAGTAATAGTACCGTAGTAGTAATTATTACTACAGTGGCAGTAGTTGTGGTAGTAGTAGTAGTAGTAGTAGTAGTAGTAGTAGTAGTAGTAATGGTGGTAGTAGTAGTAGTAGTAATGGTGGTAGTAGTAGTAGTAGTAGTAATGGTGGTAGTAGTAGTAGTAGTGGCAGTATTGGTAGTAGTAGTAGTAGTAGTTGTAGTAGTAGTAGTAGTAGTAATAGTGGTAGTTGTAGTAGTAGTAATAGTATAGTAGTAGTAGTAGTGGTAGTTGTAGTAGTAGTACTAATAGTGGTAGTAGTAGCAGTAGTAGTAGTAGTAGTAGTAGTAGTAGTAGTAGTGGTGACAGAAACAGCAGTAGTAGTAGTAGTAGAGGTGTCGCAGCAGTAAGTAGTAGAGAGTAGTAGTAGTTATATGTTATCTCAGTGGCATTTTACTTCCATCTAAAATACATGTGTTTTTTATCGCTAAAAAGAAAATAACTTTAAGATACAGTGAACTCATCTCTGCCCGGATCTGACTTGTATCTCATCCTGTTGGTGTCACCTGCTTTCCTCCACTCTACCACACCATACCTACCATCCTGTACATCCTGTGGAATATCCCGGCTACAACATCTCCATGGAGACGAGCAGGTGTCGGACTTTACACCACAACTTACACGATGCAGCAGGTCCGTTGACAGCTTTTTTGTCGGTGAAGTAAGAATCCAGACTCTTAACACTAATCTCGTTCAAAGTCCAGTTACACAACAGCAGATTTGAAAGAGCTGAAGACCATATGTTGTCCTGGCATTTCTTTGTGTTTTCTAATGCTTAGTCAACTCGCCAACTCACGACTTATGTGGACAAAAACCTGCAAATGTCATGTTCACAATCTGATGGTCTCCTGGGATAAGGCTGCTCTGAGTCATGCAGAGGACACTGACTTTTCCTCAGGGTTTATAGCTCACAATGTATTTCACAATCTGGATTAGCCCTCCCATATACACACACAGTACACCAGTATATAGGCTGTGCACGGCGGGGGGCCATTCTGTACGCACCATAAGCCTTTTATTTCCCCTTTCATCTGATGTGTGTTGTTAAAGTCAATTTTAAGTCTGGTGCTTCTTCTATAGTGTTGCTGTATCTCACCCATTTATCTTAATTGTAAATGCAACTGAACTGCATAAATATGGTAATTTTACTAGTAAAATCATAAATAAATTAGTAATTGGAGTAATAACAGTGATAATAGGCTTCAACCATGGAAGTATAATACCATCTGGAACATGACCCAAAGATGGCGCTGTGTTGTTTTCAATGCTCACTGGCGTCAAATGGGGTTATGTTCTAAAAAATAACCCGCAATGGTGGTCAGCCTTATTTTTTACAATTTTTACATATGTTTTGCAGCTGTAAAACCCCTCACCGCACACTTTATACACTTTCTCAAACAGGCATTAACATTTTCTCACATTTCTCTCTTGTTTAAACACTCAAAGTTCAAACCTTTGTATATTATATCCCTTTACTCAATGATCGCTTTAAATGTGTTGTCCAAGTGCCTTTGCTCCAGCGGTATCCACAGAGGCGCCTCTCCATGCACAGAAACACTTAAGTCCAAAGTGTTTCTGAAATTTGTCAGTGCAGAATGTTTTCATCGACATTTGTGGTTTTTGTCGGGGAGAAAACTTGCAAACAGAACACAATGCACGTTCATATGCTGTGCGGAAATGCACAAAAAAAAATCTCCTAAACAGCGAGACTACGAAAGGTGAACCGCGATATGTATGTATAGCGCCGCCATGTGATCAGTTCTAAGCATTAGAGTGGAGCGAGCGCAGGATCTGAGCAGGGCTTGGCTAAATCTTACAAGGCTGATTTTTAGTCGCTTTGAGAATTTAAAAAATGTACAAAGTTCCTGTTGTGAAAATACAGAAGAATCGCTACAAAACCGGACCTTTGTGAAATCTGTGGATGCCTCTCAGCTGAACACGGGGGCAGCTTGAATTCCCCCAAAAATACATTGTTGTCTAGGGGAAAATTCTTTCTGGGCCCAAGATCCCGGGAGCTGCAGTACCCACTACTCAATCTCACGCAGCGATGGAGGGGGGAGTGTCATTTTGACGACTTTTGACCATTCAGATATTATTTTAAAACAAGAATATTTCGTTTTTTATGCTTCATCGCTATGGTAACAGCCTTGAGGTGGTTAGTATGAGCATTAACTTCTGACGTATTAGAAGCAGTCATAGATTCTTTAGTAGTACCTGTAGTTCTTATTGTGCTTTTGGTAAATTGCTGCTGTATTATAAATGATTGTGTGTGCAGATGTCCCGTGTGAAGTAATTTTTTTTTTAAATAGACAAGACAAAATGATGATTGAACAACTTGTCACCAGTGTCGCCAGTCGAGTGCACTGGGTGTTTACAGTCACGCTCGCTCACCGTGTAGTGCACGAGAAAACCAAGGTCCAAACAACAGGGTCCACACAAGGCCGTCTGCCGCTGAGCGCTGCTGTCCTCCATCAGGTGTAACCTTCAGATGAGCTGAGGCCTTAAGGCACCGCACACTCTGTACAGACTGGACAGGGGCCAGACTGGGAAAGAGATCAGAGATGTAGTACTCAGACTGTACTGCGTCTTATTCAGAAAAGTATTAGACGTTTTATACAAACTCTAATACGGAACATTAGAATCACAGATACTTCATATTTGGCTCCTGTTGTAAATGTATGTGTGTGTATGTGCATGTATAAGTGTGTGTGTGTGTGTGTGTGTGTGTGTGTGTGTGTGTGTGTGTGTGTGTGGAAGTATATATGTGTACATTGTAGTATATGTGTATATATATGCATTTTATTTTATTATATATTTTTTCTTTCTCTTTTCGCTTTCTTTTTTTTAATATTTGTATTATATATTTTATTGTGAAAATCATGAAAACAGTTTAAAAAAATAAATATAAAAGTATATTATAAAAGTGCAGAATGCAACTTTTCTGGCGGACAGTCTACTAGCTAATTATCTCCATGGAGTGTGCAATATTTAAAATGTTATTATATTAAAGTTATCTATCTCCATGGAGACAAGCAGATGAAGACAAGCCTGTTCACTGTAAGACTCCATGTTTTTAGCACAATGCAGCAACTGTAATTGGAAAAAATTTACTATGTAATATGGTAAAGGCAACAGAAAAAAGCAGAGAGGGACTATAAACCCCAAAACTGTGATGCCTTTGCCTCATCCTCACGTCTTCCTCCACTCTGTAAAGTCAGACCGAGTGTGAAGCTGTGACTTAACCTCCTGAATATGAGCATTTGTTAAACGGTGCATGGGTCTTCACTTCAGAGAGAGTCGGACTACACCTCCAGTAAAATACACACCCAACAGTGGAGCGACCCGGGAGCGCTGACAGTAATTTACCTCTGTCCCATCAATCCTGTCTTACCTTCACACACCTCTGCACCGCTCACACCTCGTCATCCTTCTGCCTCCTCCGTGACCTCCACAAATCCTACATCCATTCTGCGTTCTTATTACGGCGAAACACGACAGTCAAAACTCTCACTGAAGCAGTTTGCATCCATAGATATAAGTGCTATTTTCTCACACAGGGACATAAAGATCACTTTTTTAACACCCACACGCACAAACTTTCCAGTCTTGCAGGATCTAATTCCATGTCTGATGTATTTATTTTTAAGATTCAAGTTTTCAGATTAAATTTTCTGTAAGATCTAGTTTCCTACAGGGTAATTTGCCCGATTTCAGACCCGATTTGCTTCTCTTCGTGACCCGATTTAGGATCCTCGTATGCGATTGCTAAGCCGCAGTGCTTCTTATGTGTGTGATAACCGAGCCGCAAAACATCACCACGGCAACAGCCAATAAAATAGATCAGACATGTCAAACTCAGACCCGCGGGCCAAATTTGGCTCTTGATATAATTATATTTGGCCCGCGAGACCATATCTAATATGTATTAGAGCTGGCCCTCCGGCTGCCGCACCAGTATAGCGCATGCACCACTAATACTACGAATTAGCATCTGCTCCTGTAGCCTCACTCAAATTTAATCCTCCCCCTCTGAAAAACATGCAGCTATTGTTTTGTCAATAAATATTTAGTTTGGCCCGCGATTTAGTCCCAGTTTTTAATTTTGGCCTTCTGTGAATTTGAATTTGACACCCCTGAAATAGAGCCTCAGAGGTGAGCGACGGAGTGACGGACACCGAGACGCAAGATACAAACTCGGGAAACAGGAAAAATACTAAACACGCCTTTATTACTCACCGCTTGTAAAGTTCAACTGCAGCATATTATTCATTAAAATGCGTCCTCCCCACTGCATCTAAACTAGAAGTGTGATGCTCTGATCTTTTGAATACTTAAGAGTTTCAAGACTCATTTTATTTTTATTTTTAAACGGCTGAAACGAGATGCGCTCTCAACTTTTAGCTTGTGGTGCACGGGCTCTTCGCTCCCATCTAAAACCTTGACCAATTCTCTCTGTGTCTGTCTCAGAAAAAACTTGTTCTTGTGTCGGTATAATGACCTACAGGAGACGTTTCAAATTGATATCTCTAGATGTAAGACTCTTTCACCCGCAGCGCCTCACCTTAAATCCTTCACTAGATTAACAGTATTTTCCGACTTCAACCCGACAGAGCTCTTGCCATCAAAGCAGTGCGGACTTATTTGCGCATGTTAAATTAGGGTTTTGGTCAGGGGAGGTAGGGCGCTATTTTGTGGATGTCATCATTACTCGGACTGGCCACAGAGAAGGAGAGGAGATGAGAGGAAAGCCTGCTGATTTATGGATCATTTAGCAGGCACGTCTCCTGTTCCACCAGAGTTAACACTGCATTATTAAATATATTTAAATGACCGTTATCATTCAGAGTTTGCTGCACTGCTGAGATTTCCATGTGCTTTTTATGGAAACTCCGCCTGTTTTGGTGGATGTAGAATTTTCAGAAAAAATTGAGTGCATCTATTTTAGCAACTTCTAAACTTTTTTTTAACTGTTTGCCCTTTGCCACTACTCATGATAAGTGGAATTTAACCCACAGCCTCCTAACTGGATCAGTATCTGCTCTGCCACCACTTCCACCTTATACAGGCAAAATTATGCAGTTTATTTTGACCAATTAAATGACATAACAGGATGTGTAAATCAGTTCAAGGGGCTGTACCTAGTTTTTTCATGTAATAAAGTACAAATTGCTGAGATATATTGTAAAAGTAGCACTTATATGGTCAAACTGAGACCGCTGGGTGCTGTGTGGATCTAATTATAAAGCGTTTTTATACTGCGCAAACCAGGAAGTACTGTTGGCGTAATGTTAGCATGCTAGTTGTTGTTTCTGAAAGTTGTGAAACTCGCTCATAAACTCATTATGGTGAATATTAGGATTCTCAAAATGCATACAGCAGATGAGGAGCAACTTTAAACCACTGTAAACTGTTTGAAATGAACTAGTTGTGTTTCCACATTATGTCAGACTAGTCCTGGAACATAACGAAGTAAAAGTAGTGAAGTACTGTACTTGACTGTACTAAATTTTAAACTTTTTACTTTGACTTCACTACATTGGAGAGCAGGTATCTGTGCTTTCTACTCCACTACATTTTTAAATGAAAAGTAAGTATTATTTCTCATTGTTTGAGACCTGCTGAAAAGGTGGAGGGGTTTATTCTTAATAAATTCAAAACAAAAATATACAAATAAAAACAGCTAGAACAAAATGAGTGATTCAGTTGTTTCTGTTCAACAAAATTCAGCACAAATCTTTTAAAAAGTACTACCTTATAAGGCCTCAAAATCTGTGTTAAATACTTAGTTACCATATTTTCTGGATTATAAATTGCACTTTTTTTTCATAGTTTAGCCAGGGGTGGAACTCATACTCCGATGTGATTTATATGTGAAATAAATGGGTTTTTTTTTTCTTCATTATTATGCATTTTTTGGCTGGTGCGACTTATACTCCAGAACATACGGCCCTTACTCTTTAAATCAATTTTTAAACAGGTACTTGTGTTACTTTTTTTTTTTTTGCTCTAGTATCTGTACTTTTACTTAAATAACAAAACTGAGTACTTCTTGCAGCTTTGTGTAAGACGGGAAAAATCCTGTACAGCACCGTTAATTCGTAAGCCACAGATGAATGAAGAGGTAGAACAGGTGAAGGGCAAACTTCCATTTACACTTTATATTTGTAACATTGAACAGTGGACAGAGACGGGCCCTTTACTGCACTATGGAAGTACAGGATATATAACAGAACGGACTGAGGCGTATATAAATGTTACATGAGACAGTAGAATACAGATGGAGCTGCGTTACAGACAGACCTGGAGACGAGACAGAGGTTTGAGAGGAGAGCGCAATTACAGCTCCCACAGATGAATGCTGCCGTTGTGTCCGTGGGCAAGACACTTAACCCACCTCGCCCCCGGTGTGTGAATGTGTGCGAGTGGTTCCTTGATGTAAAGCGCTGTGAGTGCCTTGAAGGTAGAAAAGCGTATTTACCATTTGGTGGCATTTGAGTTTGTTGAAACACTAAATAATGAAATGAACTGCCTCTAAAATGAAAGTAATGTGAAATATTTAAAAGACTTGCTGTTTTAGAGTTTAAAGATACTTTATATGGGTTTATTTTGTCATTCAGTTCATACATTCATCCACTTACCTGAATCTCCACACGGTCCAGACGAAGAGGGGGGCGTGGCCTAGGTCAGCCATTTTTAAAGGTTTGGGTGGAGTCGTGGGCTGGACCATGTGGAGGGGAGAACTGTGTTAAGTTCTTTTTCTTTTTTGCTTTAATGTTTTTGTATTTTGCAATGTCTAAGTCTAAGTGTTTAAACACTAAAGTCTAAAGTTGTACCTACCTCAGAAGTAAATGGTGTTCACAGTGGAGAGGTGGGTATAAAAACAGGGCAAGCCAGTCTTTTGAGGAGATCATCAGTGTAGCAGGGTGTACGTGGAGTGTTTCCTCAGTTCCTTCATTTCTGTTGCTTTTTGCTTATATTGAGCAGTTATTTTTTGTAAATATGTGCTATTTTTTCCACACATTGCCATGGTGAGCTGGAATAAATTTTATTAATTGAGAATTTTTCTGAGTCTGCCTCCTACTTCGACCACATTGGGCCAGCTTCTCCACATCCAGAATCTTTTAGCTCTGAAACATATTGAGCTCTATAAACACTATACTTTGCACTATAGGGATAGACTGATATATGGGTTGACCGATATGACGGGACGATATTTGCCCTTTTTAGCATTTCAGCTATCGGCTTTAAATATCCTGCAGAGTTGCAGAGGCCGATGTTTTGTTTGGGCCAACCAGATGCGTAAAGAATATACATTGTGCTTCATTTGAAAACTTTAGAGCGATGCGGACACTGCACAAAATGTGACTACACAGCTCCGTATCCACTTGGCAGTAAAACAGGTTTGTGGATGAGGAAATTACAGGTCAGATCTTTGGAGAGGTGAGCCCACTAAGCGTAGGAAGTCCAAAATGAAACGTCTAGGCTGACATGTTCATTGCCATACTGCTGAACATTCTCGTGAAAGAACACCACTGTGGAGACAAGGCAGACCCTCTACCAGGTTAAAAAAAATAGAATCTGATAGAAGAACTGATACATGAAGTTGCACCTGTCCCTTTCAAAACAGTGTATTGTTAATTCTGTGCATCTTTTTATAAGCACTGTCTATTCCTAACATTTTTTTTTTATATTGAAACATCAAGTTGAAATAAACAAATCAATGCATCTGATACATAACTTTAACAAAGACCAGAGGGTGGTGGAGTTTGTGGTTATTTCATATCGTATCATCTGGGGATCAGCCCTACATATCAGCCCAAAAATATTGGCAGAGCTTATCAGCGACAGGCTTCTATGGATTCTAAACAATTGGTATCAGCATCAACCATGGAAAAAAACACATCGGTCTAATTTACACAACATTTTGTATGAAGGCAAAGTAATAACATGCCCATGGAGTCAAGCAGGTAGGACCCTGGAACTTTAACTATCTCAGTTGGTGGACAAATACCTTTTCCCCTTGGGTCCATAGTGCGTAAAACAACCGATCCTCATTTCCAGACTTAAAGACTCGCCTCCATTTTGACTCATAGCGTAACCCGCTGGGCATGGGCTTATCTTGTACTTGTGCTGTACTTGTTCAGTTTGTCTCTCTGTAGTTTTATCACAGTGGTCAGAATCCTCACAGGTCAGCAGCCTCTCTGACCTCCCCTGTCATCATCCTGTAGCCTGCAGCTCCACAGCTCCATCGATCCACACTCCCTCTGCACCAAGCACTTCGGCCGCATTTGTGTCCACATCACACCTGGACAAACGCCTGGGTTTGGAGCGCCGCCGAGTCCAGTTTGAAATGTTCACCGGGGCTTCAAATAGAAATGTGCCACTGTTGAATTTAGGCTGGAAATACTAAGACGACATTATGTTTTCATAGTTTTCTCCTTACCATACACAGCTAGGGGGCGTTAGTTACAGTTACAGTTGCAAAGAAAACGTAGTAAGTGCTGTATTTAAGTGAAAATTGTAGGTATCTGTACTTTACTTGAGCAAATTTTAATGGTTACTTTTTACTCCTTAAGTACATCTTTAAACAGGTACTTTAATACTTTTGCTCAAGTAGATTTTTTCATGTGATACTTTCCCTTTACTTCTTCCACCACTGGTTTGTTCGCTCCTCCATTCAGACAGATATAAGGCAGTGACTTACCAGAACTCTGTCAGAACTGAAGAAGCTATTTGGATGAGTGGCGAAATGTATTCACGACTTTTGTCCAGTTGATAGAATTCAATTTTCTTCTGCGATGGAACAGACCTGGACGACTGAGGGATTACACCGAAACGATAGAAGCAGCACACTAAAAAGGAATATGCTATTGACAAATGTGCTACTTTACTACTTCATATTCTTTTTCACCTAATTTTTTCACCCAAAAATTTTATATTTTAAAGGGAAGGTCCTGAACTTGATGTTGTATCTACATAGTTCTCACGTAACAATGTGCCTATAGACTAAAGAAGTGGACTAAAGATTGCGACGTCGCCCAAAGCGTGTTCCTCTCCAGTCACATGAAGCTCATCGAGACTAGCAGTTCCATCCCTGTATTTTCTTCCACTTATCCGGTGCCGGGTCTCGGAGGCAGTGGTCTAAGCAGGGACTCCCAGACTTCCCTCACCCCAGACACGTCCTCCAGCTCCGCTCCTCCGTTGGGACCCCAAGGTGTTCTCAGGCCAGCAGAGAGATATAGTCCCTCCAGCGTGTCCTGGGTCTTCCCCGGGGCCTCCTCCTGCTGGGATATGCCCGGAACACCTCCCTAGGGAGGCGTCCAGGAGGCTTGAGCAGATACCCGAGCCACCTCAGCTGGTTCCTTTTGACATGGAGGAGCAGCGGCTCTACTCCAAGCTCCTCCCATGTGACTGAGCTCCTCACCCTATCTCTAATGGAGAGAGTCACTCTGTATCCGTGATCTTGTCCTTTGGTCATTCCCCAGAGCTCATGACCACAGGTGAGGGTAGGAACGTAGATTGACCAGTAAATCGAGAGCTTCGCCTTTCGACTCAGCTCCTGTCTTTCTCACCACAACGGACTGATACAGCAAACCGCATCGCTGCAGACGCCTTTTGAACAAACCAAAATGAGGAGTGTCACCGCAGCAGTTACAGAGAGAGGGGCGATAGTTTTTCAATGTAAAGTGAACTGGAGCCAGAGTTGACAGAAGCGTGTCCGTGATCACTTCCTATTTGGAATCCCACAGCGAATGCAACAGGTTTGCTATGTCCATTTATATGTACAGTGTGACTGCGCCTGATTGGTCAAAAAGTAGTGCACTTGATAGTTGCTTCTACAAAGGTGTTGTTTTTAAAGTGTAGTCATTGTAATATCCTTAAATCTCATTATCTGTCGACAGCTGCCACGCACACGGCACAAACACACTCGCGTCGCATTGAGTTGTATGTAAGTCAAGAGCTCATAATGTAATGTTGATTGGATGCTGCTCGGTAGCTTTAAATTTCCACTCAACAACAATTAAAGACAGAATTAAACTGTGAAATAGCGCTGATGTTTTTGTTTAAACCCCAATAAACTAATAATAAAAATAAATCTGCGCAACCACGTCTGCCTTTTTGCACAGCTCTCGTGAATAATCTCACTCTTCATTATAACATCATTTACATATCCGAATGTCAATGGCATATTTGCATATTTCTCATGAACACTGCGCAATTAATGACTTTGCTACAAGGCTTTAAATGGAAAAATCCTGCAGGGATATTTATTAGGTTGTTTTCTAGTCAGTTTTTAATCATGGCGGTGATTTAAATAACAAGAGTCGGCTTAAATGTTTTTGTGAGCAGTCAGGCCGTGGATTGGATAATGGCTGGAGTGACTCACCTTTAAGTGGACCAGGAGGAGAGCTGCGTACGGCTTAAGTGGACAGCGCTAAAACAGCAAATGATGAATCTGTTTTGGAATAAAGCGTCTCTCTGACCAACATGGAGTTTATATGTATACAAGCCAGTGAAGTGTCTTGCTAAAGGGCACCACAACAATCGACAAAACGACTGGAGGAAAGGTGCGCGAGAAAGTATTTGTAATGCTTCAAGTGTTTTCATGGAGTTATTATTGCCTCGGATGTCCCGCAGTATGGCATTAAAGTTATTTATCTCAGTGGAGACACCAGGTTGTTAGGTTTGGGGTTGGGTTTTCTCAATTTCCTAGTTTTTTTTTTTTTTTTTTTTAATCATAAGAAGTTATTCCCATTTTTTTCCTGTATATTTTTGTTAGTTTAAGTTAGTCGTTAGTTGAGAATTTTTGCCCATGTTACTTTGGTATATAGTTCTGGGTTTTTTTTTTTTTTTTTTTAGCTTTTTCCTGGTTTGGACGTTTTGGTTTTGCGCCGGAGGCTTTTAATCTGCTCTCCGCTCCCTTGCGCCAGAGCGTGCACATACTCCATGCGCTCTGGGTCCGGCACTGCCCCCTGCTGGTGCCTCCATGCTGGGTCCATATAGTTTGTTGTTAACTTAGCTTTTTTTGTTTGGCCTGGTGAGTCTGGACATCCTGTTTTCGTTCTTTATTTTGTGTAGGGAAAGTTTATGAGTTGTTTTTTTTTTTCTTTAGCGTGGAGACAGTGGTGCGCTGGCAGCTCCTACGACTCTGAATAGGGTCGGCCTGTCCAGCGCACCCTCCTTATTTTACGTTGGCCGGCCCACCATGGTCATTGTTCTTTGGTACTTTGTTTGTTGGTGAGGAGTTTTTTTCCCACCTGCTTTTCAGTTTGAGAAGAAACTGAAGCTATAAAAAAATAAAACCTGCTTGAACCCTTACCTCTTTTCTCCTGTGTCCTTTTGTAAATATGTTATGTAACAAGGTCAAGTTACAGGTCAGATCTATACAAAGGCAAGTCCGCTCACAGAAATAATACATGTTTTTCCCATTTATTTTTAATAAATAAAAAGCAGCTTGTCTCTCGGCTGGCCTGGGAACGCCTTGGAGGAGCTGGAGGACGTGTCTGGGGTGAGGGAAGTCTGGAAGTCCCTGTTTAGACTGTCGCCGCCGTGACCCAGCCCCGGATACGTCGAAGAAAATGAACAGATGGAAAAAACAGCTAGATAATACTGCCGTACTGTTCAATAGAGATCGACTCTACTATTCAAACAATCACATCTCCATGGAGACAACCGAGCGCCCGACCACCAGAAAAGTCACATAGTGCAGCTTTAAGGCCCACAGTTAAATGAGTCTTTAATGGTTATACGCCTGTGACCTCTCCAGTGCCTGGCTCTTCAAAACTGGATTACCAGCACCACCCAAACAATCTGAAAGAAATGAATTTGTCGACACAATTTTTGGCCACCCCGACTGACTGCCTCACTCAGAACTCACATTAGCCGTTTGAGCGTGCCGTTTGATAAATGTTCCCCTTAAGTCTATTATCCGTGGAATTCTCGGGTGGCACGAAAAGCTGCTTTGAAGTCTTCCTCTCGCTCCTTGCACTTCCTGCTTATTCTTTGCTCTCAAAACATACTCAAAACTCAGCTCCCCTCCAACACTATCACGGGGAATTCAATTGTAAAGCGCCGCATCTGCATTTTGGAAATAATTCGTTTCCATGTTTTCCTCGACTGCACGAGAGGAACTCTGAACGAGCTGGAGTTGTTTGCTGACAGTGTTTTGTAACTGTGTTTTTTTCCCTGGAATGTTCCACAGTCTGGCATTAAACTTTTCTATATCCATGGGGTTATAGATCAGAAAATGAGAGACAACCCCACAGACCCGTAACTCGGTCTAGTGGCATCACTTTTTGTCTCCACGGTGATACAATTGTTGCCATACTGTGGGACATTCAAGGCAGAGCAGTAACATCGTCATGGAAACAAGATCAGAAAGTCACATAGTGCAACTTTAGGGATTTTACAAACATCTGCAATTAAGTAAATGCAAGATTGTTATGTTAAATGGCATATTGTAAAACATTCCAGACAAATCGGTAACATCGCCATGGAGACAAGTAGGTGGGTTCCACAGTATGGCATTAAACTTAACCCTATTTCCATGGAGTTATTGATCAGACATGCAGAGAAAACCCCACTGACCCGTAACTTGGTCTAGTGGCATCACCTTTTGTCTCCGTAGTGATACAATTGCTGCCATACTGTGGGACATTCTTGGACAGCAGTGGCATCTCCATGGAAACAAGCTGGTGGACCCTCCTTCTGAAAGTCACATAGTGCAGCTTTAGAGATTTTTGAGCAATAAAAACATCCACAGTTGAGTAAATGCAAGATTGTCATGTTCAACGGCATAGTGTGAAATATTCCAGGCAAATCAGTAACATCTCCATGGTGATGACCCCTCACCTCGAACCTTACACGGTGCAGTGGGTTCACAGCCCTAGTTTTTCCAGATTCAAACGGAAGCTTAAACCAAATTCAACATTTAAACACGATAGGCTACGCATAATGTGGTGTATGTCCTCCATGTTGTCCTTGTTATCCTATTATAGAAATCCTATTACACTGTATGGATTATGCACTGAACAGACTTTTACCACACAGGCTCTGGCCATTTTAGTGGTGAATTCATTCAACATGAGGCTTATCTTGCTTATGCATAAACGTCGCTGTTATTTAAAGTCTCTGTTCCCGATTTTCACTGTCTTAAAAACGTGAAAAACTGACCTTGTCCATTTTAAACGGTTTGCCGTGGCCCAAAGTCGTTCCTCGCTGACCTTATGCATTCAGAGCATCCTAATTATTTACTGCGGTTTTGACAGCTGAGACCAGAGTGGAGTTTTGCTGTCACAATAAAGCTAACAACTAGTATGCTAGCCATGCTCTTCATGATTATTGGGCAATAACGAGGTTTCTAATTAGATGCAGACAGCACACAGCGGGCTTATTCAAGTCAAGAGCTGCTTATACAATATAACTGGACTGGGGCAAGGCACATTTTGCTCAAATACATGAAAAAAAAAAAAAAAAGGTGTACCGGCCCTTTAAGAGCATCTATGGCTTTACAGTGACAGTGTATGGACCCTCCCATATAAAGTCTTTTGTCTTAAACTGATTTACGACGCTGGATGTTACCTATAACAAAAAGGGAAAATATCAGAAGTCATGTTCTGTTTCTTTTCAGCCGTTCTGTTTGCGGGGCCTGACAGGTCCTGCTTAACTTGCAGTTATTTGAGGTGATGTTTGTTGCCTTCCCTGACGCTACCTTCTACATTGATTCACACTGTGTTTGTGGGAACATTAACTGACTTTGACAATGAGAACACAGCTTCGTTCTGGGAAAGGTTAACAGAAATCAATTTAACAAACAAAAGGGAAAAAAGCAAAGAATACTAATCACTGAATGCACTTGATTTGCTCATTTTGCATTCATGTTTCACTGTTATTTTTCCAAATTTAATAAATGAACAAAAACAAATTTGCAATAGCACCTTTTTGGATTTTTTTAAATTTTCTTAACAAGGAATTTACAATTTTATGTTGGAATTTGCAGTGTAATTGTCAGATTGTTTGGTTGGGTTACTGGGCCTATCTGCATGTAACAAAAATGACATAGTTCAATTAAGCCGCAGCGTTATGGACGTTCTGTGAGCGCTGCAGAGAGCCCTGGTCCAGCCCCACATACAAAGAATTACAGTAATCCAGACGTGACGTTCCAAATGAGTGGATTGCTTTTTCAAAATCCGCCTGTGGAACATAGAATCACCCCAGAATCACCCCAAAATTATTCACTGTCTTCTCTGTCAGTAAATAAACATTTTTTTTCACAATAGCAGAAAGTTTTGGCATTGTTAATCCCCACTAGCTACAAGAAGAAGATGCAAACTTGTGCATCCAAACTGTAACGATACAATTCAACATTTGTGGATCATAAGCAGGGCCGGCTCTGGCTTTCAGGGGGCCCTAAGCTGAATTTGTCTCTGGGGCCCCCGACAGCGGATGTCTCCTGGTTCAGCTGTTGGTGATTCACATTTGACACATTCTGACTCTGCTCTCGTCATCTTGACTAAGTGTATTTGTGTTTATATGACCAACATCAGGCTGAAAACAGGCAGAATGAAAACACTCCAGAATAGTCACAAATACTATTTTTTTTCATTTTAGATGTTTTTTCTTTGATTCAGGTGGATTTTAATGTGTTCAGTTGGCAACAGTGGTCTTACATTTACATTATATAGGGTCCTGGCACCAGTTTAAACACATAGCTGTCCTCACCTCTCTTGGGGGCCCTCTGGTGGCCTCGGGGCCCTAAGGAGCTTCTTTCAAAAGCAGCACATTTCCCATAGAGTTTTAGAGACACCTGCCCTTCATCTGAAATCATAACATCGTCAAACTGTAGAACGTGAACCCAACCAATAAGATGACTTTGACACACTGTGGGAGAGATAGTGAAGAATATGACCAGATAGATGCTAAAAGAAGCGAGATTTATGCATATAGAGAGACGACATGTTGAGTTAACTGTTAGGAAAAGGCAGTATGGATCAGAAATTCACCACAGAGACAGAGACAGAGATATTATTGAAGGCTTTGCGCTCACAACAGCACAGATAAACATTTAAACTTTAATGCCGCCCCTCTCGTGTCTTCGGCGCAGGATGTGGGACGGTGTGCCTCTCGGAAAAACACATTTGTCATTTGTGAATAATTAAAGTTGTCCTCTTGTTAGCAGAAGCTTTTGTTTTCTTGCATCTGGCTCTGACTGAGGCCGTGTGAAGCTGCATTAGACAATCTCTGGCTCGGGGAGAAGTCAGTCATGCGCGCTGATGTCTTTATGCAGAGTTAAGCCTGTGCTGCGCGAGAAGAGAAGGAAGAGGAAGAAGAGCATCTAAAAGCAGCAGATGGGAAAGCACATGCGGCCGGTGTTTTTGAGGGTGCAGCCATGTTGGTCTGGTGTTACGGTGGACCGCTGGTTCTGTGTGAGGATGAGTGCAGATGTTACAGTGTAAAAATAACACTAAAGCCTGTTGGATTTGAGTGGAGCAAGAGGATTGGGCCTAAGAGAGCAAGAAACATCTGGGACTTTAAATCTACTTTGCATTTATTAACTTATTCAATTTGATTTTATTTATAAAGAACATTTAAAACAACTTCAGCTATTATACAAGTACATAGGAACACACAATCAAAATATATCGTGTCTTGTGAGTATTAAATGCCAGGGAGGAGAGGTGGGTTTTCAGTCTAGTCTTAAACTGCGTTAAAGACTGAGAGGAGCTGACAGGCAGAGGGCGCTGTTCTGTAGTCTGGGTGCTGACACAGAAAAGGCTCTGTCACCTGGGCGCAGCAGCAGGAGCAGGTGAGCTGATCTCAGGGCTGTGGGTGGAGTACAGGGCTGTAGTAACTCTCTCAAATAAAGAGGACCCATAGAGTGCAGACTTTTAAGCACAGTAACATTTTGAATTAGCCAGTGCAGGTTACATAACACTGCTGTCAGCGTGTTATACAGGAAAAGTGAAAGTGGAGGTTTAACACTTTGTGATTATTACACCTTAATTAGCTTCGATAACACATGAACAAAGACTTAATGCAAAATAAACAAATTGTCTATTAAAAATGTTGGCTTGGTAACTCTTTAACCAATGGGTTTCAGAATGAGGAAACCTTGCTTTAGCATAGAATATAAAAAAGTATAGCATTAAATGTACAAAAAGGCCCAAAAGTCACTGACAGTTGAAAAAAATTCATAACTACTTTGTTTCTAAATATTTTTCTTTTATTGTTTCAGAGCATTTAGAACTACCCTTCCGACATTAATATGAGTAAATACAGCACCGAGGAACGAACCCTCATTGTACAGTGGTACTTTGAGTCACATATGTCAAATTCAGAAACCCAGTGGTGTTACCGTCGGTTTTTATACCAGAGATGCCCCAAGCGTAAATGCCATTAAAGGAATAATAAGTGTTTTTCAAAGACAGGGGGCAGTATGTGATCTCCACAGACCTGACTAGTCCTGATTTCTTCCTGTGGAGCTATCTTAAAACGGTGTTCGTGAATAAACCTCAGACAATAAACAACTTAAAATGTAATATCGAGGATCAAACAAGAGCCATAAGCTCGGAAATGCTTTCAAATGTTGTGCAAAGTGTGTTTGATCAGGCTGTTCAGTGTGAAACCGAACATGGTGGACACTTAAAAAATTTCATGTCATTTTTAATTAGGTAATTTTTACTTTCCCTAAGTTTAAGTGTAAGTGAACAATATAACCGTTTATATTGCCAAAAATCTCCGAAGGTTCAGTTTACCTACTGCTAAAATTTGGTGAGTATAACTTAAGAATTACAGGAGCTACTGAAGATTTAAAAGTGTCAGTGACTTTTGGGCCACACTGTATATATCTCCATGGAGACAAGAACATTACTTCACCAGACCAAGTTACAGCTCTGTATTTTCTTTCTTTTTTCTTTCAGTAAAAACACCTGCAACTGAATAAATGCGACATAGATATAGACGAGCACGTGGCAGGCGCTCCATCCGAAAAGTTATGTAGCGCACATTTAACCCAGATGCCCTACCTGAAACGGAAGGGAGTTTTCCACATGATCCATTGAAACGACCCAAATGTGCCCCACAAAGTGATCTGAGGGTCGCAGCGCTCACCTGCAGGTCAAACACTTGTCACAAAGAGCCGGTCAGAGCAATTTGATCCAATCAGACAAACGAGGACTAACAGAGTGTGCCAAAGCAAGAGCACTACCACTTATCAACATCTATAACCATCAGCACGTATTTACTTTGGAAAATAGCTCTTGAAATGGGGACAATTACAAACACTGATTATATTACAGCCGGGGTGATGATGAAAGGAGGAAGTGGCTGTTTACATCTATCTAATTTCCTATCCCTCACGAACTCTTTGACGGATCATTAGTATTCACATGCATTATTTTTTGGCCACTGCACAAAAGTGAAGCTCCAGCTCTCATCCCAAAGCGTCGCAGTGACTCACGTGGCTTTCTCACAAGTTTGCAAATGTGAAAATGTTCAGTAAATACATCACGATTTGTAAAGTTTTGCAATATACTTTACATTCAAGAGACCAACACTTATTTCAACTACTTCTACACCTACTTTCCTTACACAAACGCAATAAAAATGGTTTACACATATAGTTAAACCTTCCAGGCTTCTTTCACCAAAGCGTTACAATATTAAAACGAGGAGGGATGTTAATATGAACATAAAAGTTGGTTATATGTGCAAACAAGTGTGAAATACAGCGTGCTCCCTCCCACACGGCTCCCTGCAGTGTCACCAGCCGTATTACTCTCCCGCTGATGTCACTGCATAAACGAACACTAAAAATACCAACGGTCTCCACCTGGTATTACTTTTACTGCCACCAAACGGGTGCAAGTACTTCAAATTAAAGGGGAGTCACCAAGGCACAATGGTCCCTCCGCTGTGCCGCTCCTTCTGTACATTTCCTGCTCAGATCTTGCAGTCTTAATAATAGTGGAATATACTTAAAAAATTAGTGGAAGAGACAATCAACTTTGATTTGAATATCTTTTACTAAAGCTGTACTATGTAACTTTTTGTTGATGTTGCCTAGAATGTTCTAAAGTGGCATTAAATGTATTTATCTAGCATTTATCCAATAGTTTTATTGAAAAACACTATGAATAACAGGCATTTTTACTCTGAGCAGGGTCGGATTTCCGCAGAATTGACTTGTAACTTGGCATGGAAGCGTAATCTGCATCGTCCCACGCAAAACAACGGCATTTCCATGGAGATAAGCATGAAGGTAGCATACGCTCCTCCAGAAAAGTTCCATAATGCCGCTTTAAGTCATGGTCTATTCACAGTTTCCACAAGGGCTAAACAGGACTAAACCAGGACTGAACCAGGAAAAGTTCCAGGACTGAACCGGGCTAAATCAGGACTGAACAAGGACTGAACAAGGACTGAACAAGGACTGAACCAGGACTAAACCAGGACTGAACAAGGACTAACCAGGACTAAAGCAGGACTAAAGCAGGACTAAACCAGGACTAAACCAGGACTAAACCAGGACTAAACCAGGACTAAACCAGGACTAAACCAGGACTGAACCAGAACTGAACAAGGACTAAACCACAACTAAACCAGGACTAAACTAGGATTAAACCAGGACTAAACCAGGACTAAACCAGGACTGAACCAGAACTGAACAAGGACTAAACCACAACTAAACCAGGACTAAACTAGGATTAAACCAGGACTAAACCAGGACTAAACCAGGACTAAACCAGGACTAAACCAGGACTGAACCAGGATTAAACCAGGACTAAACTAAGACCAAACCAGGACGTACAATAGGTCATGTACATCTAACAAAGTATTGATGTATTTTTACAGTTGTTCTTGTCAGTCGCTGGTTTACTTCAGAAAGTTTTTATCTTTGATTCTTCACTTTTGGGAGGTGAGTTCACCTCTGCAAACCTGTTTCTGAAGGATCTTTATTCATCTGTTTTACTCACTATTTCATATTTTATTTTTGTGAATTTATGTTTGTCAGTTCAGCAATGTCAGGCATAATATTGTGTTATCAAATGCCAGAATTTGAATAGCCGTAAACATAATATTTATTCTAAACTTTTAAATGTAAATATCTGAGAGAAAGAAGGTTTTCATAAAGCAGGTCAGCCACCCACGAGAGATTCTCCTCATGTGCACTACTGCAGACGGAACTAGGATTAACCAGACCTCATCTCGACGACTCAAGATCTGAACCAGGACTAAACCAGGACTGAACCGGGACTAAACAAGGACTGAACCAGGACTAAACCAGGACTGAACAAGGGCTAAACCAGGACTAAACAAGGACTGAACCAGGACTAAACCAGGACTGAACTAGGACTGAACCAGGACTAAACCAGGACTGAACTAGGACTGAACCAGGCTACTGAACCAGGACTAAACCAGGACTAAACTAGGACTGAACCAGGACTGAACTAGGACTGAACCAGGACTAAACTAGGACTAAACTAGGACTGACTAAACCAGGACTGAAACCAGGACTAAACCAGGAACTGGACCAGGACTAAACCAGGATTAAACTAGGACTGAACCAGGACTGAACTAGGACTGAACCAGGACAAAACCTAGGACTAAACCAGGACTGAACCAGGACTAAACCAGGACTAAACTAGGACTGAACCAGGACTAAACCAGGATTAAACTAGGACTGAACCAGGACTGAACTAGGACTGAACCAGGACTAAACCAGGACTAAACCAGGACTGAACCAGGACTAAACCAGGACTGACCTAGGACTGAACCAGGATTAAACTAGGACTGAACTAGGACTGAACCAGGACTGAACCAGGACTGAACCAGGACTGAACCAGGACTGAACTAGGACTGAACCAGGGCTAAAACAGGACTGAACCAGGACTGAACCAGGACTTAACCAGGACTAAACTAGAACTAAACTAGAACTAAACCAGGACTAAACCAGGATGGAACCAAAACTTAATAAAGGCTCATCTCGCTTTAACTTCCTGCTTTGTCTTTGTTCTTTTACCATTTGTGCCGCCTCTTTAAGAGTCTAGAACAAAAAAGTTATTAATATTTCCAGAATTGTTTAAATAAATAGCCTAAAAAATAGCCTAAAGTCTAGTCTGGTGGTTTTAAGATTGTAAAATGCGATAACACCAAACTATGAGTCAAAATTCTAAATAAAGAACATTATGGGTGAGGTCACACTCCCTTAGTCCACTTCTGTATAACGTCTATGGGGCAAAAGACACATTTTTCGATCTTTATTTTTACCCCTCATCTGCATTAAATCCCACTGGACCTATAGAACGAGGTGATGTCATATAGAACTAGGAATAGCATCTACAGTACGACATCTTCCACAATATGTCAGCCAAATGAGCAGCTCGCTCTTTGCTCCCTTGGGTGCTTCGGATTTTGACACAGACCACCCTATATGAAAGCAACTTGGCTCCCGACGCAGTGATGACAGCCATATTGGACATCGCCGGGACAGATGAAGAACAGCGCAGGTGAACTTGAAGAAACCCGGTCAAGTCACTGGGAGGGCATGTCAGAGACGTTAGAACCCATGATGTGATTCGATGTGGCATTCTCCGGCTTTTCGGGCCTCAATATGCTATAATTCTCCATCAAATACACGACAGGCCATCAAAAGGGGAACCTCGGGGGACCTCTGAGCTTCGGCGCGGTGAAAGTAGATGTAATAAATACGTGCGCTCGGAGGAGGACTTTGAACAAACCTACACAGATCACAAAGTAAAGTGTACAAAATGGAAACACGACGCACATCTTTGGGAATATTTGGAACAGATGGATGAACAGCGCTGGCATTTGATCGTTCGTGTTCCCGGTGCAGAGGCAAATCAAAAAGAACAGGAATCAAAAAAGGTCTCCTGGTGAGATCATGTCGTGTCCAAATGCGTCTCAGTTGGACTAACCCATATTCTGCTGTTGTTCCTGAAGTTTTTGTGTGGAAAGTAGACTGAAGTATGACATATTGAGACATTTATTGAGACTAAACATGGGGTGTGGTCCTCGTTTCTCTGATTTGGATGTTGTAGGGTTGTCACGACGATACAATTTGGAAACTAGATTTTGAAATTGTCTCGATTTGCCGGGTCAATTTCTCGTGGTGGATGAAGTTTTCAATTGTGTTACTTAAGTAAAAATAGCTCAAGCCAAAGTAAAAGTATCACATGAAAAAATCTACTTAAGTAAAAGTATTTAAGTACCCATTTAAACTGTAAAAAGTACAAATATTTCACTCAAATGTTGTTAATTTGTTAAAGTGTAAAATGTGATATCGATTTACAAACGATGCAGATTTTGGTCAACGGTAGCATTATGATTCAATTTCTCAATTTTCCTTGTGAATTTTGTGCATTTATTTTTGTTTGCTCAAAGTCGAAGCTTGAACTCAAAAACTTTAGTCAGGATTTTACCACGAACATGGTAAAAATAACCCCTCAATTCATAGGAAAAGTATTTTTTACTTTCAGCCATGTTCAATAATGTAGATATCTTTACTTGTCGTGAAGTAAAAGAAAATTGACTTAAGTAAACTACAAATACCTAAAAACTCTACTTAAGTACAGTACTTTACTACTTGTACTTCATTATCTTCCACCACTGCCAGTTTCAAAGCTTTAATGATAACAAATACTAATAAAAGGCTGAAGTCTGTCCTGCTCATGCATTTTTTTTTTTTTTCGGTTGTTTCATTGTTAGTTTTTGTTTTGTTCAATATCTTTGTGTTCATTTTATGACTGACTTCTTGATTTTGTCCTGGTTTGGCTCAGATTAGCCCCTGTAGCCCCGGTTTGGTCATATCCTGGTTTAATCCTAATCCAGCCCTGGATTCATCACAGGTTCATTACCAATTTAATCCTGATATTTTCGTGGAAGTGTGAATGCAGCCTGTGAGCGCATGGACCCACCATGTCCACAGCCTGAATCAAAATCCAAATGGAGGAAAAAAAAAAAAAAAACTTCATATGATTTTATTATTTGGCTTAAGGGAAACAAACACACGCTTCAAAAACATACAACTTCTACAAATTTCGAAAGTAATATCGGTGCTAATGTTTAATGCAGTGGGGCATTTCAGACAAAGCAAAGCCAGTCTTCAGAGCGCCGAACAAACTCAAACAGACATGCAGATGAAGCCTCAAATATTCATCCTTCAATGAGACAGGGCCAATATTTGTGAATGGCGCTCATCGTGTATTCAGACAGACATTTCGACAGCTCACACACCCGGGGCTAGAGGCAAGAAAACACAACAAACAAAAGGTAAAAGAGCTTTATGGAGACCGACGCGGGGATGGCGCAAGGACTCGTGGACCAACCCGACGCCACGAATCCGACTGACAAACTGTGACAGCGCTCGGTGGTAAACAAAAGAAAATAAAAACGACATTTAAAGTTTAAAGTTGAGCGGGTGAAGGCAGCAGACGGGAGGGTCGCTTCATGTCTCCTCCTGCGATAGAGACGCTAGATTGAATGTTTAGCACGTCTGGGTCTGTGTCTGGCTGCAGATTCGGAGCGGCGTGGTGAGATGGTCAGGGCAAGTCTGGGCCGAAAAGTACAATAATAAAGTCTTACCGTCAGCTGCGGACTAGAGGATGTATAGAAGTCTCGCGTGCTAGTTTAAACACGTCACCTCAGATTGGCCATCCTAGTTTGTTAAAAGAGCCGTTTAGAAATGGATATAATCTGATACTTGCACAAAATCTGACGAATTTTCATATCAGAAGCTTAGACTGTAGAAAGAGGTGGACAAAGCGAGTGTAACATCACCTGTAGCGTTCGGCTTCAGTCAAATGAAGCTCGTCGAGGCTAGTGGTTATAGCGGCGAATTTGGAGCGAATTCCATATTTAGAAATTCGTCTGTGAATATCATAGCAACCAAAGAGCCAATCCGGAGCGAGGATGTTGAAGGTAACACCTCTTCCCGCCTGCGCCGCTGGTTTTGCTGGGAAAAGCTTAGCAACGCTGTCAATCAAACCTGTTGCTAACGCTAGCAGGCACAACCCTGAGGAAAGAAGGCGTCTGATTTGTCTGTTATTGATGTTCCCATCTTGAATCACGGACAAAATTGGAAAATAAAAACACCGGGATCATATAGAGCAGGTTAAGACGAACATTATGAACATTTTAAGACGAAAATGACAAGACTCAATGCAACAGGTACAGAGAGAGCGGTGACAGTATTTCAATATATAGTGAATTGAAGCCAGGGTCAATGGAGCCGGAAACGCGAACATGATCACTTCCTATGAGGAACGCGGCGGCTAGCGTGTGAGCTATGTCCATGTATATAAACAGTCTATGATCAGGAGGAATATTTAATACAATTGTTCCGTAAGTCCTGATCTGTTCTTATATCAGTGCATTTGTGCCCTGTTGTAAGAGCGCCGTTAAATCATCTCTGTCTGTTTTGAGTAGTCGTGGCTCAAACTTGAAACGGAGGATTTGCAGGCACATGGGTTTTGCTTGGTTTAGTTGGTAAAAATATATTTTTTAAGTTCTCTTTCTCAGATTTATTTTAACAACTACAAGGTGAAATCTTCTTCAAATGCTGCTGCTGGCTTTGTTGTATCTGCTATCACTAACACTTCTGCTGTTACACCCAACGCAACTCTGATCAAATGTTTACTGAAGCTTTATTCTTCTGGTTGTGGTAACTTGTCACTTGTACTAAAACTTTATTTCGATGCTAAGGAAAAGGTTCAATAGCCGATACTGATTTCGAAATGGATGAAACACCTTTTAACCCAACAGTGTCGGATGCTATCGCCGCCGAAAAGACTCGTGGTTGTGGACTTTCCATTACCGTAACTACGCAACCAATTGTGCATCATGTAAATTCAAACTGCATCTCAAAGTAGAGGCATGGGGCTCTTTAAATATGTTACTGTCATTACGGTAATGTGCTTACGTCGTCCCTCGAAGACGACCAATCAGAGCGCAGGTGTCCTGTTTGATGCATCAAAGAAAAAACAAGGATGAATATGTAAAATAGAGGTAGTTGCATGAAAACAAGCAAAAGTACATGCTGATACTTCCTTTAACATGATTTTGGCAATACAATGTCGTTTTCAACACAAAATTGTAGCACTTTGTTTATTATTACCATATGGTCTGCACCCCAGCTGGGTGCCGGGGTGCAGGTCAGGGTCCAGAGGTGCAAGGAACAAACATGGCAGGAACAAAGCCGGTACCGGGAGACGGGGTCGGAGACGGGGTCGGAGACGGGGTCGGAGACGGGGTCGGAGACGGGAGTCCAGGGCAGTGCAGGGAGGCAGGGTGCTGAACAGAAACACGAGCAGGACACGAGCAGGACACGAGCAGGACAACAGGCAGACGAACAGGGAAACAAGCAGGTCGACGTGCAGTGACAAGCAGACGACACATGAGGAAAGACCAGGCAGGGATCATGACATCTATACACCTTCACTAGAATCAATCTCTACTGAACAAAAGGTAAAATGAGCTATTAACTTGAAAACTACCACTTTGTGACATCACAAGGAGGAATGGAGCATTTTGAGCTTTGGAGATGTACAGATTAATAATAAAATGTTACTCAAACGTGCGAATGAAACTGTTTTTGAGGAGGAAACAACATTAAAACATGACTTAAAGCTCACATGAGTCAATTCTGTGTAATATAGAACCTTTAAGTGATTTTTTTCCAGTACAAATAAGAGTATCAAAAGAATATCTAGTTCTGATAACAGTATTAGTATCAGTTAATATCACGTTTGACACCCCTGCTTTGTGTTTTTAGTATTCAGTGTCCCGTCCTCCTGACAGTACTATGGGATATGCTTGACATGTCAATTTCCATGGCGACGCTAATCCCTGAAAAGGCTAACTCAAGGCCAGCAGCAGGTATGAGGCCAGCTTCCTGTGTCCCCAACTGTGATATGACCCAGTCCAGTCTCCCTAATGAAGAGCAGAGCGCACTCGGAGGTTCACTGGCCGCGGGCTAAAACCTGCAGCATCCGCACACCTGCCTCAGTGCCGTCCGATCACAATAGATTTAACTTTGGTCCTGGTACTGTGTGACAGAATACGTGGAGTAGCAATAGAGCCATACTGACAGACAGGACAGGTGTCAAACGCACTTTCACTTCCTCGTCTCGGTTTATGTCTGTTGGTAGTGTGTGTTTGTGTGTGTCTTGGTCTGGAGACATATCCCATGACATATTGCATCAGGGGTCGATTCAGAGCAAAGTCAAACTTGCTGCAAACTATCTTTTTTGTAACTATTCTATTGTGTGTCCTAAATACCATTATACTCTCTGCAAACAGGATGGATACAAGTTTGGAAAATGTATACGAGACGCTGAATAAGTAGAGGAATTGGCAATTACGGCTACAAATTTCAAGATAGGGCTGTAGTCCGCTAAGGAAATTCTTGGTTGATTAAAGACATGTCCTGCCAATCTAAAAAGGGGCGGGGCAAAAGCTCTCAAAACTATTAGGTATCTCTGTGTATCTGACCCAAACTGCACTCACAGGACCACGCCTGCATTTTCCATTTTATTTCTATAGCATCTTTAATAACAACTTCAGCCGACCAAAGTGCTTCGACAAAAAGAAATACATAGGAAAAGAACAATAAAACACCAAGATATTCTGTCTAGCTAGTAGTCTGTGTCGTCCTTCAGTCGTCCAGGTCTGATCCATAGCAAAAGACGAAGTTTAAATCTGTCAACTGGACAAATCGTTGTAAGAGTGAAGACGTTTCGCTGCTCATCCAAGCCTCTTCTTCAGTTCTGGTCAGATTGCTGGTGGACACTGCCTTATATCTATCTGGAGGGAGGGGTTAACCGCACTGTCTTGCTAGTATTAAATGCCAGGGAGGAGAGATGGATTTTTGGTCTAGTCTACACTGCGTTAAAGCCTGAGAGGAGGGAGAGGGAGGCTGTTACCTAGTCTGGAAAAGGCTACTATACAGAAAGAACTACTAGGAAACAATCTATTTACATAAAGACAGAGTTCACGAGTTTAATCTGACTTTCGACTAAGACACCATCGACCGATTAAACAACTAAAGTGGCTTCGACTACAGAGACTCCATCAGTATATTCATGGATTTCAGAGTGGGCCTCCGGTTATATGCAACATTTTTTTTTTTTTTGTATCATGTCATACTCCCAGAAGGGGGACAGACAGATTTTCCTATTAATTACATTGTACTTTCCCATGAAATATCCTATTTTTTTTTTTTTTTTTTTTTTATCGAGGGCCACATCTCAAACATATTCAAAGCAGAGGGCCATAGACTGGTGATCAATACAGTGCGGTGCTTTATACACAGCTTTGACAGAGCCGCTGTGTATTAATAAGCACATTTGTTTTAGGTCTGTAACACAATTCAATGAGATGTTTGAGGATATAGTGGTAGAAGTAGTTTAATTTTTGCCGTAAAATTTGCCGTTTAAAGTAATGCTTATGACCAATTGGGCCAATAAAAACTGGTCTGAGTGCCGCATTCAGCCCCCGGGCCATACTTTGGACACACCTGGAGAAGACCCAAGAACTCACTTTATTACAACACAAATCTGCATTCGAACAATATTCATTTGAGCTGCCTCCATCTGTATTAAATATTATTGGCTTATATAATGTTGTGATGTCATCTGAAACACAGCCGTATGTTAACAAAACAACAGTTCAAATCAATTTAGTTTTGCAAAGCCCAAGCTCTTAGGGCTGAACATGATAATTAATTTAACCAATAGAAAGTTAGAAAATCAGCAATGAAACAGACAAGTAAATGAATCAACAGAAAACAAGCAAATGAGAACTGTCCCAGAGCGCCCCCTGTTGTTAGACCTTCTCAGCAAGTAAAAAACATGTTTGATAGAGTTTCTCAGCTGTAAAAGGTTTGCTACAGTGACTTACTTAGAATAGGATCTTATCTACTCACTTTCAAAGCCTATGTTAACATTTTAATTACACAAAAGTATTATCTTCTTCCCCAGCGTGGTTATATACAAGAATAGGGTCGCAGAGACGTAAAGTTATCTTGCTGGTTTTGTGTTTTGTTTTTCTCTGTGCTTGGATAAGAGCTTCTTTCATATCACACTCTTCATTTGGCAAGGGGCTTAGGGGATCAAGATGCAACATTTCACAGCCATGCTTTTTTATTGACACTTAACACCTGCTCTCTTTGATAACGTCCACTGCCAAACACCACAATCTAATGCTCACGAAGCGGTCCACTGGAGTCTCGAATCAAATCTTTCTCTTCTCAGGTGTAAATGCTTCAATGGCTCTTTCAAACACTTTGCAAAGTAACAAGGCGGCATTTTTTCACTCTGCCATTTCCTGTGCCTGGGTCTGTCACGGAAACTTTTCTTACAAAGTCTAAACGAAGGCGGAAAAATACATAACCAAAGTCTTATCTCAACCCAGACAATGGCTTTTCATAGATCATCTCAAAGCAGAGCGTTTCAATTGACATCTGTTAGTTGTACATAGCCTTACACTTCAGTTGCATTGTGGGAACTAATCTACATATAAAAGGTATTTAAAGGTTTTTCTATAAGAGGGTCTGCTGTATGCTTATCTCCATGGAAACGTTCTTTCTTTGCCACAAATGTTCCAAAGTGTGTTTTTTATGGTGGTCACATGATGTTGCTGTGACGTGTCTGATCGCCCAGTTTTGGAGCTGTCTTCTACCTCTGGTGGCAGGATGACAGCGCCATCTGCAGTCCCACTTCTTCTGGACAGTATCCCAGGTGTGTGACAGAACCACATTATGGACTGAGACGGATCAAACATCGTAGAGACAGAGGACGACAAACATCGTCACTGGATTAAGGAAGCAATCGAAATACGGAAACATGCGCATGGGACTTAAAACCGGGACGAGGGGGCCTTTTACTGTCACGCACCTGGAATACTGTCTCAAAAAAAGTTCCTCAGACTGCAGATGGCGCTGTCATCCTGGCTCCACCGGTAGGAAGCAGCTCTAAAACTCTGTTTAAATCCAGCTGATGGGACACATCTCAGCAACAGTATGGCCACTCTGAAGAAGAATATTAATTGAAACAAACTATGAAACTATGACAACAAACTATACCCTGGTCTAGAAAAGAATCTATTAAAATAAACATCGAAAAACCAGATGAACCTCATTGGACAGATCCCAAAAAAATTGCCGGACTGGATATCGCTCCCAGGATATTTTATACGGTTATAAACTGATGTAATAAAACTATTCACTGATTGCTGTTGGCCCAGAAAGTGTCATAATGTTTGAACGTTTATCAAACAAAGCTGTTCTGTAGCTCCATAATGCATTGGATCTTTTAATTGTACGTAAAAAAAAGTAAACTTGAACTTTCTTAAACTGCCAACTCGACTGCTGCCGTCTGCTGGGATCTTTCTCATGTAACGATTTCTTGCTGCGACCTGATCTAAACAAAGATGTTTAGTGATCCATTTCCTGGTATAGAGATACGCTAACTCTGCAGCTAACATCTCTGTAGCTCATCTGTATCCGAGAGCCGTTTTCTCCTTCTTGCTTTCCCCCTCTCGGTCCTTCGGGGCACGCTGATGCTGCAGTGGTCAGCCAAATCAGCCCAATTAGAGCTCTCACTGTGAGCTCAGGTATTCTTACGGGGAGGCAAATCTGGCTTAAACCCGTCCATTCTTTTCTCTATGCACATATCCCATAGAGGCCGTCACATCCAGGACTGCCTTGTTTTGTGCCTGTGCAGGTTGGTGCCCGCAGGCTAAACTCCACTGGTTAGTGATCTGCGACTGGGCTGGCTCTAATGTGCACCCATTATCCATCATTGTGTCAGCGCTTTTAATTCAGCGCCATGCACACAGCTGTAAGAGGACTTGACCTGAAGAAGATGTTGTTTGTATTGTGATGTAAAGGTCAGTGTATTTACTAATGGTGCATTGAGGGATTGCTGCAGCTATAGTGATGCTGTCAAAAGGGGTCAAAGGTCAGAGCTGGTCCTGGCACTGGTCCTGTTCTGAGGAGTCAGGAGGGAGAGACAAAGCAGTGCACCAAACTGCAGCAACTGAAACACATGTACTTTAAGTGTACCTCAAAGCTATGAGCAAGTTAACAACTGTATAACACCTGCTTTTGTTGTTGTTCTATATTTTATATTTGACAGGAAAAGAGCAGTGTTGATTTTGGAGTATAGAGAGTTAGGAATTAGACTCGCAACACTGAAGTTAACAAAGAGATTGGCAATTATCTGGCTTTTGGATATACTGTTCATCTATGTCAGGGGTGGGCAAACTACAGCCCGGGGCGACATATGGCCCGTTGGGCTTATTAATCCGGCCCGCAGAATTTAACCAAATTATGGTGCACTTCATCTACATCATCCCTTCTATTACTCTTAGTGAGGGCTGAATGTTTAATATCAGTCCGACCAAAGTACCAAGTTTTTTTGCTGGCATTCAAATTAGCAAAACCTAGCAAGCCTTTATCTGAAGGCAAGTTTTTAAAAGAATGCCTTTGGAAAACAATTTGTACAATGAGCCTTGCATATTCATGTTTAGCTACATGTTCACAGGTCAAATCTCTAATGTAATATAAACATATATATATATATATATATATATATATATATATATATCCTGGCCCGGCCCCTTTGTCAAAGTTCAGAACCCCCTTGTGTCAAAAAGTTTGCCCACCCCGATCTATCTGAATATTTATCATTGAGCAGTGGTGGTGGAAGTAGCAAAGTAAAAAATATTTATCATAAAGTACTGTATTTATGTAGGTTTAAGTAGGTATCTGTACTTTACTGAAGTGCATTTTAAAGTGAATACTTGTTACTGTTACTTCACTACATTTGAGAGCAGATATCTGTACTTTCTTCTTCAATACATTTTTTACAGGACTGAAAAGTAAAAGTATTTTTATTATAGTTTGAGACCTGCAGAAAACGCTGAGGGTTTATTTTTAACATGTTCATAGTCTGAGCAAACTAAAATATAGAAAATAAAGTAAAAACAGCCAGAAAAGACTGATTCAGCTGTTTCTGTTGAACAAAATCCAGCACAAATCTTCATCAAAATCACTGTATTTGAAGCCTTATAATACCTCAAAATATGCACAAAATATTTTAACTTTTTGACTCTTTAAGCACATATACTACATGTATTATACTTTAATACTTTTACTTGAGTACATTTTTGCTCCAGTATCTGTACTTTTACTTAAATAACCAAACTGAGTACTTCTTCCACCACTGTCACTGAGGCACCTTAAGTGAATCTCTCATGAATTAATCTCTCATTATATTTTGCCACACAAATAGTTTTAAGGTGCACTGCCATCGTGAAGAAATGATAAATATAACTTTGCTAATAATGTTTGTCTCATGCTATTTGCATTCTAATCTCAGATGAGAGGCGCACGTCCCTAAACTAATCACTGTATAAATCTCAGTGTCTCTTTGGATTTGGAGTATAACACGTAGTTTGCATGCATAGTGATGGACGGCTGCTTCGCTGGATTGGATATATTGTGCTGTTAGTACTGGCATCGACCGAGCCAACTAAACAGCAAAGTAATCTCTAAAAATATACCTGCCCACAAACAGCACACACACTATCTATTTTTAATAACAGTATTGCATTTTGTTTATAACGCCAAACCTATCTTTTTGTAAACCTTAAGTGATCTTACTTCATAAGGCAATAAAAGTTTAAATGAATAACGCATTGAAACATCAAAACAAATGTAAAACAGCAGGTAGTGCGAGGTGTAAATGTGTGTGTTCAAATATTTACAATCTTACAAGCCTCCAAAATGTTTACCGCCCCACGCTTATGGCCTCATTGATTTCTGTTCATAAATATTTCAAAGTTTTCAACACTTTGACCTTCACATTGCTGTTTGATCCTGTCCATGCTAGTGTTGTGTTTGTTTCTGAAAGTAGCTACTAGGGATGGGACAATAATATCGTTTATCGTGATAAAAAGGGTCGACGGTAATCGTTTGGGGGAGATTTTATACAATCGTGATAATCGCCAACAAAGTTAATCGCCATTGTGTCACCAGAATGTGCAGAAAAAGAAAAAAAAAACACATCCACAAGGGAGTCGATGGGGGGGACAAAAGAGTCTGTTGTCCTGGGATTTAGGGGCCCTGAATTGGAGTCTCTTTCTATTCATTTGTATTAGAGGGGGGCCCATGTGTGACTTCTTGCCCCAGGCCCCCAAATTTCAGTTGACGGCCCTGCTCGTTCAGATTTTTTTTTTTGCTAGATAGTAGTTTTTTTCACTGATAACAAAGTACGATATTATAACATATGATATAGTTGTTTAAACCTGGAACTTATTCACAAGATTAAAATTATAATTATTCATAGCTATGTCTCTCGGCTGGCCTGGGAACGCCTTGGGGTCCCGTCGGAGGAGCTGGAGGACGTGTCTGGGGTGGGGGAAGTCTGGGAGTCCCTGCTGCTCCCGCGACCCGGCCCCGGACAAGCGGACGAAAATGGATGGATAACATTTTTAATTGTCAGCAACTTTAATAATTACCGTGATATAATCGTTAATCGCAATTATTTTGGCCATGATAATCGTGACACTAAATTTCAATATCGTCCCATGTCGAGTAGCTACCCTTCCGTACGCACCCCACACACGGACTTGAAACATCCTACATGCATTAGTCCAACAGCGCCCCCTACAAGATCCGACATCACCAGTGTAATGACAAGATAACATGTGCATCCGTCGCTCGTTCAAACCTCGTATTAATATTAAATGAGTACAATGCAGTCCTCCCATACACGCGGTCGTCAGTATGCCTTCTGCGTGTGAACCGTCTTGTCATGAATATTTTATGAGCCAAGTAAAAAGTCCAAGGATTTGTGTGTTCATGTGTGTACTGTGGTCCCGATGAGGCTATCTGCGGGAGTATACTGATACAACAGCATAGCTTAGTTTCATGGGCTAACAAGGCCAGAGCTGCAGGCTGCGCACTATTGGCAAACCTGAGGGATAGTGGCACCTCAGCAGAATATTAAGAGCGCTCCCACTGTCCTGGAATAGGACGGTGACGCGCATCACTCCGAGGGGCTTACACTGTGAGGACTGGAGCACAGGGAGGAGTAAAGGGCTGTCAATCCACTGCTTGTAAACCATATGGAAATGTCAGAGCAAATCATAAAGGGATCGTTTTCCCATTGTACATGAACCAAGAATGGATCTCCTCCGCAGTGACCACCCACCCCCCGCTTCCAGCTCCAGAACGAAATTTCTCATTCATTTTTCCCAAAGACTTTCCAAAAAAAGAAAAAAAAAATCAATAGTAAAAGTTTGAAAGCTTGCTCCGGCTAATCAGCTATGTGTTAACTAATGACCATAAGACCTATCATTTTATTTAAAATCTGTTTCTGAAACGTTCTAAACCGCTAAATTATTAAAGCCTTTTGCTGAATCGTGCGTTTTAAATGTGCTTTTGGGCTTAAAGCGACCGCATTATGGATATTAGTTACCACGGAGCTGGTTAGCCTCCGCGATGCCTTTGAACTCGTAATATTTGAATTTTTTGAAAAGTCTATGGGGAAAAATGAATGGAAAATGTACTTTCAGGACTGGAGCAGGGGGTCACTGTTGAGCTCAAAGCTAAAACTTTTATTTTATTTATTTGATCACTTTTATTAAAATCGTACAACAAAATATAAACATCCTATTAGATTTCATCCATCCATTTTCATCCGCTTATCCGGGACCGGGTTGCAGGGGGGGCAAAGTCTAAGCAGGAGGAACTACCAGACTTCCCTCCCCAGACGTGTCCTCCAGTGGGACCCCAAGGCGTTCCCAGGCCAGCCGAGGACATAGTCCCTCCAGTGATGTGATCTTGTCCTTTCGGTCATTACCCAGAGCTCATGACCACAGGTGAGGGTAGGAATTAAAAAAAATAATAATCTAATCCATTAAATTAAAGACTTCCAGATTATTGTTATATGTAGACCACTTTAGTTTGTGGTGTTGTTTTAAGACGTATTATGCTTCAAAATTTGCCCTAGCAATGAGACACAAACATGTCTGTTTCTAAGCACAGAAGTGTCCTCCAGTGAAGTATTTATTTGATTTGCGTAGTTTTTAACACCCACAGCTCCCTGTCCACGGCCAAATCTTTACATATATATTCTGTTTAGCTTGACTCAGAAAAGAAAAGTCTCAGAGATCAAACTGGACAGGACGTAGTGACACTAACAGTGAGGTCGCTGTGGCAATTGTCCAACTGATGGATATGAGAGACCCTCGATCGATCCTCAGACATGGCATCAGAACATTTATCTATGTTTTGAGGTTTAGCTGGGAGTTACGTGCACATATTTGGTCCTGATTTATGGTTATTATCTCTATTTACTGGGCTTATCCACATCCAAATTGTAAAATGTGAATCTCTCAGCTGGACGGCAGGTCTGAAGAAAAAAATGTACTGCATAGGTCTATATGTCGCCCTGGTTTATGATTTAGCTTCAAAAAGTGGCGGAAGTAGCACACAAGCATGTTTCTGTGTCAGTGCGAGCCCAATACCGGTAACAAGGCAGGTTTTTGAATCCATTGCGTGAAATAATGAGCTTCAATGTGTAGATTTTCAGTCTGGACGTCTTTTAAAAGCAGTACACATTAGTTCCAGGCCCCAGCCGTCGCTCTGAAGCTGCGCCGTCGTGTTATACAGTTATACTACTTCTTGTGTCAATATCAATAAGGGAAGCTCTCCAAGTCTGGGTGAGACATTTTCTTTCAGAACAATATTCGGAACAATATTTGGTGATTAGATTAAGAGCGCTCCAGTGACAGCGACGGGACAAGGGGTTCATTTATCACCAGTTTAGGCCAAGACCAACACAAGACCGAAGTATCACAAAACCCTTTATCCCATTATTGATAACATGGTGTGATTTACAGATAATTCAATTCTACACACTCATATTTACAATGTTCTGTGTCTGCAATACTTACAACTGTGGAAAGAACTGAACAAGGGGTTTATTCATCAACAGTTTAGGCCAAGACCAACCCAGAAACAAAGCACTTTAAAACCCTTTATCCCATTATTTATAATACACTGTGATTCATAGATAATTCACTTCTAGACATTAATATTTGTTTTATAATTTGGTGTACAATGTTCTGAGTCTACAATACTACAATACAGAAAGAACTGAACAAAGGGTTTATTCATCAAGGGGTTCATTTATCATTTATTCATTTATCAATAATTTAGACCAAGACCAACACAGAACCAAAGCACTTTCAAAACCCTTTATCCCATCACTGATAAAATGGTGCGATCTAGAGATAATTTGACACTTTTTTAGACACTCTAAATTCGGTTTACAATGTTCTGTGACAATACTTGCAGCTGTGGAAAGAATTAAACAAGGGGTTTATTCATCAACAGTTTAGACCAAGACCAACCCAGAACCAAAGCACTTTCAAAATCCTTTATCCCATTACTGATAAAATGGTGCAATCGAGAGATAATTTGACACTTTTTACACACTATAGATTTATTTTACGATGTTCTGAGTCTACAATACTTACAACTGTGGAAAGAACTGAACAAGGGGCTAATTCATCAACAGTTTAGACCAAGACCAACGCAGAACCAAAGCACTTTCAAAACCCTTTAACCCATTTTTAATAATATGGTGTGATATATAGATCATTTAATTCTAGTCTGAGTGTACGATACTACAATACAGAAAGAACTGAACAAAGGGTTTATTCATCAAGGGGTTAATTTATTCATTTATCAATAGTTTAGACCAAGACGAAGACCAAAACATTTTCAAAAACCTTTATCCCATTATTGATAAAACGGTGCGATCTATAGATAATTTGACTTCTTTTAGACACTATAGATTTAGTTTACGATGTTCTGAGTCTACAGTAAGTACAACTGTGGAAAGAACTGCACAAGGGGTTTATTTATCATTGGGTCATTTATCATAGATTAAGGCCATCAACAATGCAAGACCAAGAACAATTTTCAAAACCAAAACATTTTTGATAGTGCGATCTAGAGATAATTTGACATTTTTTTTTGTTTTTTGGTTCACGATATTTTGAGTCTACAATAATTAACAACTGTGGAAAGAAAAGGATCTTTGGGTGGTCCAGTATAAATATGGTCTCTGTATTTTTGTATTTCTTCTGATTTACTCCAACATTGCTCGTGGATTGCGTAAACATCTCAGTGAGATTTTGACTGACATTGTAGCAGACAAAACAAACTGTGGCCTTCCCAAGTTTCTGCCTCAGAGATAAACATGTAGATCACAACATCTGCTTCTCAATTAGATGCAACAATCAGGACATTTTGTGCCAACACACATCTGGTGTCTGTCACAGGAGCTCAAAATAACATTACAGCATAGAGATGGGAGCTAAAAATAAAAAAAATTAAATAAAAAATGTACGCTTTGGCTTGGTCTGTTTGGTTTTTGTGGTTTTAGTTCCTGTTAGTCGGTGCACGTGCGAAGCTGGTCAGAGTCTAACCCTCCTGGAAAAACATGGTAAAAGAAAGTCATAAATATATATATTATTTAAAAAAAGGTTTTAGTTGTGGTTTTTAAGTATCTGTGGAGAAGAAAAGCTTAGAAACAAGTCAAAAGGGTTGTTTTAGGCCATATTGCATTATTTATATTCACAGCAAAAAACAAATGCGTGCACGGAGGTCATTCTGTACCTGCTTACTCATACATATTGTAAAGGCTACAGGAGTTTTTCTTTTTAAGTACATCATTAGTGCAACCATTTAAATGAGTTTTTAGGAGCAATTCAGTCATTTTAATGTCTAGACATTTGTTGGTTTGCATAGATTTACCTACTCTTCCAGTTAACTTCCTTTTCTGGACTCGTGGCCAAAGTAATAGTGTTTTCTTTATGTTTTTTTGTATAATTGTATTACTATTATAAGGTTTTAAAAAAATCACACACAATTGAATATCGTCTTTTTCCTTTATTTAAGACTTCCAGCGTCAGGACTTTCAAAATGCAGCAGATTTTGTTTGATATTGTCGAATTAGAGGCTCAGTTGGTAGAACGTTTGTCCACTGATCCAAAGGTTGGCGGTTCGAATCTCGCTCTAGACACAAACATAATTGTTAGAGCGATCAGATGCACTGGTTGGAGGTTGAATTGCAGCTCCCACAGATGAATGCTGTTGTTATGTCCTTGGGCAAGACACTTCCCAGGATGTAAGGAGGGGAAATAATAAGCAGCTCTTTTAATAACGAGGTAAATGAGGATGTTACAGTAACGATAAAGCAAACCGAAGCTAACGAAAGAAGGCTCAGCGAGTACGAAACTAGTTAAAGGTAAAGCACAAAAGACCAAATTGCTCAGTCTCAAGTTCTGTAGATCAAAAGATTTACAATGTTTTAAACAAGTGGGATGTGGTTCAGTCTGAAATCCAGCAGCAAGGAGTGGCAGGGGGCGGGTCCATTTAAGGAGTGGCTGCCACAGGTGGAAACCCAGGAGTGGCCGGGCTCTGGGACGTCACACCAATCGCACACGGGGCCCAGGAGCCAATCAGATTCCGACTTGTGAGCAGTCCACCAATCGCTGGAGAGGCCTGTGGTTTCAGATCTCGCATAGGAACAAATCAGCAGCAGGGACAACACATATATGCCTATAGGAGGAGCTGGAGGCGAACAAGTAACAAATGGGTGAGTGATTTCTTGATGTAAAGCTTTTTCCGTGCCTTGAAAGTGGAAAGGTGCTATATAAAAATGTGATATTTACCATGACCATTTAAATGCTTTGGCAACTGTCCCAATGTTTCATTTTAAGAAGAAGCTGCTATTATATCCTAACATTACAGGATATACAATGAGAAAAACCTCAAACAGTCATATTTTCCAATTGCGTTAATTATTTAATGACTTTCTCTTGGGATTTGATGAGGCATTATGGCTATTTTAACAAATCCAAGAAAATTAGCACACTCCAGAGACAGAGGTGTGATTCATGTGTGTTTGTTTTTGATCCCGGCACAGCACTGCTCAGACGGGTGGGGATTAGCGTCTCCCCAGCTTATTTAAGGGTGTGATTACATTTTGAAGGGCGAAAATCGCATTAGGACTAGTGAGTCAGGGAGAAGTCTGGTCCCTGTCTGACTGCGGCGCTCGATCTCTCTGTGTACATGATATTCAAGTCTGTGTGTGTACTTTAGGGAAGCCATCAGGGTTATTTGACCTGCTCAGGTTTTTATCTCACATCCAGTGGAAGGTAGTAAAAGATAGTAGTGGTAGTAGTAACTGAAGTAAAATATAGAACTACTTACATCTAAGTAAAAAGTACACTTGTATGTCTATTTATACAGCCAAATAACCACCGCTACTTTAACTAGTCATGTATTTTTACTTTGCATTATGATTTTAAATAGGACAAACTTGATCATACTATTTGAGACTCCCCTGATGAGTTAGCTCCACCCATTTGCTAGTTTAGTTAGTAGCTGGGATGCTGTTACTATGGCTTCTGTATAAAGTCTGTCCCCTGTGTACCCCTCTCTCATCCATCCCAGTTACCTGCTCCTCTGATCGTCCACCTTCTGTAATCGGCTCATCTCAAAGACAAACCACGCTCTTTTATCTAAATCAGACCGCTCCCTCCATCAATACTGTCCCAGGACCTCCTCTCCTCTCTGTCCCGTAGTGACTGAGCTAAAATTAAACCCTCCAAAATCTGCTGCACAGTCTTGTCTTTTCACCATAGGTCAGCTTCCCTTTTAAAAGACAACTCCAGCTCAAACCTCATGACATTTTAAAGGTGCATTTTGGAAATTGTCTGGTGCAGGATGGAACTAGAGCTTCATCATCATCATCTTAAAAGACAGAGCCCTAATTTGCATGTCATTAAATCCAGAGCAGAAATGTGCACACGCGTTTATTGAGTTTTGATGAAAACTGTTGGAGGAGATTATGATTATAATGAGTGATTTTGTCAATCCCGGGTTTGATCAAATATGGGCTTCCTGTAGGGTTTAGGGCGGGGCTAGATTATAATTGTCCTGATATTACCTACTTTTTTATGATAAGTTTCAATGACATTTTTCAATTTTTTCTCCCATTGGTGCGGTGTAAGGTAATTGAAAGTGCTTTACAGAATAAGAAAGACAATAAAATCACTCAAATCAAAACATACATAATCACAAATAATCATCATAAAATTTACATTAAAACAGATGAGTGCAGAATAAAAACCTTTCAGTCATACGCACAGCTGAATAGAACTGTTTTGAGCCTGGATTTAAACATTGTCAAAGACGAGGCCTGTCTCACATCTTCAGGAAGATTGTTCCAGGTTTTAGCTGCATAAAACTGAAACACTGATTCTCCATGTTTAGTCCTGACTCTGGCACCAGCAGGAGGCCGGTCCCTGAAGTCCTCAGAGTGTGAGATGGTTCATGTGGCTCTAACATGTGGGAGATGTTCTTTGGTGCTGGTCCATGGAGAGACTTGTTCACAAACAGAGCTGCTTTAACGTCTATTGTCTGAGCCACAGGAGCCAGAGACCTGAGCACAGGACGCATGTGTGAAGTACTTCCTGGTTCTAGTCAGGACCTGAGCAGCAGTGTTCTGGATGTACTGCAGCTCTTAAGAGAGGCCAGTGAGCAGGACTTTACAGTAGTCAAACCTACTGGAGACAAATGCACGAATTAGTCTCTCTAAGTCTGGTTTTGACAGTTTATCTTTGATTTTAGAAATGTTTGTGATGATAAAAAGCTGCAGATGTTATTGATTTGAAGTGGCTGTTAAAGTTCAAGTCTGAGGTGGTGCTACTGAGTCGTCTTTCAATATTTTTTTCGGGGTCTTCACTCAAAGTTAGAGCTCAGCAATCTCTCATTTGCCTTAATAAGTTATATGTCATACCGTGGCATGTTCTCCACAGTAACGAGCAGATACCTGACCTCCCACCAAAAAAGTTATATAGTGAACCTATCCATTGAGTAAAAGTTTTGTCTTAACTTAAAAAACTGGTACAAAACAAAGGATTGTTTTCCTGCATTGGCCTTTTTTTAAATGAACAAGAAGTTACAAATGTCAGCTTTTTTAAGGTTACGAGTTTGGCCGTGTTTGTCCTTAACATCGCACTGTACTGTATTGATTGGCTTATCTCTGGAGCTCTGACTCTGAATGTCACCATCACTTGTATTGAACCATGTTACGCAGCGGCGCAGGGACCTGAGCGCTCATCACATTCATATGAAAAACAACAAGAAGAAAGTGGAAAGTCACTGTCTGTTTTACGAAATGGCTTCATGATTTTTAACCATATTGATCACCCAGAGTCAACCTTTTGAAATACCCCTGTCATTTACAAAGATGTTTATGCAAGATATTTTTTTCTACGACATCTCCTGCTCTAATATATTGTGGTCTTGATGAATAGCAATCTTTTTCTGATCTTGTTCCCAGGTCAGGAATAATCACTGTGGTTTAAGTTCCATTGACACTCAAACAACAGCAGAAACAGGAACTTTGTGTGAACCTCCTGAACAAAGAAGCTGTTTCACTCTAAATATTATCAGTGTCTCAACCATTTTCAAATAAAATAGTGTTAGCATTTTTATTTTAGTCCCAGATTGTAATGGGGGGGGAAAAAAATCATTTGTTAATTTATGTCTAAAAATGTTCTCAGAGGAAGACCAGACTCCACCGATTGTTTTGAGCAGTGAAAATTTTTAATAAAACAGCTTTGTGCAAAACCCTGGAGCAGGTTGAAATCTGAATGAGGCTGGAATTCCTATGGGCCCAGAGGTAGAAGTGGAAAGTAACTCCACAGTCCTATAGGGACAGGAGTTCAGACAATTGAGCAGATAATTGGACCTTTTTCAGTTAAATTTAAGGTACATTGAGTAGGTCTTGGCAGTATCCGTAGGGAAATCTTTGCATTTGACCCATCAATCCTGCACAGAGCCATTCTTCAGATCGTGAGCTCGGCTTGGTCAGGGCAGGGCTGGAGAATTTGACCTATTCTGCATATTTTGGGTCTCCTATTGGTATCGCAGAAGGAAGACATTTTCACTTATGACTTCACAATTATAGAATTTTAAAGCAACACTTTAACTGAATGTGTTGAGTTTCTTTTCCACACTCCATGTTACGTATTCCATTCAGAAAGCACACGCCTAGTTGGGACTTGTGCGTATATATAGATTAAAGAGTTCTAAGTATATATTATAAGTATATAGTCGATATTGTGAGTAGAGTCTCGTAGTACTAGAGACAGGAGCGCGCATCCATAGACAGTTCGTACTGAGTGTGAATGAGTCATGGCTTCACTGGAGGTTACACTGTTAATGTGAAGATCTGTGGGAGCGGAGGTGATACTCAGTGATTTGCCAACTGTCTTTATTAAATGATCTTTCTTAGCACCTATGAAAGTAGTGCTGAGCAGAAATAAACAAATGTTATATGAACAGCAATGGAGTTAGTATGGTAGGTCTTCATACTCATTGATAGAGAAAGAAAAAAAAGAGGAGAAAATAAATGTTTCAGCTGCTGCTTCGGTAGAGTTTGGTAGGACAACAGATGAAGTGAAAGAGAGTCCATTTAGATACAATAGGTATTTGAAACTTAATTTTTAGTATGGAAAAGAAAAATCATATGGCTTAAAGTGTGTAAATCTGAGCATTTTTAATACTATTCCGCCTTTTTCACTTGTACTGACAGACGAGACATTACTTGCCCTCCAGCGCATGTTTTTAATCAATGGACAGTTTAGAATATTTAAAAACTGAGAGATGAACCAGCCTTTTTCACTCATTAAATTAGTCTCACTTTTCTTCTACTAATGGCAAAGGTGTTGTGTATCACTGTAACGCTTGACCATTAAAGCCTCATCACCCCCATTCGTGCACAGGATGACACAGCAGGCGGTGGACAGTCTGTGTTATGCTGCTACTGCTCAACTGCACACATGCACCAAGGAGGAGTCTGCTCTGAATATCAAAATCCGTGGTCTACAGCAAGTACATCTCCTTGAAGCTTGAATGGACTTGAGGCTGAACAAGGCAGGTTAGCATTATTCTCAGGAGCCAATAAAACAGCAGGAGAAGGTGGAAGCGCACAAATACACTTAACCCGGTAGTGTTTTCCTGCTGTGTCTGTATCAGTCAGCCCATATAAACCACAGGAGCTGGAGCTGCAGCCTGGTCTGTGCCCAGGGCTCTGTGCTGGGCCTTTCATCAGGGAGAAGGAAGCAGAGCACAGATTTGATGCAGCTTTTTTCCAGGTTTGAATCATAGAACAGAATGGAGACATGGTTTTAAGTCAGTTAAGGAAAAATTATATCAGTATATATATAATTAAGTCTTGTCCTCACCCTCCGTGGATGGTCTCATCCTTTTTCCATGTTCAGGTCTTCTACCAGAGGCCTTAGAGCTTGAGAGTTCTGCGCAGTATCTTTGCTGTTCCTAGTACTGTACTTTTCTGGACTGAGATGTCTGATGTTTCTCCTGGGATCTGCTGTAGCCACTCCTCCAGTTTGAGGGTCACTGCCCCGAGTGCTCCGATGACCACCGATGCCTTCACCTTCCAGGCCGTCTCCAGCTCTTCTTTGAGTTCCTGGTATTTTTCTAGTTTCTCATGTTCCTTTTTCCTGATGTTCCCATCACATGGTACTGCAATAACCACCACCAAAGTGTCCGGTTGGTTCGCCATCACCATTCTGTCATTCTGTCTGTCATTCTTGGCTTGGTCATTCTCTACGACCTTTGGAGGTGTTTCCAGCCTGACCTTGTGGCCTCCAGTCCGTACTCTGCACAAATGTCGATGTTTGAGTGATCCATGTGGAGGAGGTGACTGACGGTGGCCCCTTTACTGAGTTGGTCTCCATAGAGAGTGTTGTTAATGATTTGACTGAGGGGGTTCAGATCTTTGGAGAACAGCAGTGGGGACATATATGACATATGTTGAAATATCTTGTACTGTACATACGTAGCATTTTTGGAACATATTTGATAAAAACGTTGACATTCTTTTAGTCAAGTAATTGCTCAGGACTGACATTCTTGTTATAATACCTTGTTCTTTCCTTAACCATCACCAGCCAAAGTTAATTTCATTTGCATCCTTGCTTGAATTATATTAGGATGTTCACTTCAGTCAGTCTGTAAATGGTCATTTTACGTTACCACTGCAACATTAGTCTTATAAAGTTATAAATATAAATATAGTCTACAGCCTGTAACATGAAACCGTGTATTGCTGGTACAACACTTTGCACTTTGCAGAACTGGACGTGTGTGGAGACGTGTGCTTGCCTGGTGCCTACAGCCTCGTACGGCTCTATTGATTGGTGGGATGTTTTGGCACAGAGCTAAACTTGTGTCAGGACCTCTGCCCAGCCTTTATTGCACATGTCCAGACGCTATGTCAATGTGTATGGGGTTCATCAAAGGTCTCCCCCAC
The DNA here is from genome assembly GCA_019594935.1 of Periophthalmus modestus. Classification (NCBI taxonomy): domain Eukaryota; kingdom Metazoa; phylum Chordata; class Actinopteri; order Gobiiformes; family Gobiidae; genus Periophthalmus; species Periophthalmus modestus. Next base: position 7,324,701 of record JAIEZT010000068.1, read on the forward strand.
TGGAGCCATCCGTCAAAAAAGTGCCAAGTTTGATCTATTCCTCCAGTGTCTTAAGAGATAGAAAGACAAGACTGGTGTTTTGCCTTTCTCTGCATCCTCCTCTCATAAATATGTTCTCGCTCACCACATCCTCCTTGGCCCACCTTGGCATCCCTGCTGTATTTACTAGTACTCTTCTGCGATCAAACACCTAGTCACTCACTGATAGTATCATGAACTAAGATAACCTTGAAATCCTCACTTCTGCTCATAAGTCTTTTCTTTGCCGCAACTCTTTCATAATACAACTGCCTCAGAAGAAGGATAGGTAATATAGAGTGTATAGTATATTGTGAAGTTGTGATCTTTGAAATACACAACAGAAGCTATTGTGTACAGGTGTATCATCCACCAGTAGCACAGATGAAAACGATAGCAGTTCTACAGTCTCGGGCAAGCTGTGGAATTATCAAGTCGTCAATAAACGGCACATCAAACTAGCAATAGCAACTATCAACAGGGGGCGCAATGCAGGGCCAGTACATGCAGCGATAGTAGAAGTAGAATTGTGTGAGACTGAAGAGTTACCATAAAGCTGCACGACAAGTTGGTAACTTTTCTGGTGCAGGGTTCACAGGGTTCTTCATGTAGATGCTTTGCCTGGAACGTTCCACAGTATAGCATTAAACCTATTTATCTCCATGGCGACCAGCAGGTAACGCCACCAGGTCAAGCTAGAGGTCAGATCTGCACCGAGCCATGTTAAGAATCCATGTTTTTCAATGCGTTTTGAGCAGTAGCAACACCGGTAATGAAATAAATGCTAGATAGATCAGTTTAATGCGCATTCCAGACAAGGCAAAGTTCCGCAGAGGACCTTTAAATACATTGCACTAATAGAAACATGATCAAATAAAATCATGCTCTTTATATAATTCGTATATTGTAAGTTGCACAAGTAAATATAATGGAGTAGCTATAATTCAATCCAGTCCCATCCCGGTGTAGTTAAAGTGCTTGTGCTGTGGTCGTCTCCTGTCCATCACGGCTGACAGTCTCCTCTGTGTGTGACTGATCGCTTCGCTCCGGCGTCTCGTCTTATGTTTGGGCATATCACTCACGCCTGCTGATTTATCGACCGAAACCAGGCCCGTGCTCTCACATCGGGGTCGGACCGTTACCCGTAAGGCCGTTCTGCTCCTGGATCCTGACCCTGATCCCGGAGCGGCTCTGAGGCTGGAGGTCCTGGTCCTGGAGGCTGAGGAGGGTCTCTGTACATGTGACTTAGGCTGTAATGATTTGAGATAAGTCGTTTGATTCAACTTGCTCATTCAGATTGTTGAGTTTATAGCATTGTTAGCCAGACCTAGCATCTAATTCGCAACCTACTGTATACTGTACTGAATAAAAGATAATCATTTACCATTTTACAATTGAATTCATAAATCTCCAGCCAATGTTCATGATTAACAGGGTCAAGTAACACATACAGGTCTCTTCACCAAACCTCATCTCTGTAACCTTATAGAAGAGCCTGCTAAATGTTGAATTTGACTTGCAAAGAAGCCCCATGTCTAAATACCTACACGCTGACAGTGACACAGACTGTAAACGGCTCCTGCACTGAAACATTTGTGCTCGTAATCACACCTTATTTTGCAATTCTAATGTCCCACCACTAGGGCTGACTCGGACTTGCCACGTTGCCCTTGTGTGAGCCCTGTCTCTGAGCTGCTCTGTTCGATAGACAGAGCCTATACAACACTTTGAGGCGATGGCTTGCAAGGAAGTTATTGATTTGTTGCAACTACCAGGAGCAAATTGAAACAGACCTGGCGCTGGCTGCTGTAGCGCTAATTCAAGTGGTCATGTTTAGACTTGAACAGAAGCAGGTGGTATTGAGAGAAGGTGTGATAAACAAGTCAGCCATTAGTAAGATGAAAATTGCAGAAAAAATAAGGGAAAAGGCTTTGTTTTTTGAATGTAGGTTAGTATGCTGGTACATATGAGGAGGTAATATTTAGCACATAGGTTTCATTGCTGTAGTTATTAACAATTCAAAGCAAAATGTTATATCTCTGAAACACATGAATGAAAAGAAAATACATGTATAAGCCGCACTTGAGTATAAGCCGCATGTTACAAATATGTTACAGCATGAGATATTTGCACAGAAAGACGGTACACAGAGTTTTTTTTTTGCGTTTTAATTTAAGACACGCTTTTTTCTGCAGTACGGCACCAACATGGAATGAACATACCTGCATGTGTAGAAGATAAAACAGCATCGATTATAGCACGGGCCATCTGCTTTTATTTCCTCTGAAAGCTTTTGTCGTCTTTTTACATTGACTAAGTTCTTCCCACTGCTGCCTCCAACATCGCGCCAATGGTTCATTAACGTCAATCTTATGTGCAGTGGCTCTATTTCCTTCTTTGAGGCCAGATCTATTTCCTTTATCTTAAAAGCTGCATCATTTGCATTTCTTTGTGCGTTTTCCATGATGAGGGTGTGTGCATGATGCGCAAAATGACAAAAATCAAAACTAGTGTATTCTTCAGCGCATAATCTTTCCCCACGCCTGTCTCTTTTGCATTTACTGTTAGAGAGTGCCCCCTGGTGGTCATTAGATCTATAAATTAGCCAAAGCGTGGGCAAAAAGTAGTGGCTTACCGTCCAAAATTTACAGTAACAATTGAAACTCTCATCTAATTACATAGACAAATATGTAGAGCATTGTGTGAATATTTGAAACCTATTTATTTCTTCCCATTCTTGTAGTGGCACAAACATTTATAAGAGCCATGTATTTGTGAGCTGGACCCTCCTTCAAACCAGACACAGACAGAATATTTGAGAATGCTAATGACTCGGCCAGTTTGAGAAAGATAGGAAGATAATGTGAGGCGGCCGTCTTGCCATTTATCACAGTTTACACGAGCTGTCCTCCTCCCAAATCTCCCTGTGATGAGTGTGTGCTGACCTGCCAATGCTTTACTCCTGATGTTTACGATGATACATGCAACCGGGCCTTCCTATTCCACACCATTACTCTGACCTCGCTAATGTCACTGTCGATGTATGACTCAGGACTACTCAAGAACTTTGGTATTTGAAATGTGCCTTGAAACTCCAAAAAACACCTTTATATGAAAACTTTAATGAGTGAAATGGCTTTAAAAGGAAAATGTAGACACTAAAATGTGAGACTGTTCAGCTATTAACTATAATGGTTTTCTCTGTTCACTTACGCTGAGCCTTTTAAGTGATTCATGATTCTGAGCTCCCAACCATTTCATTTAACTATCCACGGGTTTTGGACAACAATTCCTTTCTTATTTGAAAGACTATGTGAGGCCCCGGTGAGGACCTTTCCCCACTCAAAAGATATAATGTTTTGATTTGTATTGATAATTGCTATGATCGCAGAGGACGGTGGCCAGTTTAGCAGCAGCTTAACGGTTCTGAACACGATATCGATGGACTTACTTCTATTATTATGTCATTTTATATCAATATTCACTAAATCCAATGGAAAACAACAATTTATGAGAGTGGAATCATCACTAAATAACAGAAAAAACGTTTACGTTTTGTCCGTGTAATCCCTCAATCCAGGAATATCTATCTGAAGGGAGGAGCTACACTGAAAACTATGTAAGCAGTAGGTGTGTTAGTTGCAGTGTAGCTAGTTTCTCCCTCGGATAGATAGGGATGCATAAAGAATAATGGAGCGAGCCAATAGGGCCATTAAAGGTTGAATGTCGGCCAATAAGGTTGAAACTTTAAACAATAGCTGTTTACAGTGTTCTTACGTCGTCCCTCGAAGATGACCAATCAGAGCGCAGGTGCCGCCAGGATTCTCCCAGTCAGTTATTTAGGATGGATATGTAAAATAGAGGTAGTTGTGTGAAAAAAAGGCAAAAGTACATGCTGATACTTCCTTTAACATGATTTTTATGGCTAAAAAAAAAAAAAGAAAGAAAGGCGAGGCGAGCTATAATGGTCTGTAACGGGGGGGGGCAAACTTTTTGACACATGGGCCACACTGGCCATGCCGGACAGAGGAGCCGGGCCAGGATATATTTATTTATTTATTTATTATATATATATATATATATATATATATATATATATATATATATATATATATATATATATATATATATATATTATATATATATATATATATATATATATATATATATATATATATATATATATATATATATATATATATATATATATATATATTTGCCCATGTCTGGTCTATAATAGACTCCGTCCTTAAAGAGCCCCATGTTTCTGCTTTGAGATGTCGTTTTAATTTACATGAAGCACAATTGGGCGGAGTTACAGTAATGGAAATCCACAACCGCAAGTCTATTGGCGGCAATAGCATCCGACGCTGTAGAGTTAATGGCTACGCAGCATATGCCTGAAATATTAGCTGAACATGTTAAGATTACATTTTTAATTTGGTCACCTGTACCAATTTTTTAAATGTTTTTATATATATATATATATAATGGAATGAAATATAAACCACTGCTGATGTAACCTCGCACCTTATTACACTCTGCCCTCCAGGTGTTACATTTCCAGTGTGACAAACTGAAATGATCCAACACCTGTTTGCTCTGACCCCCTCCTCCTCCACCCATCACTGTAAGCGCTGCAGGGGGAGAAGTGTCATGGCTGCCCCCCTCTCGTGTGTGTATGTGTGCGTGATGTTCTATATCTCCAGCTTCTGTCAGCAGCCCCTGTCCTCCCGGGCCTCACGCTCCTGTCACCTCCATCTTGTGCTCCTGGCTGATGGGACGTACCAGAGAGGAACCATGGGAGCTGCCTCCGTAGCAGTGTACCAGGGCAGGATGTGTTTGTGGTGTGGGGGCAAACAGCGGGTTTTAAATGACCTCATTTTCAGACATGCATGAACAGCAGAAGTGAAGGTCATTTCATCAGCCCTACTGGAGGTGAGCCAGATAACACTTTTACACTGTATGCTTTATCAACGGAGTAGTCCAGTGAGGGTCATCTGGTCTTCTGTCTGTCTGGTCTTATTTTAATGGATTATTTTTCCAGACTAAAGTTTAGTTTGTTGAGCGTTTCGACTGTTCACTAGCACTGTTCCTCAGAGTGGTCCTATGATGTTGCTGCCACGTGTCCTGTCAGGTGGTTTTGGAGCTGTCTTCCTACTCATGGAGGTCGGACAACAGCTCCATCTGCAGTCCGACTTCTCCAGCACAGTATCCCAGGTGTGTGAGAGTAAAAAGGCCCCCTCGTCACGGTTTATAGTCCAGTGGGCACATTTCCGTACTTCAATTGTTGCTTTAACCTCAGTACGATGTTTGTTCATAATCCATAATGCGTACATAATTTAGTCTCACACACACCTGGGATACTGTCCTGAAGAAGCCAGAGAGCAGATGACTGGATAAATTGCAGCAACATCACGTGACCACTCTGAGGAAGCTCGCTAGTGAGCAGTCAGGTATGAAAACAAACTAAACCTTGGTTTGAAAGAGTCTTAGTCTTAGTTGGAAGAGCGATTGCCTTATGTAACCAGAACGATGGTGTTACATATGATTTTATACACTTTAAATGCTATGACTATGATAATGCAACACTATGTAACTTTTTGGAGGTGGCACGTCACATACAAAAGTCCATGTAGTTAAAACCATACTGCGGAACATTCTCCACGAAGATTTATGCCATACTGTGTGAGATCATAGCCAAAGGAGCTGTATTTGTATGGAGAAAAGCAGAACAAGAGTCAGGTTTGTGGAGATGCAAGTCGTCTCATGCATGAATAAAAAACAACCAAAAACGAAAAAGTTATGTTTGTTTTAGTCTATTTTCGCTAAAACGTTATGTACTGTGGTTTTTTATAAATACGCTCCAGTTCCAGCTGAAATGAACCATATCAACCGTCACTCGGAGGTAATTGTGAGTTGCCTAGAGACATAACGTCGGAATGTACTTGTGAGGTTCAAACCCATTACCTTGTCGTTGGCGGACATTCGTCTACAAGTGTCAAAAGAGCATTTAGTTTGACGTGCATTACAGTCATTAAATCACACTCGTAATTGTTGGTGGGTGAAAAGTGCCCGTCTGCTCATTACTTAAATGATTAAATTACACGCTGTCAGAGTGAGTCGTGTATTTACAGAAAGTTTGGAAAAAGAGGAAATGCCCTGAACTTGTGCTCATAATTATAAGTTGTTAACAGAGCAAACAACTTCAGGGGCTCGTGGTGAATGTACAAATGAATGAGAGAGAGCGCATCCAGTTGAATTATTCATTGTGGAGTTGGTTCTAATTTACAACAGATGTGAATCAAGGCTCAAGGAAGTTTTTTTTTAAAGTTTCAGATCTTTAGAAAACAACTTGAAGGACGACATGATTCATAGTTACTCATATTTCATTATTTAATGTGGCGTGAAATAAACAAAATTATACAGATATTTTTAGCTGAAAACTTGTATGGATAGTTACGTAGTCGAAGTATGTGTATTTTTATATTTTACATGTTCATTTTGTGCTTTTATTTTGAAGGACTCTACCTGAAACAGTGTTAAAAGACTGCCGCTGATTTAAAAACAGGACTACTTCATTTTAAACACTTTCTTAACACATTCCTTGCATAATAATTACTCACCCCAATGAGTTTATGAGCATGTTTCACAACTTTCACCTATAGAACTCTTTATAATTAAACGCAGACTGTACTCAGCAGTCTCATTTTGATCCCAAGAGCTGCTTTTAAAATACCTGTACGGGGACAAAAAAAAAAAAAAAAAAGTAAAAAATGGGCTCCGTACTTATGTCTTGCACGGATAACAAACTTTACTTGTTTATGTTCTTCCCTAAAGAGTTGTCATATCCGTCGTGTACTTTTCCGATGGTCTAACTTTATAAAATCCAGGACAGTGAACCCTCCGAGGACCGCACACACACACACACACACACTCACACACACACACACACACACACACACACACACACACACAGAACAGTGTTAGAAGAATTTATCATGCGCCTATTTTTGGACAGGGACTCTGTTAGCCAAACCTGTGGTGATAGGTACGACCTGCCAACTGTGAACTGGAGACAAAGTGAAGTCTGCGATGGAGGTGTGGAGTTTGTGAAAGGGGAGAGAATAAGTGATGATGCAGTAGCGAAGGGGAGCGTTTGAGCGTTTGAGCGTTTGAGCGTTTTCGGACCAGTTTATTACATTTTTATTATATATAGTCCTTCATATTGTCTTGTCTGTTATTGACCGATGCCTGTTTCACATTTCAAAGCACTTTATATACACCCACTTACATCATGTTCATGCATCAGTGTATGCGGACGGTGGAGGCGAAGGGAGTTAAGTGTCCTGCCCAAGGATACAACATCAGTATTCACCTGTGGGAGCTGGAATCGCACCATCAACCTGTGGGTCATTGGATCTGAACGCTCGACCAATGACGCACATGTTTTTTTTGTTTTTTTTTTTATGTCTATAGTGGGATTCGAACCGCCAACCTTTCGGATTTACAATCAAACATTATAAATTGCATCGGAGTATAAGTCGCACCAGCTAAAAATGCATAATAATGAAGAAAAAAACATATATTTCACATATAAATTGCATCGGTGTAAAAGTTGCATCGGAGTATTAGTCGCATCAGCCAAAAAATGCACAATAATGAAGAAAAAAAAAACATATTTCACATAAAAATTGCGTCTGAGTATAAGTCACACCCCGGCTAAACTAGTAAAAAAAAAGTGCAACCTAAATCAGGCACTTGTTTTCAATGCTCTAGATCCAAAATATATAAAAATGTTAAACCTGCATTTTGTTAGGGCAGCACATTTTGCCCCAGAAAAAGCAGGAGGCCATTTGTCAGTTTTTGGGTCAATGCAGAAAAATGGACTTAGACAAACTTTAATAATCCACAAGGGACATTTCCTGAAATAACCAGCGTTGGCAAACTTTCAAAACCCATTTGTTGAACTCAAATGGTGAATTTGCCTAAACTTTGCCCGGAGCAGGGTACCCCACCTGCTTGTCTCCATGGAGAACTTAGTGACACACTCCCAGGCAAAGCAATTACATCTCCATAGGCAGACTCTCCATCAGAAAAGTGACATAATATCCCTTTAATTCACAGTACAGAGAGAACAAACGGCATACAAAGCTTACATAGTGCACTTTCAAGCTTCCAGTAAATATGAACCAGTATATTTACAAGCAGAGGTCATGCTGCCAAACTTTTAAGGTGAAAAAAATCATTGTTAAATACATTTTTGAGAAAATTCTTGAGGAAAAAGATGCACTTTATATCCTTAACCTTTTCTCGTGTCTCGCTCTATCCATTTGTTCATATGTTTAAATGAATGAGACATGCTGATTGGTCAGTGCTTCCTTTAGTGGGCGGGGCTTATTGAGGAAACCACACACATATATCTCCATTTCATATCCCGAGCGTGTTCATTGTATTCTTTTCAGCCGCACTTCTCTCTATAATTATCCCATTGACTCGTCTTTTCACTGCTTAAACCTTATTGATATGTAGAAGGAAGCCTCGGCCTCTCTCCTCTTCCTCCTCTTCCTCCCTCCCTGTCGACGTCTCCGACTGTTAACGTTAAAATCTAAATCAATGCGGGGCTTAATCATTCAAACGCCGCTCTAATTTGTTTGTTGCAATTGATTGTCGACGACCAGGCCGCTGCCTCTCTCCTCCCTCGCTCCTTCTCAGCTCCTGTCTTTTTGCTTCTCTCCACCATTTTCTCTCCCCCTTTTCCTCATCTTTCTCTCTCTCTTTCTCACTCCTTCGCTGCACCTTCTGTCCCTCTCACTATTCTTTCTCTCTCGCACTTTCTCTATTCCTTACCCCCCTCTTTGTCCCTCTCTCTCCACTTTCTTTCCCCAATAAGCATTTTTTAAATAGTCCGATTACTTCCTTACGAGAACTTCTGGCCAAGGCTATTTCGTTGCCTTTGCTCATCCAAAACCTGAGTGCAGCATGGCATTGTATTTTCACTTTGGCTGTAAAACCTTAATAGTGAAAATGATACAACTCTAAGAATGTTCGCTTCTGGTGTAAGCGTCAAAGAGGAAACTAGGTTAGTCAATTAGTCATTCTGATCATAGACTGTATATATGGACATAGCTAACCTGGTAACTGGCTCTAATTCACTTTACACTGAAACATTGTCACCCCTCCCTCTGTAACCGCTGCAGTGAGCTTCGTCATTTTGGTCTTAAATGTTCATATTAACCCACTCTACATGATCCTGGTGTTTTTATTTCGCTATCGTGTCCGTAAATCAAGATGTGAAGATTAATAACAGACAAATCAGGCGCCTTCTTTCCCCGAAGCCGCTCCCTTCAGCATTAGCAACAGGTTTGAATTACAGCACCACTTAGCGCTCGCTCCCTGCTAAACCAGCTGATTGGGCGGGAAGAGGTGTTAACTTCAGCAGCCCTGATCCTGATTGGCTCTTTGGTTGCTATGATACTCGCGGTCAGAATTCCAAATATGGAAATTGGCTCCAAATTCGCCCCATAACCGCTAGCCTCGATGAGCTTCATGCGACCGAAGCCAAATGGGTGACGTCACACTCCGTTCCTCCACTTCTTGATGCACTTTATGATTCTGATCCATAGTAGAAAATATTAAAAAGTCATCTGGACAAGCCAAAATGCTGATTATTTTTCTATCAACAATACTTACATCCGTTGTGAAAGTGACATGAACGTTATATTACTTTGGAGAATCCCATTACATTGAAAGCATCTTACTTCCCCTAAGCTTGTACTAGATTAACAGCAGCAATATAAGGTCTGTAGCAGCCCACACATCTCAACAGACAACAGACATGCTAAATATACAAGGATCTCTTCATTGTATTGATGGTGAAGTCTTTCATGTGGAGTGGTTCCCATGAGGAAACCCTGTGTCAGCTATTGGCAGACCTCGGGCAGTAATTATTGTTCCCATAAAGCCACGCAATGAAACAAGACTTTTTTTTATATAACAGACAGTCAAAAACGCTGCCCAAAGCTCCACTTTTCTTCTGCCACACTCATGTCTTCACTCAAACTGAGAGTCATCACTTTTTAGTCCCTTTGAAATAAAATACAAAGGTTTTAGAAAATACAGGTGTTAATGATTGATGCTGCGTCAGTCTCTTCGGGGATTTTTTTTATTATTAGAAACAAAGCCACGGTAGCTTAAAGGCACGCTGTGTAATTTTTTTTCCGTTGGAGGGCGTGCCACCTGCTTGCCCTCCATGAATATTTTACTGCTGTTCAATCTATCTCGCATTTATTCAATCACATGTATTTTTATTGCTCTAAACACCTTGGAAAAAAATGCGTTCTTCCTGTGAGTGGGTGCACCTCTCCACAGATCTGACCTGTAACTTGAAGATAAGTTTAATGGTATAGTGTGGAACATTTTAGGCAAAGCGATAACATCTCTTTGGAGACCGACCCACAACAAGGCAGTTCTAGTCAAAGTAATATTGATTCAGTATGTATTAAAAGACTTATTTTACACAAAGTTGTCTCTTATGAACTTTAAGTCATGTTATAATGTTGTTACCTCCTCAAGAACATACCTGATGTTGTGTTTTGTTTCTTCACACATGTCTGAGTTATTCTGGGTTATTAAAGTATCTGCATCTTAAAAGCTCAAAATGCTCGGTTCCACCTTGTGATGTCATGAAGTGGTAGTTTTCATGTAACTGCTCCCCTTTTACCTTTTGTTCAGTACAGATTGGCAATTCCAGGACTGAAATTATCCACATGATTCAAGTGAAGGTGTATGGAGTTTAAAAACGCATTGGAGCACTTCCTGTATTACCACATGATGACATCACAAGGTGGAACAGAGTGTTTTCTGTTTGAGAGAAGAACCCAGCCTAAATATGCAGGATTTGTGCGTTAAAGATGTGTGAATGAAACAAAACACATCTCCAGGTCTGTGGTTGAAACAAAGAGAACGGTGAAGCGAGTTAGTAGGGCCATTAAAGGTTGAATAGGGCCATTAAGACACTTTAAACAATGGCTGTTTGCAGTTTCAGTGTAGTTAGCTCGTCCCTTCAGATAGATATAAGGCAGTGTCCACCAGTAATCTGACCAGAACTGAAGAAACTGCATGGATAGATCAGAAAATAGTGTAATATGGGCCCTTTAAATAATCGATAAATACCCCTTTGTGCCCACATGTGTGACTTCCTTATACAGCAGTTGTGTTATACTTGTACGTGATATGAGAAACAGTAAAAATGAGCACGGCTGCACCTCGTTTGTTTCTTCCTGACACAGCTGCCTGCAGAAAAGTGAGCGCACCATGTCAAATCTCAAACGAATTGTCCCCAAACGTGATGAGCTTGTGAGATAGATCTGTGGGCGCGGAGCTGAGGCAGAGAGAGAAACGGCCCGTCCCCTCACCGCCATGAGTCTGTGTGACACTTTGGTTATGAACGCTGTTATTCTCCATAGTTTTATGCACCAAATCTGTTCCTCCACTGTAAAACACTGAACCAGGACTGGATTAAGTTTTAAATGAACTTTATTGATCCACAAGGGAAATTACTTGGACACAGTAGCTCAACAATAAAATGTAAAACAATTTCTAATATCAAGCAGTAAGTAGAACAGTTGTAATAAAACAGTTTAAACTATTTAAATTCCAAGCCAGATTAAAAAAAACGTGATCAAACTGGTCGTATAGTTTGCACTGCAGCTGGGTTTTAACAATATACTGATACTAACACTTACAACCTTTGATCCAGACTTTTGAAACTTTCCAGTTTGGTTTGGTCCAAAGTCCATGTGTGGATGTGCCCACAGACTGTGATCCGGACCCAGCAGCTGCTCCTTTGGTCCAGGAAAAAGTGTGGGTCTCAGTCCCTGTCCTGTGCAGTGTGAATCAGAATCAGAATCAGAATGAGAAGACCTTTATTGCCATTGTCAGTGAACACAGCTCACAAACTAGGAACTTACTTCGATGATAAAGTGCAACATAAAACACTGAGTAAGTACAAATAAGGGCATGCAAAAAGTAAAAAAAAGATATGCTTAAAAATAAAATTAAATGCTTAGAGGTTGATGTACAACAATAGCATCAGAACAACAGTGCAAACATGGCTTATTAAGGTGACCGGTGTTATAAAGAGAGCACCAAATCACCATCCTCAACATCTTGGAAAACAGCCGAACTTTTGGACCAAATCCAGGAAGTGTCTAGGCCTGTCACAAAAACAAATTTTGAAGTACGATATATCAGTGAAGAAAATATCGACAATAAATGATAATATTCAATGCCATGACGCCATTGAGACTATCCCCTTAAAGTAGGATTTCCCCCAAAAAACGATTCTATATATGCAGTAGTATTAATGAAACACTTAATAAGTCATAGAAGTTATTTATTCAACCCTTTTCTGCTCAAATCTTCAGAAAAGTACCAAAAATACAAAAAAAGTTCTCCACTAGTGCGAAGAAAAAGTCTTTACGATAAATACTGACCGCTCCAAAAATAATTGTTCCAGATGAGCGAACGTGAGGAAGACTGAGGAGAAAAGGGAGAGCCGAGCCTACAGTGGTTTTAAGCTGCAGTAAAGTGTCATATTGTGCTGCTTTGACTCAGCCGAGAGCTGCACAGGCCACTTTTCATCATGTGTCAAATTAGCAAAGTTATGCTTCGAGACAAAATAACTGCAAACCACTCTGTCAAAATCCAGCCTGCTGCTTGTTCGAGTTAAAGATAAGCCTTATTTGGCCTAAAATCATCAAATGCACCCGCAATCGGCAAAGTTAAAAGTAGTATGGAAGCTAGATACTCACTGAAGTACCAATATTGAAGAGAAATATTTCAAACTGGATCTTTCATGAATAGATTTGGAGAAGTCTTGGTATCTCATGGTTATGCGACAAAAATACAGTTATTTTGTTTGTTGTGTTGAAAGTTACAGTCTTTTTTTTACATTGTAGTACCAATATCGGTATCGAGTATCAAGCCTTTTCGGAAATCGAGTTTGAAATTTTAGTATTGAGACAACTGCAGCTTTAGGCATCTTCAAACTTCATGGTTCGGTCCTTACATTTTAGCCTGCTATAGACTAGGTTTGGTCCTGGTCTAATCCCGGTTTAGTTCTGATCTAGTCCTAGGTGCTTTAGTCCCACTTTAGTCCCCATAAATTCCATGTAAGCCCACAATAGCACCAGTGGGAGCTAATCCAAATGACTACACTTTTCAGCATTTCAGACAGAAGCTCCGTTTGTTTGGTAGAAATTCATGTCCAAAGGCAGGACTATATTTCAATCCAGTTCTCTTGGCCTGAACTCCAAATAGTCCAATAATACACTATGCCAAAGGAAATAGTATATGCTTTTTCCACCGAAAGATTCAATTTCACTTCTCCATTCTTCACAGGAACAGTCTGTGAAACTAGCTGCTCCAAGCTGCAAAAAGCTCACCTTAGCAGTACTCAAACTCACTGGTAACACTATGCAAGCTCCTTTGTTCACATTGTTCCTTTTAGTAAATTTTGAGCTCGGCATGCTTCCTTCTGTTACACCACTACCTACTTTAATGTTTGACATAATAAAATATGAATCAAATATTGACCCCATGTGAGTGTAAAGTAACGTCTCTGTGGTATTTCTCCATGCATATTTGAGCCAAGACAGTGTTGTATTTACTATGGTACTGGTGAAGGATCTCTGCTACATGAAGAGTTTACTAGATTTTATATGTTTGTATATTGGTGAAATTGTCTTAATTTTGCTGCTAGTTGAGTTATGTCGGTGTAAGTGTTGTGTGGTGGAAATTATGTGATCAAAACTAGCCCTGGTTAAGTTCTTATTCAGTTCTGGTTTGATCTCAGTTTGGTCCTTGCTGAGTCCAGGTTTAGACCTTTTTCAGTCCTAGTTCAGTCCTGGTTCAGTTCTGGTTTAGTCCTGGTTCAGTCCTGGTTCAGTCCTGGTTCAGTCCTGCTTTAGCCCTGGTTCGGTCCTGGTTCAGTCCTAGTTCAGTCCTGGTTCAGTCCTGATTCAGCCCTGGTTCAGTCCTGGTTCAGCCCTGGTTCAGTCCTGGTTCAGTCCTGGTTCAGTCCTGGTTTAGTCCTGGTGTAGTCCTGGTTTAGTCCTGGTTCAGTCCTGGTTCAGTCCTGGTTCAGTCCTGGTTCAGTCCTGCTTCAGTCCTGGTTCAGTCCTGGTTCAGTCCTGGTTTAGTCCTGGTTCAGCCCTGGTTTAGCCCTGGTTCAGTCCTGGTTCAGTCCTGGTTTAGTCCTGGTTCAGTCTTGGTTCATTCCTGGTTCATTCCTGGTTCAGTCCTGGTTCAGTCCTGGTTCAGTTCTGGTTCAGTCCTGGTTTAGCCCTGGTTTAGTCCTGGTTTAGCCCTGCTTCAGTCTTGGTTCATTCCTGGTTCATTCCTGGTTCAGTCCTGGTTCAGTCCTTGTTCAGTCCTGGTTCAGTCCTGCTTCAGTCCTGGTTTAGCCCTTAAGTCTTATTCAGCATATGTTCAGTCCTTGTTTTGTCCTGGCTCAGTCCTTTTCTAGACTTGGTCCAGTCTTGGTTCAGTCTTGGTTCAGTATTGGTTCAGTCTTGGTTCAGTATTGGTTGAGTCCTGATTCATTCCTGGTTTGATGCTGGTTTATTCCTGGTACAGTTCTGACTTAGCTCTTGGTCAGCATGGGTTCAGTCCTGGTTGAGTTCTAACTTAGTCCTTGTTCAGCCCTTGTTTTGTCTGTGAATTATGAAGTTTGTCCTTGAATGCCCTGGGTGAATGACCAAACCCATGTCCTGGATTTCCACAGCCCTGAGCAGCAGACGGGCATTCACCATTATAGGTCAGGCCCAATGTAAAACAGCCATAATGTGCAGTTAATGAGGTGGAGCCTGCAGCCACCACTGGGCCTCAGTCCTGCTTTATCACCGAGCAGCTGGCCTTTGTGATGGGGACAGCTAATATGTTGTGCTAACAGAAAGGTATCATGTTGGATAATTGGAGGAAACTGCAGAAACGCACAAATAAAACTTTTCACAGCTGTCGAACACCCCCACAGCTATAGAGACTCAAACTGCAGTAGTTCCCAATCGCTGTTCTGTTGCAAAGTCATAATTCAGAGCCAGTTTTGTTTCTATATGAACACTTTTTCGATGCTTAGAGAACTTATCCTGACTTAGACTATAGGTTTTTTTTTTGGACTTTGAAGGTTTATTATGTAACTTTTCCAGTGGAAGGGTTGGTCACCTGTTTGTCTCCACTATGTTATGTTTCACAGTAGTCAACCAATCCATGGAGACAAGCAAGTATGACCACTAGACCAAAAAGAAAAACAAAAGACAACAATAGGAGGGCCATTAAAGGCTGAATAGGGTCGGTAAGACTGAAACTGGAGACAATAGCTTTTTACAGTTTCAGTGTAGCTAGATCCCCTCCCTTCAGATAGATATAAAGCAGTGTCCAACAGCAATCTGACCAGAACTGAAGAAGCGGCTTGGATTGGCAGCAAAACTTCTTCACTCCTACAACGATTTGTCCAGTTGACGGATTTAAACTTAGTCTTTTGCTACACTAGTAAGTTACAGGTCAGTATGAATGGATGATGTTCAAGGGATTTTTGGACAATAAAAACACCTGTAACTGAATAAATAACTGAGGAAATAGGAGATAGGTTTAATGCCATGGAAAGCAATAACCTCTCCATTGGGACAAACAGGCGTCAGATCTATCTCGAGAAAAAATCCCCCTGTCTGATTCAGTCTTGTTTTAGTCCTGCTTTGGCTGCCGTAGTTTATAAGTTGGATTTCGTGAGAAGAACATTATAGCTCTATGGTAGACTTAACAAAAGACGATGTTTAAATCTGTCAACTGGACAAATCGCTTCCAGTTGACAGATATAAACTTCGTCTTTTGCTATGGAGCAGACCTGGACGACTGAGGGATTATACAGACATCTACAGTGGATAATTATTCAAGTCATTCGCTCACTCTCCACAGTCGGTGATGGTAAGCTAACCTTCACCAACCTTCACCAACCTTCACCAACCTTCATCAGTCTTCAGGTTAGTGACGATACCTGTAGTTAGCTGTTTTATATCGCTCTTTACATCAAGCTCTTTACACCATTTACACGCATTCAAACACCAATGTAAGCAGACACTGGGGCCATGGGGGGTTAAGTGTCTTGCCCAAGGACACATCAACAGCATTCATCTGAGGGGAACTAGAATCGCACCATCAACCAGTGGGTTAGTGGATCCGATCGCTCTACCAATGATATTTATGCCGAGAGTGGGATTCGAACCGCCAACCTTTGGGTCAGTGAAAAAAACTACCAACTGAGCTACTGTCGCCATTGACGTTCTAACCATTGACCCACTAGCGACAATTTTATGATTTTGGTTCTTTCATCTTCTTGTTTAAATTCATTTTCTGTTGTAAATTATAGTCCTGGTGTGGTTCTTTGATTTCCCAACCATTTGAAGAAAGACAAAACAGAGCACAGTTTGATTGAAGCTGCGGACTTTTGGCAGAGGGGATTGAGCAGTCGTTGTCTTTGAGCCAAATCGATCTCTTCTAAACGTCAATGGGAAATGTGAGCAGCTGACCACCCCGGGACTGGCTCCAATCACTCACCACAGGCAGGACCGTGATGGACAGGTGCAACCGGGATCAATATGTGTGTGACAGGTGCAAAGAGGCGTACACGGCTTCATGTCCAGCCTGTTTAGATGACTTCCTTGTTTAATTTCTAGCACTCACTTTAGCATGTGACATTTAAAAAGCACTGGTCTAATTGAATTCAAAAGTTCAGCCGCAGTGTTAAATTAAGTTTGAATAAAGAAACTGAAATTATGTGGTATTTTCTTTATATGATAAGAAATAGTACATTTGAAATTGTCTATGAAAGGTTAAGTCATTCAGTAGATGTTGAAAGCGCTGCATACTAAAGAGATATGTGCCAGTTGTTACTATATGGATATACATTTATTATTTGTATAAGTGTAATATAAGTACTAGTGTCTAGTTATGTTTTGTTTCTTTATTAATTTGGTTTATGTGTGTATTTAGTCTTTATCTCCAGTCCCTTCTCCACTGATATTCCTCCATTTTCTTAAAGTCCATTGCACAGTACAGTGGTCCCTCGTTTAAACCTGGGGTTTGCAGATGTAAACCCCTTTTCTCACACAGGCATTAACTTTTCTCACATTTCTCTCTTGTTTAAACACTCTCAAAGTTCAAACCTTCGTCGGTGCCTTTGTCGGTGCAGAACGTTTCATCGACATCGTGGGTTTTGTCGGGGAGAAAACTTGCAAACATACAGCACTTCAGTGTCACACTGCGATCCAACATTTATGTAAATTTGGTTGAACATATTCTGTACTGTACAGGAGACACGGCACAGAGGAGACTGATGGACAATGGTCTACAGTCCCTCAGCCAATCAGGACGCAGAACACAATGCACGTTCATACACTGTTAAAAAAAGCCTGCAAAATTGCACTAAAAAGGTGAAAAACGATATAGTGAGGGACGACTGTATAACAACTTTGCTGGTTGCTACCCTTGTTTTTAGCTTCATTCAGATTTCTTCACTTTTAAATGCTCTAACAGATGCAGTTCTTGTGCCCTCTGTTGACTTTTTCTCAGTCAAGTTGGCTAAGCCTGGGGTGTTTTTTCAGACATTATTTATAGCTACAGTATGTAACTTTTTAGCCAAAAAATAAACTTAAATAAAAGCATGATTTTTCACCTTAGATGTTTTTATTGTACTGAAAACCATTAAAAAACACGTGTCCTTGCTGTAACTGTTCTTGCATCTTGTCGGTTTCTGTTCTGTTGTTGAAGAACAGGCGCAGAGGCACGAGAATCGTTTTGTAGATCTTTATTGTACAGTCGGGTTAAAGGCAGGGTACAGCAAATTTCAAAGCAGAATCAAATGCAAAGTCTAATGCAGAGTCCTACAAATTGAGTTTACACCAGTGTTTTAAATCCTCCCAGAATGAGTGTCATGCACCTTGTATGAAAGAAGGCCACAGAGAAGAAATGTGGCCTTGACCAAAATGTAACTGTTCTGTCTGAGTTTTCTGTGTTTATGCGAAATGACAACTGTTAGTGATCCCTTGATTATAATATTCCAAGTGTATGACATGAAACAGACCTACATCCATGGAGAATGTTCCAAAGTATGGTTATAACTTTTCATTTCTATGGATTTGTGCAGTTGACTTTCCACCTCCAGAAAGTTACAGTACATACTGTGCGTAAGCGAGATTACTGTGTGTAAGACTTAATACTTTAATTCAGGCCCTAAGCTAAAATGTTATTTATTGTATAATTTGACATTATTATTATGAGTTTATTCTCTTGTCAACAGAAACAATGTTGTGAACTAAAACTTAATTAGCTTTCAGTATTGTCTGAAATGCCAGGACGAAGAGTACTTTTGGCTGCAGGATTTGTCTCTTAAAACTCTTTTAATTCCTTTGTGGACACTAATCGTCTTTTTTACTTCTGCGCATGCTAAATATCCAACTTGTTCTCTAATTGTCATTTGGCAGCGAGCTTGCCTGGATCAGCCGTAATCTCTACAGACCAAAAGAAATCAAATGGTGAATCGCTTGGTATCGGGCCGCTTTAATGGTTGCATGCCTTTCCATTTAAATGCCAAATGCAGAAAATAGAAAGGGGACTCGGGCAGTAATTTGAACTGATAGTGAGAAGTGTTCAAACATGGCTAATGCAGGCTAAGCTCAATTTAACCTAGTATCACAGAGTCCCTGACCAGTTAGAGACGGAGGTGTAGGCGGGTTGTGCAGGGTGGCTAGGCTAGAATTGGAGGCCATAGATCTGTTTGTTTGGGGATTAGACTAGGATTAGAGCGGTAATTCCCTTCCCTTCTTGTGCATAATTGAAAAATGTGTGCACGGCTCAAAGTAAGAGCGGAGAGAGGAGAAAGTTGGGGCAAGTGGAAGAGAGTGGAACTTTTAACAATGGGTTTGAACCAAAGTCTGGATGGTGTTTTGTGCCGCAGTCTGAAGCCTGTCACTCCATCTGTGAGACTGAGGGATGAGCGGTGAACCAACCAAATGTGCTCTAATGGGTTTTGGACAAGAAAACGCTCTTTGTCAATGGATTCTTGCATCCACGGTATCCTGTACATTTGCAAATAGAACACATTATTTTTATTTTTTGAGCTGAAATGTTCCATCCACAAAAATAACACAGTGTTCGAAAAACTCTGATCTTTTCGAGCAGTTCACGGAACACGAATGTTCAAATCATTTAATACTGATGCCATAAAACTTTTGTCAGTTGAGGACGTACTCTAAATGGGAGGAGCAAGCAAAGCAGTCAAGTATGGTGCCTGTAAAATGTTCAGGTTCCTATTTTTTTTTTTTTTTTTTTTTAATGTTACTTAAGCAATTTGAACTGAGTACTACCCATTTCTGTCAGTACCATAGTCTGTGTATGTAAATGTTCATAGCTAACCCGCTAGTTGCTGCGTTCCACATAGGAAGTGAACATGGGCACATTCCTGGCTCCATCGACTCTGGCTCCAGTCCCCTTTTCCAACCCAGTGTTCGTATTAACCCACTCTACATGATCCTGCTATTTTTATTTCTCTATTGTCTTCGTAAATCAAGATATGAACATTAATCACAGACAAATCAGGCGCCTTTTTCCCCCTGTGGTCACTCCCGCTACCGTTAGCAACAGGTTTGACTGACAGCATTGCTAAGTGACCGCTCCCTGCCAAACCAGCAGTGGAGGCGGGAAGGGGACATTACCCTCAACAGTCTCGCTCGGGATTGGCTCTTTGGTTGCTATGATACTCGCGGTTGAAAATCCAAATTCGCCTCTAAAGCTGCTAGCCTTGATGAGCTTCATTTAACTGGAGCTGAGCACTAAGGTGGCATCACACATTATCCCTAAATTTCACAAAACACCACATGGCGCCATATTGAGCACTTTTTACCATTCAAAAGAGATATTATAGTCGTCCCTCGCTATAACGCAGTTCACCTTTCGCGGCCTCACTATTTCACGGATTTTTAGAGCAGTGCTGTACTACTGCAGTTTAGTACAGCGTATTAAGGTGCATTGTGTTCTGCGTCCTGATTTGCTAAGGGACTGTAGACTGTTCTGCGTCCTGATTGGCTGAGGGACTGTAGACCATTGTGTTCTGCTCCTGATTGGCTAAGGGACTGTAGACCGTGTTCTGCGTCCTGATTGGCTGAGGGACTGTAGACCATTGTCCATCAGTCTCCTCCGTGTCTCCTGTACAGTACAGAATGTGTTCAGACAAATTTACATAAATGTTGGATCGCAGTGTGACTCTTAAGTGCTGTATGTTTGCAAGTTTTCTCCCCGACAAAACCCACAATGACGATGAAACGTTCTGCACCGACAAAGGCACCCGACGAAAGTTTGAACTTGAGAGTGTTTAAACAAGAGAGAAATATGAGAAAAGTGTATAAAGTGTGTGGTGAGGGGTTTTACAGCTGCAAAACATATATAATAATTGTAAAAAATAAAGCTGACTACTTCGCGGATCCCACCCCATACCATGACACCGCTTTGTAACTCCACCTGTAAATCCTGAGTTTAAACTTTACAAAACACCAACTCCTTTCTGAGATGTGCCTGAAATCCTGCCATAATGTGTTCTCTATCCCAGCATTCTTTCTGTATTCGCCGACACTGACGGATGACAACACCGGACCCAAGATGGAGCGTCGGCACAGCCCTCTCCATAAATCACACCGATAGTGCTGTGACGCTGCCTGACACCTGCGCAAAGGGGATTTTTTATTTGTCAAAAGCTGCATGTAAAGATCCACACTATACGGCATTGAATGTAATATGTCGCCATAAATCCAGAGGCGCTGTCCAAAGTGTTGTGAGAACGGATGGCTTCATTGACGATTTTTCTCCGCCGTGTCGTGCCGTGTCAAATGCGTCCAGGGATTATTTCTGTCTTTTATGGGCGCTCGGGAGAATGGATGCGTAGTTGCTTTGATGAGGCCAATCCTGCTTGTCACTTCTGCTGCAAACTGATCCAGATCTGTGGCAGGATTCAAATCTCTGACACAAGTTAAGTGTCTCTCGTCTAAAAGCCACTCAGTCTGAAAGTCATCAGTGTTATAAAGGGTTCGGGATCTCATTTTAAATAAAGGGGAGTTTAAAGAAATATATTTGTACTTTATCGTTGGTTTTCAGATTGTAAAATGTGATGATTTCATACTTCCAGATGGGAGAAAAGAGACACATTTCCCTATTAATTACACTTTACTTTGCATGAAATATCCAAGTGGTAAATGCACAAATGTTGAACCTGATTATTTCAAAGTGACCAGACCCTTGAATGCACTATATTACAACAAAAACTCCAGGGGGTTTGATAAGGTTTTTTTTTCGACAGCTTTAAAAACTCCAGAACCAGAAGTTAAGAAAATAATAAACAGCTTTGAACCCCGCCCCTTTGTTTTCTTGTGACCTTCTTAAATATGTTTTGATCCACACTTGGGTCTTAACACCATCTGTATTAAATATCATTGTCCTATAGGATGCTGTGATGTCATCTGAAACCTAGCAACTGGTGGGTCATCCTTGTCTCTAAACTTTGCATGAAATATCCAAAATATCAACGCACAAATGTTTAACCTGATCATTTCTATTAACGACTATACCTCAAGAAGTCACTGTCATCTAAAGTCATCTGAAACCAGGCAATATGAACGTTGTGCTAAGTGAATAAGGATTTAAAAGGTGCACTAGGCAACTTTCCGGTGGATGGTTTGCCACCTGCTTTTCTCTGTGGAAACGTCAGTGATTTGCCTTGAATGCCCCACAGCAGGCATGACCAAACTGTGGCCCGGGGGCCAAATGTGGCCCTCAGACCATTTTTTCTTGGCCCTCAAGCGTCCAGGTGAATTGGCCAATATTACCTTAAACAGTACTTTTTACTGTATATTTCTGAAAATCTACTTTAACAAGTTAAATACATTAAATACAAGTAGTAGTAGCATTTAATGTGTCCCATTGAGGATGTAAGCATGAATAAAGGTCTAGTGGTTCAGTCTAACTTGTAATAATAATGCAGATTTGAAGTATTCACTGTATTGGCGACCAGTCTATGGCCCTAAATTGACTTTCAGCTTTGACTGTGTTTTTATTTGTGACCTTAATGAGAAAAGTTTGGACACCCCTGCCCCACAGTATGGCAATAAATGAATACATACCTATCCTCATGACGAAGATTTTATTGGATTGAACAGTTGTAGCGTGAAACGGGGAGAGAGTGGGCAGAGACATTCAGAAAACAGTTGAGGTTGTAATGAGGTCAATGTGGAACGCCTCAACCTCTATACCACTGCCGTCCACAGGAATGGGGGCTTTTAGTTTGATCCATAAAATAAGTAAAACCTTGAAAATCTGTGAGTAATTACAGAAGATATTTACTTGACCAAACACAGTTAAGATAAACTTTTGCATTACCAGATAGACCACTTAAATAAATCCCTGCAAAGTATCTTGTTTTGAATGTACAGTTTTTAAATTGCTCCAAACTTTGTCTAGTTATGAAACATTTACCATTGATTTAAGCTTAACCAGAATGAAAAAGATATTCTGAGGCCACACACAGTATCGATTGAATCCAGTCCCAAATGTGAGGGAGGAGAGGAGGACATTTGGTCTCCTACAGTTAATTATCCGCTGGACTGCTAATATTGCCCGGCCTTTCACTCAAACCTAATTACTTCCATGCATTTGTCCAGTGAACCGCGGGCGTTCCATTGAAATGCAGATCTGGAGAAAGTAGCACGCGTGAGAGGCAGGAGCAGTCTGAAAGGTGTGTGTGATCAGATAGGAGCTGCGGACGACCTTTTTGGAGATACACCTTAATTAAAATTCATCCTCTCAGGCCACCGTACTCCTCTGTCTCATTTGGGGCCTGTGTTACTGTGAATGTGTAAAGGCTGCATTCAGCCAGCAGACACTTAGCCAGGATTAATTTAAAGCCAGGGTTATGCAATCAGGATTTATTTGGGATAGAAGTAAGTGTGAAGTGTGCAAGTTGCACCATGGAACTGCCGGTCCATGGTGCACCTCCTGGTCTTGTCCTGGAATATATCTTTCTTCTAGGTCTGTCTAATAGGAGACATTATCTAAAGCAATGTTGTGAGGTGGGAGTGTGCACCGAGCCATTTTATATGCAGCCGGATTTGAACCTCAATGATATGAACAAAGGTTACTAATGTAGCTGTGTATTCCCTCCTGATAAAGTGATATTAACCATAGACAGTGATGCTATCGCCATCGATAGACTCCGGTTTAACTTTCCGTTAGTGTACTCTGCAAACGAGCCACATTTGAAACGGCCCAAAGAAGAGGCATGGACCTTGACCGTCATTTGGTACACATGTCCCTCAAAGATGATCAATCAGAGTCGAAGTGTAATGGATTCTAATGGTCCTTAAAGGGTACAAAGGGAAAATAAGGATGGATATGTAAAATCGAAGTTGTGTGAAAAAAAAAGCAAAAACCACATACTGATACTTCCTTGAACATACGCTTAAAAAAGAGATATCAAATTGATTAACCACCATATTTATTACGATTAGCAAGTGCCACTCCACATAGTTGCATGACTAAAATATAGCGGAGATAAAGTGTGTTTTTTTTGACTGATCCACATTGGAGGGACCTGGTCCTTTCTATGGTGCTTAGGGGTCCGTGGGTTAAGTACGAGAGATAAATGAACCACCAATCATTCGGTGAGGTGCCACGTGCACAGATTGTGGATACTTTATGGTTTAGAAATTACAGTATATCCCTGTTGGTCCTTTATATAAGTGCAATAAACCACTCACTGAACCAGATCAGCTCCAGGCAAACAGCACAGCAGCACGTATTCTGACCCCTGCACCGGCTTTGGGCAGCGATCGTCATATGAAAGTCTGGTTTGTGAAAGACCTCATGCTGACACATCCTGTTGAACGATTTGTCAGCTTTGCTTTTGCCACTTAGTCATTTGGAGCTTGAGTTAGTTAAGGTCACCGTTCCAGATATGCTATACCAAAAAGTGAAACCAATCAGCACTATTCAAAAAGTAAAACCAATCAACACAATTCAAATTACTACGCACTTTTGTAGATGAGTGATTGAAAACTTATTCTGAGGCGGCCCTTCCTCTTACGAACAGACTGCTGGAGGATCTGCCACCTACTTGTCTCTACGAAAACATTATTGGTTTGCTTGGAATGTTCTACGGTATGGCTTTAAACTTCTCTATTGCTATGGAAACACCACCAGGCCCAGTTACAGGTCAGGTTTGCAGAGAGGCGAGCTCACACACAATAAGAATGCATGTTTTTCAAGGATTAAGGTACACTTGTTATTAAATGAATGCAAGATAGATCTTTTATTATTGGTGGAACATTACAGGCAAAGCAGTCATATCTCCATGGAGACAAGCAGAAGGCTACTAGAAAAGTTACATACTGCACCTGTAACAAAATACCCTCAAAACAAAATGGCGCATAGGGCTTGTATATGTGTGTTTTTTGGGGCCCGTCCTGCCGTGTCGCTGCTGGTTGCCTCTGCCTCGCTCCAATCAAGTGGATGACAACAGACACACGGGGAGACGGTGGCGGTCCGCGGCGTGATTGGAAAAGACAAGGTCAAGTGCAGCGCTCATTTTTGAAGGAGTTTTCCAGCCAGCCTAACTATGACGTCTATAGGAGCTGACATCTGTTGATATAGCACCGAGCCTATGTGACCAGATGGGCCGAGCAGGAGGAGGTGGAAACTCTGCCGGACTAATTCAAGACAATGACATTAGAAAATTCAGTTACAGTACATCTAATAATCAACCATATGAAGAAGTACAGTATGGGCAGGGGATACGCTATGGCGCTCCTATCCGTGGGTTTTACAGGGTGGCCCAAAAGTCACTGACACTTTTAAATCTTCAGTAGCTCCTATAATTCTTAAGTTATACTCACCAATTTTTAGCAGTAGGTAAACTGAACCTTCCGAGATTTTTGGCAATAGATACGGTTGTAGTTGTTCACTTACACTTGAACTTATCACTACTTAACATTTGAAAGCATTTCCGGGCTTATGGCTCTTATTTGATCCTCGATATGACGTTTTAAGTCGTTTATTGTCTGAGGTTTATTCACAAACACCTTTCCTTTAAGATAGCCCCACAGGAAGAAATCGGGACTAGTCAGGTCTGTGGAGATCACATACTGCCCCCTGTCTTTGAGAAACACTTATTATTCCTTTAATGGCATTTATGCTCAGGGCATCTCCGGTATTAAAATGTCAATGGTAACACCTCTGGGTTTCTCAGACCCATGTGACTCAAAGCACCACTGTACAATGAGGGTTCGTTCCTCGGTGCTGTATTTGCTCAGATTAATGTCGGAAGGGTAGTTCTAAACGCTCTGAAAAAATAAAAGATAAATATTTAGAAACAAAAGAGTTATACTTTTTTTTTCAGCTATCAGTGACTTTTGGGCCACTCTGTATTTATAGGCCTGTTGCCATGGTGATTGACAATTTAAAACATGATATTATATGGGTATGGGAATGGGTACTCACAGCACGGTATGGTATTTTATTTTAGACCATTTTATTTAAAGTTGCTTGTATCCATGGAGATGTTATTGCTTTGCCTGGAGTGACAGTAAGAATACATGGTTTTCTAGTTATGTTTGAGCAATAGAAACACTTTTAACGACATAAATGCAAAACAGTTACGTTTAGTGCCATATTGTGTAACATTCTCTGCAAAGGTATGCGATCTCCATGCAGATAATAGTACTTTCGGTGGAAAACATAACCTATATTCTTGTTTTCTCAGTCAGGTGTAGCATTTGTATGACTTTTGCCGTTATTGCAGTGAATGTTATGGGGGCAGGTCTGTGGAGGTATTGTGAAGTACTGTGCAGTAGGGGCAGATACTGTAGTAGTGCTGCAGTACTGTATACAGCCTATTGTGTAGAAGCACTTACAGGAGGTGACCTTGAAGCACAAACATGAAGAGAAAAAAGTGAAATGCCATCTGCTCATAATGCTGTAGTCAGAGATGTGGCACTCTAGACAAGTGCGCTGTCGTCGTGTACAGCAATGACTTCCTGACTCATCGGATTGAGTTAATTAAGAATCTGAATTGTTTTTGTGTTGTGATTTTATTACAAGCAGGCATCGGAATTGGTTTTGAATGACGTGAAAACGATGTAAAAACCTGGCGTTCAGTCCTGCGCTCTGGCTTAAAGGTTTGGTCACAGCATTTACGCTCGACTCTTCTCCAACCTGTGGGTCGTGAGCTCGAATCCCGGGTCTGACAGTTTGTTGGATGTCTGTCCTCACTCTTCAACCTTTTCACCCTGCTTTCTGCCCTGCCCTGTAAGCAAAACCCAATCCAAAAAGTGATACGATAAATTAAATATTACGACCAGTACTGCAAACTACTACTTTGTGATGTCCATGTAATCTGTCCTCCTGGGTTTCAGATGACGACATTCAATTGGTCAATAATATTTAATACAGGGTCCAGTCATTTATAGAAATGATCAGGTTCAACCACAAATGGACATAGCTAACCTGCTAGCCGCCGCATTCCAAATAGGAAGTGATCATGGGCGCACTTCCTGCTCCATCGACTCTGGCTCCAATTCACTTTACATTAGAAAATTATTGCCTTTCTCTCTGTAACTGCTGCTGTCAGACTCATCATTTTGGTCTTAAAATGTTCGTATTGACCCGGTCTACATGATCCTGCTATTTTGAGTTAGCTATTGCGTCCATAAGTCAAGATATAAACATTAATAAGAGACAAATCAACTGCCTTCTTTCCCTCAGGTCACTCCCGGTAGCGTTAGCAACAGATTTGATTGACATTGTTGCTAAGTCGCCCCTGTCAAACCAGTGGTGCAGGCGAAGGGGCGTTACCTTCAACAGCCCTGCTCAGGATTGGCTGTTTGATTGATTCTGATTCTACCTCTATAACCTGAATAACATCACACTGCATTGTGACACAGACCTAAAAATAATCTTCGAAGTCTTATTAAAGGTACAATGGCTCTGTCAGACCTGTGTTAAATGCACCGTTTGACTCCCTGTATTGGCCCTCCGCTCCAAATATGTTTCAGAATGTGGCCCTCGGTGCAAAAAGTTTGGGCATCCCTATTTCTTAGGACAGGGGTGTCAAACCCAAATTCACAGAGAGCCAAAATTAAAAACTGTGACTTAAGTCGTGGGCCAAACTAGATATTTACTGAAAAATTTCAACAACATCTGCATGTTTTTCAGAAGAGGTGGATTAAATCTGAGTGAGGCAACAGGTAGCAGACGTTAAT
This sequence comes from Periophthalmus modestus, assembly GCA_019594935.1. Classification (NCBI taxonomy): domain Eukaryota; kingdom Metazoa; phylum Chordata; class Actinopteri; order Gobiiformes; family Gobiidae; genus Periophthalmus; species Periophthalmus modestus. The sequence goes on from JAIEZT010000068.1 coordinate 7,352,072, forward strand.
GAGCGTCAACAGAAGTGGTGGGGGCCAGTACATTTGCAAAGCATTCTGGGATTCGTAGTATTAGAGGAGTGAGGAGCGTGTGACATGTCTGTCTTAGGAGAACACCATTTTATCGACGCGGAAAAGTAGCCCCTGCATCTGGGAGTATTACAGTCTAGACTCTGAAATACACTAATTCATATGCTCCAAATAGAGCAGCATATGGGAGGGCATCCGGCATAACCCTCACGCGAGTCACTGCCAAATCAAAAGGAAGATCAAACTTTAAAAGAAGACTTCATAGTGTATTTAGTCTCAATCAGTTCACATAAGGAGCTATAAAACTGTTAGCGCTCGTATGCTTCGTATGCAGAGCAGGCCACGGTGACGCAGCTACATGAATATTCATACGTCTGTTCTGTGGGGAGCCCCTGTTTACTTGGGAAGGCCTCCTGAGGAACGACCAAGTTTGGAGAACTTTTCTGCTGGCAACACCAAAAACAAAGTGCTGCATCCTTCAAAATTCAAAAGTGGACGCGCTGAAAACTTCTTAAAAATATCCAAAAGAAGTTGAGAGGATGTGACGGGGCAGAGATCAGAGAACCTCATAATGTGAAGAGGATTCAGGAAACATAAAAGACGATGTAAAGACGCAGCAGTTTTATCAACTCAAACAGTGTCATGAGTGATCTGTTTTATGAGCAAGGTGTTAATTATGACTGACACCAAGACAAAATACCTCTGGCTGTAAAGCCACTTACACATTTATGCTTTGTGATTTCTATTTAATTCAAAAAATGTTCGCAAAATTGACTCTTGTGAGCTTTAAACATACCTGAAGTTGTATTTTGATTCAATCACACATGTTTATAACCCTTTATTATTAGTGTGTCTACATCTCCAAAGCTCAAAATGCTCTGTTCCACCTTGTGATGTCATGAAGTGGTAGTTTTCAAGTTAACAGCTTGTACCTGTAGTTCAGTAGAGATTTATAGGATTGAAATTGAAATGGTCTAAATGATTCTAGTGAAGATCTATGGAGTTTAAAAACACAGTAAAGCACTTCCTGTATTACCATATGACATCACAAGGTGGAACAGGATGTTTTCAGTTTGAGTTAAGAACTGGTTTGTGAGTTAAACATGTGTTAATGAAACAAAACACAACTCCTGGCATTTTTGTGATGAGGAAACAACATTATAACACAGAGGTGCCCAAACTTTGTTTATCGAAGGTCACATCTCAAAACATATTAGAAGCGGACGGCCACAGACCCGTGATCAATACTGTGCGGTGCTTTGACAGAGCCGCTGTGTATTAATAAGGCTTGAAACACATTCATTTTAGGTCCGTATCACACTGCAATATGATGTTTGAGGATATAGTGGTAGAAATAGTTTAATTTGCTTTTAAAAGTACAGCTTATGATCAATTGGGTCGGTTCAGCAGGAGGTCTGAGGGTCAATAAAAAACTGGTCTGAGGGCCACTTTTGGCCCCTGGGCCATAGTTTGGACACCCCTGTTATAACAGATCATAAAATAGTCTAATATGGGCCATTTAACATTTGAACAGATGCCAACTGAAGTGCCCTGACGACAACACAGGAAAGAGTATATTATTCAGAATCCAAGGGAAGGGCAGAGAGCTAACCACTCTGCCAAATGCATGCTCCATAGAAAAAACACATATGATAAACATATTGCTTCTTTGGTCGACACTGCAGTGGTTTCTCATCATACAACTTAGAAATTTGATTCTATAAGAATTCTCACGCAATATACGATTTCATGAAACCTATAAAAACATAAATACGCCTTCTGATTAAGTTTCATTCCAGCTATGTTGAAAAGTATAAATATAAAGATTATCTGTGCAAGCTACTTTCCATCTGCAGACCTTGGGCAGGTTTAGGCAGAAGTCATAAACCAGCTTCTTCACACACATATACATACCAGAGGAGAATACAAATATGTAACTCACCAATTCAACACTTTATGATCTTATTACTCCCTTATGATGGTCTACATAACTTTTCTACAGTGTATTATTTGTTTGAACAGCAGCTATAGCGATACAGGAGAGTCTGAGTGCTCTCGCTGGGCTCTCTCTGCATAAATAAACATAAATACATATGTAGAAGTCTTGCTGACACTTTCTGACACGTAAACAATACCTTCTAAATCCTCCGCTGCATATTTCTCTATTTCTCGGCAGGAAATTTTGATTTTTTTGTTTGAAATTATTGTTGTTGTTTTGTTTTCTGTTTTATGTGGACTCTCTGAACACAGTGTCTTTATTGTGGCTCTATAAATAGATGGAAACTGAAATGAAACATGAGGGAGGATCAGTGCAGTCTGTTTTAGCTCAGTTCTTGGATGGGACAGTATTGAACCAACTGCATTAAACTGGTGCTGGTGAAAATAAACAAGCGCTCCCTTTTAATGACTCCGCTCTCTGGAGATTATGAATGGAGTGAAGATTTAAAGGAGCTTTTCTCCACTGGGGAATTTAACTGTCTGTGTTTTATTTACAGCCTCAGAGTATTAGAAGTAATTATACCACTAAGAATACACAGAATTAGCCCAGCATGGAACTCCATCACCCTGTTTTCAATACACTATTGTCCCATTTAAACCTGGCACTGAGATTACTGAAAAATCCATCCATCCATTTTCTTCCACTTATCCGGGGCTGAGTCGCAGGGGGCAGCAGTCTAAGCAAGACTCTCAGACTTCCCTCATCCCAGACACGTCGTCCAGCTCCTCCGATGGGTTCCCAAGGCGCTCCCAGGCCAAACAAGAGACGTAATCCCTCCTGCGTGTCCTGGCTCTCCCCTGGGGTCTCTTCCCAGTAGGACATGCCCTGGAACTACTGATAAATCTACCAGAAAAACAGGGTTGATATGCTTTTTCACTGTGTCAGCGTTTACACATTTTTAAACCGTGGAAATGATGCTGTTTTAGACCTGGTTTAGCCCTAGATTACACCTGGAATAGTCCTGTTTCATAGTTGATTTAAATCTGGTGGACAATCTTTTCTTTGGTAGTACTTTGGAAGCCACTATCCTAGCATATTCTGTAATTTACTTGAATAAACTTGTAGTGCACTGTATGGAGAACCGGTCTGCATCTTGGGGACAACTATGAAGCTCACAATGTTACACTAAAATGCTGAATATGTGGTTTTCAGCCTATGTAACAGTGTCTCTGAAACTGTGGGATGTAGGCTTTCTCTGGTGCTTTGGGTCCTCTGCAGTTACAGTGGTCCCTCTTTTATTGCTTGGGTTTTAAAAATAACTTGCAATAGGCGAAATCCACGTCAGCTTTATCTTTTACAATTATTGTATATGTTTTGTGGCTGTAAAACCCCTCACCACACACTTTATACACTTTTCTCACACAGGCTTTAACATTTTCTCACATTTCTCTCTTGTTTAAACACTCTCAAAGTTCAAATCTCCGTAGGCGCCTTTGTCGGTGCAGAACGTTTCATCGACATTGTGGATTTTGTCGGGGAGAAAACAAACATACAGCACTTCAGACTCACACTGCGATTGAACATTTATGTAAATTTGGCTGACACATTCTGTACTGTACAAGAGACAGGGCACAGAGGAGACTGATGGACAATGGTCTACAGTCCCTCAGCCAATCAGGACGCAGAACACAATGGTCTACAGTCCCTTAGCCAATCAGGACGCAGAACACAATGCACCTTCATATCTTCCTCCTTTATTTTAAATGTGATTTGAGTTCCAAGTTATGGTTTAGTCCTACTTGAGACCATCTTTAAGCCCTATTTAGACCTGGTATAGTCCTGTTTACAGAGTTGGCCTAGAGCTGGTGGTACTTGAAAAGCCACATTTTATAAGATGTGTGAACAGTTTGAGAACCACAAAAATAGCTACTTAAACCCATACGGCTAATTCACGTTTTTGGTGAATGTGCTGATGAACAGACAAATTGTACTGGACTACACTGCAGTGATTACACGATGATTACATTTTTACATCACATTCTGGGGCTAGGTGAGATCAGGGCCTTAAGCTAATGCTAGCCCCATAAAAAAAACAGACAGGAAGGCCGTGCAGCTTCATTATTTATTCTACGGCGTTTCATCCAAGTTTAGCAACAACAAAAACAAACTCTTTAGCCCTGAGTCTTTGGGCGACCCTGGACGCGGCCTGGATTTCAAACAGCCGCTCTCTCTGTGCAGCTGAGGTGTCGTCAACTCAACTTCTACCTGGTCATTGAAAGTAACGGTGGCCCTCCAAACTCCGGCAGTCGTCGCTATTAATAAAGTGCTTTTAACGGTTCGTTTGTGACATGGGGCGACGCAAAGAGCGAGGTCTCATGAATAAGGAGATCAGGGGGAGCATGCCAGGACACTTCAGCAGACTGCAGACAGGAGGCAGCAGACAGGAGACAGGAGGCTAACAGCGCTGGGAGGCTGACAAAAGAGGCGTGGAGCCAATAAGATGTGTCACTGAGAAAGACAGAAACTGAGCACACCAAGATTCATTCAGAGCTAACTTGTCGAAAGTATTGTTCAAGTGCTAAACAAGGACTGAACCAGAATTACGTTTGTCTAACCCAGAAGTAAATCAGGTTTGGAAGCGGGACATTGACTGAACCAGGACTAAATTAGGTCAACGCCAGGGAAGCAAGGTGAAGTAATGATTTCAAGGCTAGACATTTGTACAGGAAGATGAATTCTCGCAATATGTGTTCACAAACTTACGACAATCCATCTTGTCCGGGTCCGGCTGTTGTGATTGGGTTGGAGATTGGCCAGAATTGTGGTTTTGGTGGAAGCCAAAGGTCAAATACTGAAAGAAATCAAACATGGCCAAGCTGGCAGATGTGTTCAGGCTATTTTAGCAGGAATACAAACTGTTTTGAAGTGTTTTGTTTATTTTTGGACAGAAAGATGTCTGTGTGTTTCTCTCAAGTGGATGTCACAAAAGTTTGATTCAACTATTGTGACGGTTTGTCCAATCGGCTTCCTCTGAATGATCTGCCTTTTTCAGGTCGTTTTACGGAGTCATCCCATATTGATGAATGTGTAGAAATGAATTCATATCACCTGACATTAGCTATCTCAGGTCTACACAATGTTAAATCCAAATCTTAAGGACCAGACCATAGCAAGCTCTGACCACAACTTCATCTGGAGTTATGTCAAACTTGTTCACACATGTTTTTCTTTTTCTATTAGTTTAATCTTGGTCTAGTCCAAGTTTACTTCCAGTCCTGGTTCAGTCCCAATATTTATGTGATGTGCGAGCTGGTATGAACACAACTTTATACCTAAATAATGACAAAACCAGTCTGAATCAGTACTGAACCCGATCTAAATGAGTACCCTACCAAACCACGTTGCTATGGAAACCCCAGCCGTTTGCAGGGAGTGGCTGTAACTTTGTCATCACCACAGGTCTTCCGCTCTTCTGCACCAGCGCAGGGTTGCATACTGTATTCATCATAGTTAAATATGAAATGCATTAAACCAAAGAGTTTCCTTGGGTCCACGTCTCACACAGTAAATGTAAATGTTACTCACACAGAAGTACAACGTTGGAGTACATGCGTTCCCTCTGACAGGCGACACAATTAATAACACGGGACTGGGAGATGAATATTGTATGGGCCATATATTTGTGCTTTTTAATTATACAAACCCAATTCTACACAGCACATTAAATACAATGTGATTTGTAAATGTCATAAATGTATTTACAAAAACAACACTACTGAGAGTTACTTTTTTCACAAGTTACTGGAAATAATAACCTACTTTTATAGCAACAACACGATTGACATTTTGGTAGATGTGGTAATACCTTAAGCCAACATTTCCCTTATTTTCACCCAATTTAGGTTTTGTTAAAAATTTCCTGTAACTCCAGGTTCCAGTTTCCAACAGGTCTAGGCCAATCTGTGGCTGACAACTTTTTAAACTTTATGCCACTAAAACATTTTCGTAACTGAAATTTTGGAAATTACTTTTAAAAGAGCCTCAGAGCATGGCAGATTTTTGTTTATTTTAGTATCCAAAGAGTCAACTTTCAAAAAATTGGTTGATTTTATTCCATAAAAGCTATGCACAACTGCTGCTGCGAAAGTAATAATTGTAATAGTTGCCCAAAACTATTAACTATCTATCTATCTAGTTATTTATTTATGTAGTTGGGACAAAGTATGCTAATGAACAGACATGACAGACATGATTAAGGCTAATTTCTGCCCATTGTCCCAAGGGCTGGGGTCACAGAAGGGTCAAAATTTTTAAAAATTACACACAATTCTCGTAGTTGCACATTCCACACATTGCACATCCCACACATTGCACATCCCACACATTGCACATTCCACACATTGCACATTCCACACATTGCACATTCCACATATTGCACATTCCACATATTGCACATCCCACATATTGCACATCCCACATATTGCACATCCAAAATATCGCACATCCCACTCATTGCACATCCAAAATACTACACATTCCAGTCACTGCACAGTTCCCATACTTGCTCATTACCTTCACTGCACAAACCCTATTATTTATATTTTATACCCACCCCCTCCATATTTTGCCCATAGATGCAAAATATGTCTCTATAGAAAATAAATAAATCATTGGACTTACACAGAGGTGCAACAATGTTCACAGTTGTATTTTAAGTTGGAAACGGATAATAGTGCAAAATAAAGTTAGCAGAAGTTAATTTTCTGTTTGACCTGCATGAAACTTTTTAAGTACTGAACTTTCTGACAGAATAAGTAACACAGTGGTGCTCCAAATATGACGCAAGTATGATGTTCATTTCATGTCAGAATAAGTTTCACCAAAAAAGTAAAGTTCAAACCACCAAACCAAAAATGTACCAAACCAAGTCTAAATCATTTTGAATATAACCTTGGTGTAGGTGTTCTCAAGGAAGGATCACACTACAAGAAAATCCAGACAGTACCAGGACAAAATCAGAGCTGAGCCATGTCTTAAAGCTGCATTGTGTAACTTTTCTGGTGGAGAGTCTCTTTCCTGCTTGTCTCCATGGAGATGTTTTTGCTTTGCCTGGAATGTTCCACAGTTTGGCATTAAAATAATCTCACCAGCAGGGCAATTAAAGGGCTTTGGAGAGTGACAACCTGCTCATAGACTGTTAGAATGTTTGCAGGCATTTTTAGGAAGAAATACAAAAAAACCCCAATTAGATTAATTTAATGACATACTATGGAATATTTCAAATGTTTGCAGGTATTTTTAGGAAGAAATACAAAAAAAAAAACAAGAAAAAAATTGATAAATTTAATGCCATACTATGGAATATTTCAGATGTTTGCAGGCATTTTTAGGAAGAAATACTGAAATAACAAAAGAAACAATTAGATTAATTTAATGACATACTATGGGATATTTCAAATGTTTGCAGGCATTTTTAGGAAGAAATGCAAAAAAAAAAAATTCAGATTAATTTAATACCATACTATGGAATATTTCAGATGTTTGCAGGCATTTTTAGGAAGAAATGCAAAAAAAAAAAAAAAAAATAAATCAGATTTTTATTTAATAAATACATACTATGGAATATTTCAGATTATTTTGCAGGCATTTTTAGGAATATTTCAAAATTTGCAGGTAAAAAAAAAAAAAAAAAAAAAATCAGATTAATTTAATGCCATACTATGGAATATTTCAGATGTTTGCAGGCATTTTTAGGAAGAAATACAAAAAAACAAACAAACAAACCCAACAACAATCAGATTAGATTAATTTCAATGCCATTTTTAGGAAGAAATACAAAAAAAACAAACAAACTATTAGATTAATTTAATGCCATACAATGGAATATTTCAGGCAAAACAATAACATTTCATGCAGTCAAGGACCATCCAACAGAAAACATACATACTGTGCCTAAAACAACTATTGGACATCCACTTTCAACCCAAAACCAAAGTCAGACCAAACTAGAAGTACATTATTTTTTACTCAAAAAAAAAAAATATACATAAATAAAAAACTGTCAGTATATTCTCCCATTTCTTTTTCTGTCCTTCCACTTCTCCTTCACCAAAAATAACTTGCCGACACAACTTGGAGCCTATGTCACGTCTCGTCTGCGCCCCTCGTATATCTAACCTCTGGAGGTGTTTGTGCTGACGTTGCCGTGGTGCTTTCCCATTTGACTGTACGCTCACAGAGGAACAGTAAAAAGGCTGTAGTTTGGGTGTTGCTGCCTCAGCCCGGTGTCACTCTGTGTGTCTGTGTGATTAATGAGCTGTGAGCTGGCACTAGTCACTCCACAGGGACAAGCCAAATCAATACTCCGTCCACAACACAGGATACGGGTCCCAATCCAGCAGTGCATCAGTGCTGTACCCTCTCTATAGGTCCGCGGTCTATAGGAGCGGGACGTGATGTGAGAAGTCCGATGGGATTCTGAGCGGGACCAGGAGGAAGGCAGTCATCTGTGAAAATATTGTTCTCAAAATGAACACCGTTTGAAGGAAATTCGGGCACTCCAAGCTCTTTACGCCAAGGGACCGCTCACCTATTCACACACACATTCATACAGTAGAGTACGCAGACACTGGGAGAGAGGAGAGGTTAAGTGTCTTGCCCAAGGACACAACGACAGCATTCATCTTTGGGAGCTGGAATCGCACCGCCAACCTGTAGATTTGACCGCTTTACCAATGATTTTTTTTTTTTTTTTTTTTTTTCACGTCAAGAGTGGGATTCGAACCGGCAACCTTTGGATCACTGGACAAACGCTCCACCAACGAGTTACCGTACTGTCGCCCACTTAAGAACGACTTAAACTTGTCTAAACTAAAAATGACAATTGCGTTATGCACGTTTTACATCCCTACGGTGCGCTAGGCAACAGGCTTGTCTCCATGGAGATATAATTGCTTGTCTGGAATGTCCCACACTAAAGCATTAAACTGCTTTTTGAAATACAGGCAGGCCTTCTCCACACCTTTGATTGGTCATCTGCTCGATAGATTAATGCCCAAAGCAATAACATCTACACGGAGACCAGCAGATGGCCGACCGTTCACCTGAAAAGTTCCACAGTGCACCTTTAACTTTGAAGGTATCATCTGTCACAAGTTTTATTCCGCTTGCATTGCATACCCAATAACCAGATGTCGTCATATATTACTACATTTGCCTTGAAAACATTGCAATCTTCCAAGTTTGCATCGGTTGCAGACATATTGCATAGTTCATTTGATTTCTGCGAGACAAACTTCCTCTTAACCTGATTTATTTTTTCTCCATATCTTTGTACACTGTCATCTGCATTTATACTTTGCGGTATCCGATGAAGACAAAACGGCTCTGTCCCGCGGGGGTCATAATAGCTTTGGCAGTATGGGAGCAGCCTGCCTATAGCGGGGTGCAGATTTGGGAGTACAGGTCGATAACACCCGATCGATACTGCTTTATGTCAAGCGGAGAATGAGGAGGTGACGATGGCGGCATTTATGAGGCTGCATTGAAAAGGGATTTTAAATGGCGGCCATGATTGTTGATATTGAACACAGTGCAATCTAAGTGGGGCTATTTTCCTCAAGCGCTTTCCCAGACTAAAAATGATCCGACATGACTTCCTGCTTGAGGAGAAAAGTACTATGGCTGCAGGCTATGGTCAATGTAATCTCCCCACGCCATATTTAGGTTAAAATACAGGTCGAAAAGAAAGTAGAGACCTTTATACCTTGACTATAGGATTTAGGAACGTGCAATTAATAGAATGTCAATCAAAATTACAATTAATGCCCCAATCAATCGCAGAATTGTTGTAATTATTCAATTCTATTATGAATGAAGTGGGATTTGTTCTGCCCCTGAAAACCTGGAGGAAAGCCAAGTCAAACTACAATGGCTTTTCAAAACAGTACTAATGAAAAGTGAATTATTTCTTTCTTACATTTGACAAAACCTTAATAATTGTTCCCAAATAATTCTGATTAATTATATAATTGTGACTTTTTCATAATCAAGCAGTCAGTGGTGGAGAGGAGAGCATTTTTATTAGAATGTTTTCATTATTTTCTCACTTAAATTAAAGTTTTTGTGCTATCTTCAAATGAATAAGTCTCACTTTTATTCAAGGGAAACTACTTAAAGATCCACTGTGTAACTTTTCTGGTGGAGGGTTTGTTACCGTCTTGTCTTACCATACTGTGGAACATTCGAGGCAAAGCAGTGGAGCGCAACAGTGATCACCTGGTCTGGTTTCAGAATAACATTTTTCATTCATTTTTCCATAGACTTTTCAAGAAATTTAAATGCTAAGAATTCGCAAGCATCGCAGGAGCTAATGAGCTACGTCCATCCATCCATCCATCCATCCATTTTCTTCCGCTTATCCGGGGCCAGGTCGCGGGGGCAGCAGTCTAAGCAGGGACTCCCAGACTTCCCTCACCCCAGACACATCCTCCAGCTTCTCCGGTGGGACCCCAAGGCGTTCCCAGGCCAGCCAAGAGATATAGTCCCTCCGCCGTGTCCTGGGTCTTCCCCGGGGGCTCCTCTGGGACATGCCTGGAACGCCTCCCAAGGGAGATCCTCAAGCCACCTCAGCTTGCTCCTCTTGATACGTAGAATCAGCGGTTCTACTTCGAGCTCCTCCCATGTGACTGAGCTCCTCACCCTATCTCTAAGGGAACGCCCAGCCACCCTGTGAAGGAAACCCATTTCAGCTGCGTGTATCTGTGATCTTGTCCTTTCAGTCATTACCCAGAAGTCAAGACCACGACTCAGCTCCTTCTTCACCACAACAGACCAATACAGCGACTGCATCACTGCCGACGCTGCACCGATCCCCCTGTCGATCTCACGCTCCATCCTTCCCTCCCTCGTTAGACCCCGAGATACTTGAACTCCAGGATCATACCATGAACTATGTGGTAACTAATAAAATGCCCAAAAAGCACATTTAAAACACAAGATTCTGCAAAATGCTTCAATAAATTAGCGGTTTATGACATTTCAGAAACAGATTTTCAATAAAATGATGAGTCTTGTGGTCATTTAACTCATCAGAAATTTACTTCCGGGATGACTTTTGAGCTCCGTAACATCTCCTTGGAAACAAGCATGTGGCAGATTCCTCATGAGAAAAGCTACACAGTGTACCTTTAAATGAATCAATGCAAAAACTATTTAGAAGAATGAGTAGCTTTAAGGACTCTTGTAACAGTACCGGAGCTGCAGCAGTCAATAGTGGTTGAAGTGATAGTACATCTTTGTAGTACCTGCAGTGACAGCAGTAGTGGTGTTTTGTAGTACTTTATATTCTTGGGCTTGTCTCATTTAGAGTCTGAAAACAGGAGAAAGTGAAGCGTGGCACAGTTATTTGTAGTGATCACAAAACTGTCAGGAAATGTATCGGCTCCAAATGTATTCGTACAACTCTTGATTACTTTTCAACTTTCATTTGAACATTGTGATGTGAGATTTCATGCACATCTTATGACTCAGGCATACAGCGAGATAAAAGAAGTCAAAATATAAAATTGCATATCGGAACTTTTTTTTTAAAACGGCAAAAGGTAAAAAAAGAGATAACAGGCCATGTTTAAATTTGTGGGTGGTGGGTACATAACAGCTCTATGGGAGGTTTACTTGTTTTATATCCAAATTTATGGTATATGTTGCACCCAGAGACTAAATAAAGAAGTGGACTAAGTGAGTCTGACGTCACCCATAGTGTTTGGCACCAGTCAGTGAAGCAGTTATAGTGGCAAATTTGCATATATTTATAGATTTTCGGACACAATAGTGAAATAAAAATACCAGGATCATGTAGAGTGGGTTAATTTATATATACAGTCTATGGTTGCTCCTTGGGATTAGGGATTGTTAATCTGATGGTTTAAAGTCCATTCATCTGATAACAGTCTCATCTTTGGGGTTGAATAATGTCTTAATTGCTTGTCCTACGAAGGTTTGTCTCTGAGCTCAGAAAAAAAACAACTAGAGTCGCTAGGGCGCCCTCTAGAGGAGAGTGCGGCGTTCCAAAATGTCGGACCTCTTTCGCTAAATCGGCTTTTTCTAACATTGCCATGAGTCAGTGGAATGTTTTTAGAAATGGCGTATTTGAGGAGTGAGATGTGTTGTATTTGATGTATGTACCATATGTTTACAGATCTTTCATCCACTTACACCAAACTGTTGCTCTTACTTAACATCAGCCTGTCCAGAGATGACAGGTAGAAACTAGTATTTATGTTATAACCTGGCATCTTTCCTGTTTTTTAAGGTCAACGTAACATCGTGCACTGTCCCTGTCTAAATGAAAGCGTACCAGACCAGACCATACCAATTGAGAGAAGACGTCAAAGTTTGTGCCAGTTTTTGTTTCATGTGAATAGGAATTACAGAGATATTAACCATAAACCAGGTCTACAAATCTGCAGTATGACTCTGTAACTCCAAAACTCCAGCAAATTAACTTACTTCAGTGTGCTACTTGGATCTCATCGACTGAAATTTGGGGGCCCAGGGCGAGAAGGCTTACATGGGCCCCCCTCTAATATAAATTAATAGTAGTACGGTCCAGTTTTGGGACCCTAAGACTCTGGGACAACAGACCCTTTAATGCTTTAGTGTGCGTGTCAACTCCCCTGGATTGCCACAATATTGTCTACATACTATCACAATAACACCAAAAAATAAATAGATAATAAAAAAGATAATTCTCATATCGCCCCTTGTTTGATGCCACCATTTTGTCCACACACAATGCTAATCAGATGTATAACTGTCTTTTGCAAAATGGCAGTCTCAGTCTTTGTTTTTGATATTCTTTGCAGCACAAACTACTTTTTAAGCTTTCTTTTTCTCATATGAACCCAAGTGTCTGATTCAACACGAGTTCAGAAAACATTTTGGTCTTTCCTTCACCCAGACGTTTCATTCGTGCAGTGACAAAAAGAACAGTTTTTCTTTCATTCAACTGGATCCATGGTGAAAGATGATGCACAAAAGACTGCACTATAATGACGTGGCACACTATGGGACACACGTAAATGCCTTAACAATCATTTCAGCACAAAGCATAAGTACACTGCGCTCCACTTTTACCTACATCAGACACAAAATTGCTCTCTTGTTGTAGATTACACGGTCAGTTTCAGATAAACAACCGTCCCTATAGACAAAAAGAGCACGGAGCAGCGGTGTTGAACAGTATATCTGCCTCTGGGGACGTGACCTAAACCCAAACGCCTCCGTGGTCAGTATTTCAGTGGGATCTGCAAAGCTAGGCTAATGCTAACACACTACATCATTCGGTGTTGTGCCACTTGGGAAATAGGCCGGTAAGACATGGAGATATAGTAATGTAACAGTACGGAAGCCCTGAGTGGCAAGCGGGAAAAAAAAAAAAAATTAAATAAATAAAGATGTTGCAATTGGGGAAGGTGGGTTTTGAACCAAGGCCAATGTTTTGCCAAGTGAGCTGAAACTTGATTCTGATATTACTGCTCGTCTTTGTAATTTCAACAAAAAATATTGGGAAAACACAGGCTCTAGATTTTTTTTTTTTAGATTAGATTTTAGATTAGATTAGATTTAGACTTTTTTTTTTTTTTTTTTTTTTTTGCCAAAAACAACAAAGCACTATTGGTCAAAAAAAAAAAAAAAAAAGAAAAGAAAGAAAAAAAGAAAGAAAAAGAAAAATTGGATCTGCCAACAGCAACAAAAAAGAAAAAAAAAAGAAAGTGCTGTTGATTCAGGAAAAAGAGAAAAAATCTGACCTGCCAATAGCCAAAAAAAACCCCATAAATAAATAAAATAAGTTTGTTTGATTTTTTTTTTCTTCTTTTACTTACAAGCTTAAACCACAGAAAAAATAACTTAATTAAATAACAATGGAGCACAGGTGATTTTTTTTTTTTTTTTTTTTTTTTTCTGTTGCCACCCAGGACTTCCGTACCACGATTAAGAAGAAAACTAAACTTTCCACTTGTAATACTCATATTGTACAGATGGAAAGTATCACCTTGGTTATGTGATTTTGGCCACCAACTTTACTTTGGATAAATGTATCACTTTAGCCAAAAAACTTAAAGATGACTATCACTATTATTGCCATTTAAAGCCCCACACTTTTTTTTTTTCAAAATTAAGAATAAAGTAATTATTTTAAAATCATACAGGTAATGTGCCACCTCCAGAAAGATGCACAATGTTACTTTAAATATTTATATAATTTTTTTTAGAGCTACTATTTCCACCACTGCTACTATTGTCTCCTCGCTCTACCCTTCTCCTTCAGATCAGCCTATGGCACGGCTTCATAAAGAGCACATTAGCTTCAGCTTGTTCCAGGCCGGCCCACCTCACGCCCTCCCTCTCCTCTAAAAGCAACACATAAATAGGCATGAGGTTCACTTAAGGGCTCGTTTCAGTCAGGGCTTCAGGGACACTTTTATCACCCAACTTCGCATTATATCTCCACTTTATTGTGCAAACACTCCATACACTCTTCTGGTTTATTTTTGAAAGTTTGCTTATAATATAACTGTTCTTATCTCAGTACAAACAATAGAGAATATTTGTCATAGGGTACAGCGCAATATAGAGATTTACTTTCCATAAAACAGCAGCGTGTAGCAGTTGGGGCCACAGCACAACAACATCATATATATAATGTGAGGATTGAGGTAATAAATGAGATCGAAATTGGGTATTTTCTCAGCTCATTTGTATGGTGTAAATGCACTTTCCTGACAATAAACAAACACTTCTTTAGCGGGGCTCTTTCATGGATGCAAAACAGAGAAGTAAAGTGTGGGCTGAATATTTGAACATATAGTTAATGTATATGTTGGACACATAGACGGTATAAAGAAATGGATTTGGTGAGTGTGACGTTGCCCAGCGACGCTTAGCTTAGCAATGCTGTCAGTCAAACCTGTTGCTAATGTTAGTGGGAGCGACCTCGGGGAAGAAGGCAGCTGATTTGTCTGTTATTACTGTTCATATCTTGATTTATGGACGCAATAACAAAATAAAAAAAATCCTAGGATCATATAGAGCGGGTTAACGCGAACATTTTAAACTCAAAATGATGTAAAGTGAATTGGAGCCAGAGTCAGTGGAGCCAGAATCACGCCCATGATCACTTCTTATTGGACCACAGTGGCTGGCACAGGGGTGGGCAAACTTTTTGACACACGGGCCACAGTGGGTTGTAAGAGGGGCCAGGCCAGGATATATATATATGTTTATATTACATTAGAGATTTGGCCTGTAACATGTAGCAAAACATGAATATCAAACTTTTTTCCAAATGCATTCTTTTAAAAACTTGCCTTCAGAGAAAGGCTTGCTAGCTTTTGCTAATTTGAATGCTAGCAAAAAATATGTTGTTGTCCACTCTATATTAAACACTCAGCCCTCACTATCCACTTTTCTTTTCTTTAATAAGCTCATTTTTGCAGAAGGGCTGATGAGAAAATAAGACAGTGATACAAGGTTGATGTAGCTGAAGTGCGCCATAATTTGGTCACGTTGGGCGGGCCGGATTAATAAACCCAACGGGCTGTATGTGGCCCCTGGGCAGTAGTTTGCTCTGGACTTGCAGCTTAGCTATGTCCATTTGTAGCTATAGTCTATGGTTGGACAAAGTTACAAATACAAAGGGGTTTGGCAAAGTATTCATAAGGATTTAAAAGGTAATTATGGTATTAGTCAAGTGTTTGGACATCTAAATGATCTGCTTGAATTGGTTTGCCTGGAATTATGTTCCACAGTATAGCATTACATAAGCTTATCTTGCATTTACAGCAGTTTTTTATTGTGAAAAATACCTTAAAAAATATGGCTTCTTACTGTGAGCAAGGTCATCCCTCCACAGATCTGACCTGTAACTTGGCTTAGTGATGTCACTTGTTTCTCTCAGTGGAGATAGACTCGTTTAACTGTACAACATTCTAGAGGCAATAAGATATCCATGGAGACAAGCAGGTAAGTTGTCTCCAAGCAGAAAAGTTACATAGTGTACCTTTATAAATATGTATTCATTTACTTTTGCTTTGGTCATTTATTTCACTTAAAAAGATGAACATTTGAATTGACTCTCCGCCGCTGACTGTACTTCAGTGTAATATTTTAACAGAATATACCGATAGGCTGTAGCAGACATGTTTCAAATAATTGCTCATTAGGAGGCAGTGAACCGTCCCATTCCATTATAACAGAGCCAATAAAGTGCAGCGTACATGACCCTATAGACACAGACACCTCTCGTATCGTGTTTGTGTCGCTCGTAATGATGCTTCTGCTTATTCTGTCTTTAGAGACGGATAAACTGCTTCTTTTATAAAGATCTCACTGTGTATGAGGAGAGTGACCTCAGGTTCAGTTTCTCACTACGTCTGACAGTGGCAGGACTCATTATCGCCGTGGAGACCATGACATTTCAAAGTGACAATAAGTATCGAAGGACGTTTTTTACGAGCACAAGTTACTGAGAAAAATGATATAAACCTTCTGTAGTAATTTATTTTCTATATACAATGAGGTCATTTTTGTAATTTTTGTGTATTTTTGTGTTGGGAGACGTCCTCTGATCTGAAGGTTGGTGGTTCGATTCCTGCTCTCAACATAAAACATCATTGGAAGAGCAGTCAGATCTATCCATAGGCTGACGGTGCGATTCCAGCTCCCACTCATGAATGCTGTTGTTGTGTCCTTGGCAAGACACTTAACCCACCTCACCCCCAGTGTCTGTGTGCACTGGTGTGTGGACGGGTGAGTGGTTCCTTGGTGTTAAGAGCTTTCAGTTGAAGGTGGAAAAGTGCTATACACAGGTCCCTCACTATTTCGTGGTTCACCTTTCGTGGTCTCGTTGTTCTGCGGATTTTTTTTGTGTGCAATTTTGCAGCAGCTTTTTTTTTACAGAGTATGAGCGTGCATTGTGTTCTGCGTCCTGATTGGCTGAGGGACTGTAGACCATTGTCCATCAGTCTCCTCTGTGCCCTGTCTCCTGTACAGTACAGAATATGTTCAGCCAAATTTACGTAAATGTTCGATCACAGTGTGACTCTTAAGTGCTGTATGTTTGCAAGTTTTCTCCTTGACAAAACCCACAATGTCGATGAAACGTTCTGCAGCCGACAAAGCCACCTACGAAGCACAAGTTACTGAGAAAAATTATATAAAGAGTGTTTAAACAAGAGAGAAATGTGAGAAAATGTTAATGTCTGTGTGAGAAAAGTGTATAAAGTGTGTGGTGAGGGGTTTTACAGCCAAGAAACATATAGAATAACTGTAAAAATAAAGCCGATACTTTGCGGATTTTAGAATGTAACCCCCATGATAAACGAGGGACCACTGTACTGTGCAATGGACTTTAAAAAAATGGAGGAATTTTAGTGGAGAAGAAGACTAAATAAACAACAAAGGCACCAACAAAGGCACCTACGCCCGCACCCAAAAGGTCGAGGAAGATGCTGACAAAGTTCACAGAAAAAGTTGGACTTCTGGACAATCTGAGGGCAGGTAGAAGTTACCCAGCTGTACGGGCACTATTACAGAATAAATTAATCTTCGGTCCGTTTCATAAAGAAGGAGGAAAATAACATAAGGACGACAGCAGCAATAAGTTTGAACAAGGAGCAAAAAGGGTTGAGACCATCGTGCGGATGGAGTCTGCTTTAGTCTGTGGATCAGTGACTACAGGAAAAAGAACATTACGAGACATTACAGCGAAGCCTATTGCAGGTTATTTTTAGAACGATAAACGAGGGACCACTGTATGAAAAATGCAACCATGTATTTATTCAGAGTAGACGTGATATCAGACGCCGAGTATTAGACATATTATGATAGAATTAGACATCATTTCAATACTTTTGGAGCTGTTTCATTTCATTCTGTGTATTTTACCTCTGCGGTGTTTTTAAAGTTACAGTGGTAGGGCTTTGTGTTCTCTGGGCGAACATCTGCTGTAATATTTTTTTTAAGTTTTAGTTGTAAAATGGATGTGTGAGCACAGATTTTTCCGGTAACTTCCTCATTGCCAACTCCTGACAGGTGTTTGCAGCTAAACTAAACTATGTGCTTTTGTCATCTGTGCAAAACAAAGGCTGGATACTGCACAAACTACAGCCTTTACAAACATGCATGAAATGAGTTATTACAAATATGATTTTAATTAAGACATAGGAAAATGGAGAATTATATAAAACCCTAGACTTACATGCAAAAGTATCTAAAGATGAGTTGGGTTAAACGTCCTGTACCTCATTTTAAAAAGAGTCTCGCCCCAGTACAGATATATAGTATAAGCAACTCTCAAGCTCAAAATAAGTCTGCCGCGTGCTGTCTGCATCTACTTAGAAAGCATTTTATTGTCCGATAATCAGGAAGTGCTCGTTAGCATGCTAGTTATCGATAGCTTTAACTCCGCCCTGGTCTCTACAAGTTGTGAAAAGCTCTTACAAACTCGTCGTGGCGAATTATCAGGATGGTCAGAGGCAGGGCCGGTCCTAGCTTTCAGGGGGCCCTAAGCTGAATTTGTCTCTGGGGCCCCCGACAGCGGATGAATCCAGAATTCCAGGGGGGGGTCCAGAATTCTCGACAAGTTTCAGGTGTATTTTAATCTGTTTCAGTTGTCGACAGTAGGTTTAAATTTAGATATTTTGTTGCTATAGGTACAAAGCAAATGTAGTTGTTTCCATTAAAACTTGATGTATTATTTTCAATATAAATGTATAGGCTCTTGGGGGCCCTCTGCTGGCCTCGGGGCCCTAAACAGCTGCTTAATCTGCTTATACGCTGGACCGGCCCTGCTCGGAGGTAAGGTAAGTGAGGAATAACTTTGAACCACTCCAAACATTTTTGAGATGTTAAAAATCAGGTTTAGCGTCTTCAAATCCTGTTTTCAACTAATTGACTGTTCAAGCTAATATAATAAGAGGTTGTTATAAAACTTGCACTAGAGAGACATACTGCTGTACCATATTATTAATCAAGTCTTCTCAGCGCACTAAAACTAAACACATAATTATGGTGAAATTAGCAGTGACCCTTAGTCCAGCGTTGCCCTTGAGGTAGGAAAGTTCATATTTCCCACGGCTCTGAAACGTCCCACACAATTATAGAGGTGATGTGAGGTCAGGGTCACACAGTCAGACCTCACCTCAACCGCTAAATGAGCAGCGCTGACCACCTACGCTCTCCTGGCACTACAGCGCGGGGCCTGAGGGACTGTAAGTGAACACGAGTGTACAGCGCTGTGTTGATAGAAACATCGTTACGGGAGCTTAAGTAATGAAAACTGATGAGGTCAATGCTGTTGTTAGGAAACTGTGAAAACCTCCTTCATTTACCTTAAACAGTGATATACCGTCTACTGAGATATGTACTGAGTCTGTAATTTCACAGTCTGAGAGTCGAGCAGGTCATGTGATAACGAGATGTTGATTTGAACTTTCTGTTTTGTCTTCATGTTATTGAAGAAGAAGAAAAAAAATACTTCAAATGACCTGAAGTGTCTAATTATTGGTGTATTGTGAATGAGCTTGTTCCAATCAGTCTCCTCTGGCTTTCTGTATTTTGAAAAGAAAATACTCTCTCTCCCTTCCTCTCTCTCTCTCTCTCTCCTCACCTCTCCTCTCTTTCCCTCCCTTTCCCTCTCTCTCTTCCCTCTCTCTCTCTCCTTCTCCTTCTCTTTCCTCTCTCTCCTCTCTGTCTCTCTCTCTCTCCCTCCTCTCTCTCCTCTCTTCCATCTCCCTCCTCTCTCTCTCCCCTCTCTCTCTCTCCTCTCCCTCTCTCTCTCCTTCCTCTCTCTCCCCTCTCCTTTTCTTCTCTCTCTCTCCTCTCCTCTCTCTCTCTCCCCTTCCCCCCCCCTTCTCTCTCCCTCTCCTCCCTCTCTCTCTCTGTCTCCCTCTTTCTCCTCTCCCCCCCCTACTCTCTCCCTCTCTCCTTCTCTCCCTCTTCTCTCTTTCCCTCCTCTCTCTCCTCTCCTTCTCCTCTCCTTCTCCTCTCCTTCCTCTCCCTCCTCTCTCTCCTCTCCCTCCTCTCCCTCCCTCCTCCTTCTCTCTCTCTCCTCTCCCTCCTCTTCCTCCTCTCTCTCCTCTCCTTCCTCTCTCTCCTCTCCCTCCTCTCCCTCCTCTCCTCTCTCCTCTACTCTCTCTCCTCTCCCTCCTCTCTCTCCTCTCTCCCTCCTCTCCTCCTCTCCTTCCTCTCCTCCTCTCCCTCCTCTCCTCTCCTCTCCTCTCCTCTCCCTCCTCTCCTCCTCTCTCTCCTCTCCTCCTCTCCTTCCTCTCTCTCTCTCTCCCCTCCTCTCCTTCCTCTCCTCCTCTCTCTCTCTCCCTCCTCTCCTCTCCCTCCTCTCCTCCCCTCTCTCTCTCTGCTCAGACTGTATTGTACCAGAGACCCTTCAGATGGTTCCTGACAGCTCCAGACCTCTGTGTCCTTGTCCTTTGTCAGGATGTTTCTCTGTCCTCTCTCGCATTTCCTCTCCCTTTTTCTCCCTGCTTTATTCCTCCTCTCTCTTCTCGTCCTTCTCTCCTTTCCCGGGCCTCTTTCTCCTCTCTCTCTGTACCTCGTCTCTTCCCTCTTGGGGGGACAGGGGGACGCTCTCAGACTCAGAAGATTAGACCAGCGTTGATGACGGGACAGTGGAGTTATGGAAATATAATATAGGCTGGCATCTGCTTGTCGCCATGGAGATAGATACATGTAATACCAGACAGAGCAATATCGCCTTTATGAAGCTGGCCTCATGTGTCTGTATCACTTTAATAGGCGTTTTGCAGATACATTCCCATCTCTAATTGCTGTAAAGGTTAATGCAGAAGAACGCGCACGACGACTACTTCATTTGACTATTTGTGTTGCCATGTAAACAACTGATTTGATGAATTATAATCTGGTCTGACTGTTTTCCTCCACGGCGCGCTCTCTTTAGCGTCGCCTGTCTCTCTTTCCTTGTGTTGTCTTCCAGTCCCAGAACAGACAGAACAGCCGTAAATGGTCCAATTTCAAAGAGGTACAAAGCCCTGATTTAGTTTCTGTTTTCTCTGCGGGCCTCTGTAGCACGAGAAGACATTCAGAGCCCCAGCCAAAAAAAAAAAAAAATCCAAGAGCAGATCAAGCACAAATGTGATTCTCCCTCATGGGTCAAAACACAAACGTATTACTTTAGATGGTGCGGCAGATCCGGCGTGATACTGGGCCTCGTGGACGGGGCTGTGGGGAGGAGTGTGATGGAGCAGATACGCAGCAGAGAGACACACAGAGGAGCAGTGGAAATCAATGCACATCTGGCCTATTTCTTTCTGATCTCAGGCAAGTGATCGTGTTTCCTGCAGCGATGATATGATAAAACAAGGCCGTAAATGTGACTGAGCCGCCATCTTGTATCACGTGTTGCCATTCTCGAATTAACTGGACTAGATTCAGCCACTGATAAGTTCCATCGGTCTGAGGTATGTGCACGTAACAGTAAAAGTACGCGTAAAATAACCTGTTAGCTCATTGTTGGCTCTGTCACATTACAGTTTTAACATTTCCACTACATCAGATGGTTTCAAATCCTAAAAAGACCATGTCCAAACTGTGGCCCGGTGGCAAAATCCGGCCCTCAGACCAGTTTTTCTTGGCCCTCAAGCTTCCAGGTGAATTGGCCCATGTTACCTTGGACAGTATTTTTAACTGTACATTTCTGAAAATCTACTTTAACAAGGCCAAGTCAAATATTTAATGTGTCCCATTGAAGATGTAAGCAAGAATAAAGGTCTAGTGGTTCACAATAACACAGATTTTAAGTATTCACTGTATTCGTGACCCAGTCTATGGCCCTGCATCGGCCCTCAGCTTTGTCGGTGTTTTTGTATGTGGCTCTGAGAAAAGTTTGGATACCCCTGCTCTAAAGTGAATTGTAGCTATAAATATACTCAAGCCACAAATGAGTTTATAAAACAAGTGGTAGGCATGAAATTAGTTTATCTAGACATAATATGTTAAAAGTGACTGTGTTGATACTGTATTCACATGTACTCAAGCAGGAGTATATTGGCAGTTCTTCTACTACCACTACTGCTACTATTCTATCGACAAAATGTTTACATCTACTTGTAATAATTTGCTATACAAACATTATTACTTCTGTTAAAAATGCTTCCATAGCTACAATGACATGATAATTACTACTACTACTACTACTACTACTACGCTCACTACCTACTACGCTTTCTCCACTTAGAGACAATATATTAATTATTAAATCAGACATATTGTGCTTGTGTCTGCTCTATAGTTATAATCTATGACACTCGTGGATCATTATGTTATAATTTGTACATTTTAAATCACAATATTCATCTGATGAAAGAAATAACTGTGCTGACTTCCACATATCCAATGGGAGTCGACATCGGCGTAAATGTCATTACGAGAAAAAGCCCGTGGAGTTGTTGGCGCCTTTTGGACGCTGGACTTTTACGTTAACGAGCCATGGATTTTTTTTTCATTTGTACCAAAATGAAAAAGAATCACTGCTGAATCTTATGCCTATACCCCATTAAGAAAATAAAATTAGGGAATGAAGTAAGTACAGAGCAGTGGCCGTATGACGGTGTTGGTGAAAACAGGAATCGATCTGCAATATGCCTTCTTGAAAATACATCCACAAATCACTCCAAATACAACTCCGAGAAGTTAAATGAGAAATGAAACAACTATAACGTGACTAAAAGCTGTAGGTCTGCTTCAAGACCATTTTAAGGGTACAAGTACGTTTTGGAAAAAGTGTTAGTCAAGTTCCTCACTGGTCTCTGCGCGATGAACACAGACAAATGTATACAGCTGCGGTAATGATCTCCAAATCCTCTCATTCAACACATGTCCACTTCAGTTTTTCTGCTGGTAAAACTTTGTCTTTTCTGCAGTAATTGTGGCCCGACCTCTGGCCTTTAGTTCAAACACAGATGAGGAGAGCGCTCTGTACTACTTCTAATTGGACGGTCTGCGATGCGTTCACTGCCCATACGAGCAATCAGCGCTTCCCCCGTTCCCCACCTCGCCTGACCCGGGCACGAGAGGGGCGGGAGCAGGAGCAGACCCTGAATGCAACACCAGAGTAGTTTAAAACATGAGATACCAAGAGGAAAGCTATACGTCCACATACTAGCTAACTACAGTCATTATTCTCATTATAACTCACACTCTATGAGCCTGAGTTCATCCACTGCTGAAGCCATTGTGAATTTTAATTTGTTTTTGCTGGAAGTTTTCAAGTTTAATTACGACAGACCAGTCGACCTGACAATTATTTTAAAAATGTTGTATTGTTCCTTTTGATTAAGCCGCGGTTGTCGAATTTCACCTAACCTTCAACAATATCTTAATATTCCCCGAGCTTTTATCTGCTGAAAAAACTCAAACCTTTTGTCATTTTGGTCTGTTTTTTTCTTCAAACCAGGTCAAAAGTTTTGTCAAGGATCTTGTGCAACTTTAATTTTCTTGATTATCCTAATTTCGTGCTCTTTCGTGTGGTCAGTAATCATATTTCAGGCTTTTTAGCTGGCGTTTTTGTTTGATTGTTCAAATAACTAGTTCTAGTATATGTACTGTACCTCAAAATCTTCCTTAACCTTAAAGAAACTGGGCGATTTTACTCTCTGTGAAGATAGATACATTTATAAAATACTGTGGAACGAGATTCACCTTAATCCAGAAGTTGGCATGGACGCCACCATCGTCATCCAGGTTGTATTATTTTGCATCTTGACAGCAAATAAGTTCTTTGTGGACCACAGAGCCGTTTTAAAACCTTCCAGAGAACCCGTGCAGTGTAGAACGTTTTACACAAATCAACCGACCTTATATCAAGTTTTAGAGGCAAAACTTTCCCCAAATTCTCCATTGAAATCAGATCCATTGACCTTGGTGATGCGATTCCAGCTCCCACAGATGAACACTGTCGTTTTGTCCTTGGGCAAGACACTTCACCCACCTCACCCTCAGTACACTTGCGTAAGAATGTGTGTGTGCTTGGGTGAGTAAACTGTTGATGTCCTTGAAAGTGGAAAAAGCTGTACAGTCGTCCCTCACTATATCACGGTTCACCTTTTGCGGCCTCGCTGTTTTGCAGATTTTTTTTGTGTAATTTTCCATGCTTTTTCTCACAGCATATGGATGTGCATTGTGTTCTGCGTCCTGATTGGCTGAGGGACTGATGTGGCTGATTGGCTGAGGGACTGTAGACCATTGTCCATCAGTCTCCTCTGTGCCGTGTCTCCTGTACAGTACAGAATGTGTTCAGACAAATTTAATAAATGTTGGATCGCAGTGTGACTCTGAAGTGCTGTATGTTTGCAAGTTTTCTCCCCCCGACAAAACCCACAATGTCGATGAACATTTCTGCACTGACAAAGGCACCGACGAAGGTTTGAACTTTGAGAGAGTTTAAACAAGAGAGAAATGTGAGAAAATGTTAATGCCTGTGTGAGAAAAGTGTATAAAGTGCGCGGTGAGGGGTTTTACAGCTGCAAAACATATAGAATAATTGTAAAAAGTAAAGCTGACTATTTCGCTGATTTCGCCTATTGCAGGTTATTTTTAGAACGAGGGACCACTGTATATGAAAGCTCTATATAAAAATGTGCCCATTTACCAAAAGTGGGCAGGTCAGAATGAGCTAAAAACCCAAATGAACAATATCTCCATGGAGACGAGCAGAGCAGGCTTGGTAGTACAAAACATTAAAAAGTGCTCCTAACTATCCCAGTTCTCCTATTAGTCTCAATAAAACAGTTGACTTCTATCTTTTCATTTGGAACCGAGACGTTTGCTTTTACTGCTGTACAAAACTCCTCATGATTAGAGTTAGCTTATAGAAAACTGCACGTTAACTGCGTGGCCTAAACTGGTGTTAAATGAAGCCAGAAGCCAATCGTTGTGCTCGCTGTTGCAGACGCACAAACTCTGTGATGTTGGCAGTACTTAGTCTCCCTGACCTTGTGTGTAGAGACTGTGTGGTTCAGTGTAGTAAGCTCTTTACCAGCAGCTGACCTGACAACTGTATAAATAGATCCTATAGTGACCACAGCGAGAGAGAGAAGAGAGGAGGAGAGGGGGGTGTATAAAGAGAGAAAAGAGAGAGGGGTGTGTATAAAGAGAGAGGAGAGAGAGGAGAAGAGGAGAGGGGGGTGTATAAAGAGAGAGAAGAGAAGAGGAGAGGGGGGTGTATAAAGAGAGAGGAGGAGGGGGGGTGTATAAAGAGAGAGAAGAAGGGGAGGAGGGATGTATAAAGAGAGAGAAGAGAGGAGGAGAGAGGGGTGTATAAGAGAGAGATAAAGAGAGAGAGAGGGGGTGTATTAAAGAGAGAGTGGAGGGAGGGGGGTGTATAAAGAGAGAGAGAGAGAGGAGGGGGGGGTGTTAAAGAGAGAGAAGAGAGGGGGGGGGGTGTATAAAGAGAGAGAAGAGAGAGGGGGGGGGGAGTGTATAAAAGAGAGAGAAGAGGGGGGGGGTGTATAGAGAGAGCGAAGAGAGAGAGGAGGGGGGTGTATATAAAAGAGAGAAGAGAGGGAGGAGAGTGTGTATAAAGAGAGAGAAGAGAGGGAGAGGGGGGGGTGTATAAGAGAGAGGGAGAGAGAGAGAGAGAGAAGAGAGGGAGAGGGGGGTGTAAAGAGAGAGAGAGAGAGAAGGAGAGGGGGTCATAAAGAGAGAGAAGAGAGGAGAGAGAGACAGAGGGGAAGTGTATAAAGAGAGAGGAGAGAGAGGGGAGGGAGAGAGAGAGAGAGAGGAAGGGTATAAAGAGAGAGAGAGAGGGAGAGAAGGGAGGGGTATAAAGAGAGGGAGAGGAGCGAGAGACAGAGAGGAAGGGTATAAAAAGAGAGAGAGAGGAGGGGTATAAAGAGAGGGAGAGGAGAGAGACAGAGAGAGGGAGGGTATAAAGAGAGAGAAGAGAGGGAGAGAGGAGGGGTATAAAGAGAGGGAGAAGAGAGAGAGAGGGGGGGGGTATAAAGAGAGAGGAGAGAGAGACGGAGAGAGGGGGTGCTAGAGATATAAAGAGAGAGGAGGGGGGATAGAGATATATAAAGAGAGGGAGAAAAGAGACAGGAAGTGAAAAGGGGAGGTGGCACAGACATAAAGAGAAAGACAGAAATCAAGAGGGGGGCTAGAGATATATAAAAGAGAGGAGAGAAAGAGGACAGAAATATAGGGAAGAGAGGGAGGAGAACGAGACAGAGAGAGAGAGATTTGTGTAATTTACTGTGTGTTTTTTTTTTTTTTATTCTCCTCGTCCTTTGTCTCCGGAGCCGTACGAGCCTCGTGGGACCACCTCACTACAACAGGATTAATGTCGGCGTCAGAACACAGACATTTGTACATATGTAACAAACAATTACTGCTAATGTACAAGAAGCATATGAAGAACAGAGAAACACGGTGAACCCACAATGCACTGGGAAGATGGAGTAAAAAGCAGGACATGTTATAGATTTTTATGAATAACCTTCCGGGATAACACTGCAAGAAAAAATCCCCCGTGTTTTTCCTCATTCCTCTTTTTAATTGACTTGTTTTGATTCCTGCAGCAGTTAGCCATTTCCCGAGCGCTCACTTTCACCACATCAAAACTGGGACTAAACCAGGACTTAAAGCTGCTCCGTGTAACTTTTCTGGAGGTTTCGCCACTTGCTTGTTCCCGTGACGACGTGACTTTGGTGTTATAATAATCTATCTTGCATGCATTTATTCAAATATAGATGTTTTGTATTGCTTAAAAATACCTTAGAAATACATATATTCTTACTGTGACCGGGATCGCCTCTCCGCAGATCTGACTTGTAGCTTGGCCTGATGGCATCGCCTGTTTATCTTCATGGAGATGGAGCATTCTGGGATTCGTAGTGCATGCGCTATACTGGTGGCAGCTCTAATACTTATTTGATATGATCTCGCGGACCAAATATCATTATACCGAGGGCCAAATTTGGACCGTGGGCCTGAGTTTGACATGTCTGACATAGAGTAACTTTAACCAGAAACTAAACCTGAACTAGACCAGGACTAAACAGGGACTAGAACGAGACAAAACCAAGTCCAGTCCAGTAAAAAACGCTCAGATGATGACAAAATGTGAACGCAGGCTTTTATATTAACCTTAAAAAGGATTTGTAGTTTTTGTTCAGACGTCAGCTGTGTTATTTTGGTAAAAGAAACACAAGCCTGATGTTTTCTCGTGTATAATCTCTTCTGTGGGTGTTTACGTCGTTGTCAGTTTTCTGGTGAGTATTTGTGAAGAGCGCAGACACTTGTGGCGTGTTTAGACTCAGTTCACCTGCACATATTTAGACGAGGCTCCCCACTGCTGTCTGACTCTCCAGCCTCGCAGACAGCAGCCACAGAACAATACAAGCTCGTAAAAATATCTTTAAAGAAGCTGAGAGCGGTGAAGGGAGTCTGGCTCGCGGTGGTTTGAGCAGCAGTGGGAGCAGGTGTTCAGGGGGAAGAAAGGTGAGAGTGAATAATGCATCAGCAGGGGGCGCTGTGGAGGGAGAGAGTACATGTGTTATTTATGCTATCAAGAAAGAATACTCAAAATTAAACAACAGAAAAGACCAAAACCTCTATCTATCCTTGTCGTGTTGGAGGGAGGATTAGGGAAAAGTATAATAAAACGGACTTTTTTTCTATTTAAAGTTTCACTGTGTAACTTTTCTGCTGGAAGACCCACCACCTGCCTCACACCAGGGACGTACTATTGCCCTAGAATGTTTCAGAGTATGACTTATCTTACCTATCTCCATGGAGACAAGCAGGCGATGCCTTCAGGCCAGGTTATAGGTCAGATCTGTGGAGAGGCAAGCCCAATCACATAAGAGTGCATGATATATATATTTTTCATTTATTTATCTGCAAAAACAATGTTCAAGTACATCTGATCACCAAATACATTCAATACAACGTCATTTTCAGGAGTTAACAAGAGATTTACAGTCGTATCATTATTGTATTCTAGAAATAATGGTATTGCAAATAAATAAAGCAAAGAGGAAATATACACTACTGATAATAAATGCATAAATAAATTAAATAAACAATAATAATATCAATAATAGTACTAATACAAAAATAAAAAATAAATAAAAAAAAAAAAAAAAAAAAAAAAAAAAACCCAGAAAAAAAAAAGTACAGGTAAAATCAATCAGTGTTGAGTGCATGATATTTTGTAACATTATTTTAGTAATAAATATGTTTAAAATATGTTTATCCTGAGTCGTCCAGGTCTGATCCACAGCAAAAGTTCAAAGATGTTTAAATCTGTCAACTGGACAAAATGTTCAACGTTTTGTCCAGTTGACAGATTTAAACTTTGTCTTTTGCTTAATTGGATAAACACGAGATACAGTAGTTTAATGCTATACTGTGGACCATGCAGGTGATGAAATGTCATCTCCATGGAGACAAGCAGGTGGGAGACTTTGCACTAGAAATTATAGGCATCTTGATACATTTAAATCTTATCTTCAGTATTTACCTTGGATCAACACAAAGTAAATGGAAAAAGATGACACAGTATTTATATAAAGTCTACAGTCGATGAATTATAATAACCCGTTTTCATTAGACTGCAGGACTGTAGTAGCTGCTGTACTATAAAAGTATCATTTTCCTGAGTGGTCTGTCCTGGGATCACATTTGGAGAACAGACAATGAAGTGCTTGTGGTCAGAGTAAAAACGCCTGAAATAAGGACTCCCAGATGGACACTTAAAACCTTCCATCAAACTCCCGCTCGTGTCACCTCTCGGCTCCGGCCTGTCCCTCCGGTATTTCTGTCATTTAAATGGGCCCTGATCTTTTGAGTCCGACAATCCCACTGTTACAAGCGATCAGCGCCCAAGTCCAATCCACCGCACAACAGCACTGAGGATTTGAAAGGTCGAACCGCACAAGGCCGACAGCAGCGCGACAAATGGAGCTTGTTCCCACAGATTGTGCCCTAACTGAGAAAATGCCCCACAATTACATCTGAAGCCCTGCGCCCGTCTTCTATCAAGTCCTCAGAGTTAGAGGCACAACAGAAAAAAAGTACAGCCCTGACCCAAGCACTGACTTTTCCTAACTGCCTTTAAACGTGGCATGACATTCGGAGTGTGTTTTCTACTGTAGCGCTGACAGCAGTGATCAAGTTGTTTTTCTTCACTTAGTAATAAAAAAAGACTGCAACATATTAGATACAATTG
Source organism: Periophthalmus modestus (assembly GCA_019594935.1). Taxonomy (NCBI): domain Eukaryota; kingdom Metazoa; phylum Chordata; class Actinopteri; order Gobiiformes; family Gobiidae; genus Periophthalmus; species Periophthalmus modestus. Next base: position 7,381,294 of record JAIEZT010000068.1, read on the forward strand.
TCAGAAAGTGTGTTTCATAGTCAACAGAGGACAATAGAGAATCAGATCCTAGGAGAAAAGATGTACCTATTCTTCAAGCTTCAGAGGATTTTCAGATGGCATGAAATCCAGGTCTGTTTCAAACGTGCAAACACTTTAAGACAGAAACTGGTTCACCCAAAGGACAAAACCCCGAGCTACAAACTAAGCAATGTGGTCTACTCCATTTAGCGTAGTGAAGAGTGCAGTGGGTGTTACTTTGGAGAAACTAAACAGCCACTCCATAAAAGTTAGGGGTAGGGTTAATTGCAAGAGCAGCTCGGGACCCCAATCTGCAGTGCATCTCCATGTCAAATCCACTAACCACTCCTTTGAAGATGGTGAGGTACAGGTCTTGGTTAAAAAAATAAATGAGAAGGGAGTTAAAGAGGCAATTTTTGTTAGGAAAGACAATCCATCTTTGAAGAGGAATGGCGGGTTTAGACGCGAGTTTAGACTCTGAATGATCCGGGTTTTTACCGTTTCTCTGCAGCTGAGCCTCACCGCTGTGTTTTCTGCTGTATTTTCTCTTCTATTCATCATTTATCTCCATCCTCAGACTTAAATCTAAACAAGGAAAACAATAGCGATAGCCAGGTTGTCATTATATTGTATATGTCATTAAATTATGGTGAGAGTGAAACCACAGATGGATATAAGCCCAGGGCGACAATTGGTGTGTGATTTTTGTAAATATGTTTTAATAATTTAGTTGACTTTTCTGTGAGCAATAACTATTTTCTCCTTTAAAACTCTATTGACTTTAAAAAATCAATGTTAATGCAAGGATCCTGTCAGGGTTCACCTCACCTCAAAGCACCCTTCATATATGACACTGAATTAAACATACACAGGTTAAATATTTAGTCTCTTATATAATCACTTTTAGTCCCCCTCTCCTCCGGCATGTTCTCTTTGAGGCTAATGCGTGGTCACAGATCCCATTAGGGGCCGATCTGATCCGAGTCCACCCCTCCAGCTGCACTGTCCTGTCCCACAGCCAGCCGCCCGCCCCAAACAGGAGGCCTACACACTGCCAATGATCTGAGAGGAAACTACTGGCTGTCTGCGTGATGCTCCATTATTATTTACTGACAGTGATGAGGGAACAGCCACTAAACATGTGTTACCCACTTGATAGACCACTGCAGCCACTATTGTGAAAAAAACAAGTTTGATTTGTTGGGGAATGTCATTTTAACTTTTCAATATTGACTATAGACATTGTGAAGGATCCATCTCTGTAGATACAAGCAGGTTCTTCAAGTAACGGGTCAGATCTGTGGAGAGATGACCCCACTCGCAGTAAGAATGAACGATTTCTGAGCACGTTTGAGCGATAGAGACACATGCGATGAAGTAGATAGACGAATAAATCTCGATATAGTGGCGCAAAAGCGTTACCATGGAAACAAGCGGGCAGTAGACACGCCGCCAGAAAAGTTACACGTTGCACCTTTAAGTTAAGTGAAATTAATTTTTGATATATTTTTACAATGCTTTATGGTGCAGTTGTATTATTTTTAACAGACAAAAAAAACAAAAAAAAAAAACAGAAAAACATTTTTTCAAACACCATCGATCCACCTTAGCATACCAGTTTGAGAGCCCAATTGTAATTTTGCATTTGTCGTCTTGATTTATTGATTAAACCTGGTAATTCAGACTGACAGAAGCCACTGGATCCATAATTCTCCTTAGATTTTCCATATGTCTGCAGCTTTAAAGGAAACGGGTCTCTAATGTATCAGTTGCACATTATGCGGCTGTGTTCTCTCGGGGCAGTCCCTTTGGCGCCTCTGGTTGGCGCTGCGTCCTCTGTGGCCAGTCCGCTTGGACAGTGGAGCAATGAGTCATCTTCATGCTGCTGTGTTATAGTACAGACTGGTGCATTGTCTCAAAAAGCTGTGTTTTCAAGGTTCACTTATCAAAATTTAAACTATTACTTACATATTCTTTTTTGTTAATTGTAAAACACAATATTGGACCAAAATGGAAGTGTTTGTCCACTGATCCGAAGGTTGGCGTCTCGAATCCCGCTCTCGACATAAACATCGTTGGTAGAGCACTCAATCCCGCTGATCCACAGGTTGGCGGTGCAATTCCACAGATGAAAGCTGTTGTTGTGTCACTGGGCAAGACACTTAACCCACCTCGGCTCCAGTGTCTGCGTACTCTGGTGTGGGAATGAGTCAGTGGTTCCTTGATATAAAGAGCTATGAGTTCCTTGAAAGTGGAAAGGTGCTATATAAAAATGTGAACATAATCGAAACAGGTCCAGTGACTTCCTGTTCAAAACTGCAGAACTAAGTGTCTCCTCATAGTGGCATTTCATCGTAACAAGCTGCAGATTTTTAGTTTTAGTTTATATTGTTGGAAAAATGCTTATGTAACATTCTTTAACCAAAAACCCTTTTTTTTTTTTTATGAAACAAAAGTATGGAAGTAAGTCGGCAGGGCAGCAATCAAGCCTCAAATGCAGACCATTATAGGACTACTCAAGCACGGGTGAAACTATTGAAATACAACACTAATAATACACTAACGATGTGGGAAGAATGAGATAACATGGTCTAACGTCTTTATTCGACACACTCTAGAGCAGGATTTGGAGATGATGCCCGATCAACACCACTTCTGTAGGCGTAAAGCTTAAGTCTTTTGTCCCTCAACAGTGGGACTAGTCGTTCCACCACAGCACACATTCTCGTGTAAGCCTCTGGTCCAAAGCCGCTCTTGTTTGTCCTCTAAGTGTTTACCAGCTCTGTGTTTACTCGGGTCTGTTTGGTCTGGGACAAGAGCTGTGTTCATGTCCAGAAGGAAACCACAACAAACACCTTCTTGACTTTGATGTATTTTGGACCAAATTGCTTCTTGTAGTTTCTTTGGCTGTTTCTCATGAGTCGCACACACTGGATCTGTTTATTTCAGCAGCTTTCAGTCATACGTGGGTCACCAACTTGTGCTGACAAACTTTTAGAGGTGAACGTTCAAGAGCCTGGTCTATTTGGTCGTCGTCGCTGCTGCTTTTGAAGGTGTTTTTAGTCGACTTTGCCCCGGCACAAACCATTTCTAAAGTTGGTACTGAAGAAGTTGTTAAATAAGAATTTCAGTTTCATTTTTGAAGTAGTTGAAGTGTGTTTGGTAAAGGTTAGCCCAGGTATTACCAGTAGGTTATGGGTTTGATGCAGTATTTCTACATATGGGGAGTAGTGGAAGAAGTACTTTTAAGATTTTGTTACTTAAGTAAAATACAGATACCAGAGCCAAAAAAACACTCAAGTAAAAGTATCACATAAAAATCTACTGTCTACTATTTAAATATGTGCTTAAAGAGTAAAAAATAAGGGTATTTTGCACTGATTTTGAGATCTAATAACTCTTCAAAGGTAGTGATTTTATACAGATTTGCACTGAATTTTGTTCAAGAGAAACAACTGAATAGATTTTCTTTATTCTAGCTGTTTTATTAGTTTATCCGTTTGCTTTTTTTTGCTGTAATTATGAAGGTGTTAAAAATAAACCCTCAGCCTTTTCAGCAGGTCTCAAACATTAACTTTCCAGTCCCGTTCCAAAATGTACAAAAAAGTACAGATACCTGCTCTCAAATGTAGTGAGGTCAAAGTAGAATGTCTCCGCTATAGCATCTAGGTACATAAAAAGTTGACTTAAATACAGTACTTTACTACTTTTACTTCGTTATGTTCCATCACTGCTAATTCCTTCCATTGCTCCATGTGTTCTTGCATTATGTGATTAGTATATTTTTGCAGAATCCCCCAAAAATAAGCTCTATTCGGACTGAAGGCAGATAAATACAGTTCTTTTCAACCTCCAGCTCGTGCAAAACTGACTTCTCCCTCGCAGTCCCAAATAGGCAAAGAGAAATGGTCGAATTGCATTTTGCGCCTATTGAGAATGGGGCCTGTCTATTGACTTTCTGTGCGATGGATTAGTCACTTAGGAATCCAACAGGGAAATTAGTATTCGCCAACACGTCTGCCCCGCTCCAGCTTCGCTCGCTTCTCTTCTAAATTTCATCATGTTTTGCTGAATCGATGATACAAGACCAAAAGCAGCCCATTACAGCACAATTTGAAGGTCCAATTATTGTCCAAAGAGATTCCGATTGCGTCTAAATTCCGCCTAAAGTCTTTCCAAGCGTTCTCTGTTCTTTCCCCGCATGTTTTTATTCATGTGTTTCCTCATAAACAAGTTATCTTCTCAAACTGCGTGCATACACTCATTGAAAGAGTATTGGTTTTGTGTAGCGAGATGTAAGGCGGTTTTATTATTAGCTCTGAAGAGGGTTCCCGGTGGACTCGGCGACTTGTCTGGTTTAAAAGTGTTTGGGGAACACAGTTAGCGAGACTAGAGACTCCATTGTGGCGCAACAAAACGTGGTCCCTCGGCGGCAAAGATTTACCGAACAAGTGCTGCTTATCTCGTACTGTAATGGGATTGTAGCTCATGATAAATCCGTCTCGTGGCTTAAAAGACGGGAAAAATACAGTACGAGAGAGTACAAAAGGAGTGAAAATTGGACCAGCGATGTGATGTTCGTGATCGAGTTGGCGCTTTTGAACGATTCCTTCGCGTGAACGGCTGGAACTGGATGTTTTCTGGCTAATTTTTATACCGATAACCCTGAGCCAACACAAGAATCAGCTCAGAGCAAAGTCGGCAACACAAGTTTCTACACATAAAAACTGATTTTGGCACATAGACTGTATAAAGAAGTCACCCACAGTGTTCGGCTCCAGTCAAATGAAGCTCATCAAGGCTAGCAGTTACAGGGGCCAATTTGGAGCCGAGTTTCATATTTGGAAGTCCGCCCGCGTGTAGCGTAGCAACCAAAGAGCCGATCGAGCAGGTTGGATATGTCCATTTATATATACGGTCTATGATTTTGCATTGTAATAACAGTTAGTCTTTAAATTATTATTATTATTATTGTAGTGCGACGTCTCCCACGCTGAGTTTGAACCTTTTAAACAGATCTGAGCCTTTGTCACTTCTCTCTGTAGGTAGTTTGGAGATAAAATTAGTTTTCATATTTCTGGTCATGTAAAAGAGCCAGTCTTGTGAATGGCTCTTTGAAAGGAACGGATCCAAAAGATTCAGATCCCATAAAAGAGCCGAAAGTCCCATCTCTACATTGGACTACCTCAGATCCTAGATGAGTCAAAACATTAAAGTTTACTGAAGTCTATAGAAACGTCCTCATGAGTTTCAGCTTCCTGTTATGTGCTATGGTTCCAATTCAATTCAGTTTTATTCACAAGTCGTGCAGTTAGTATCATTTTATCTGTAATTAAGGGGTAATTAAAGCTAAAGCTAGCTGCTGCTTCTGGGAGTTCACACTTCACTGAGACTGGATAAATCCAGTCACT